>CM063502.1:28136865-28149365 GCA_032207245.1 Pardosa pseudoannulata | reverse complement strand
TTATTAGAAATTAGAACATTTACAATAAAGAATAAGAATAGATGTAAACACACAGACATATATACATACACACACACACACACACACACACACACATATATATATATATATATATATATATATATATATATATATATATATATATATATATATATATATATATATATATATGTATATATATATATATATATATATATATATATATATATATATATATATATATATATATATATATATATATATATATATATATATATATATATATATATATATATATATATATATATATATATATATATAATTTGTAAATAACATATAGGCATAAAATTTGTATAAATTATTTGTTTATATAACAAATAAATAGCAAATGCGGATCTCGAATAAGTTCTCTAACGTCTTTGCTGAAATGTCATTTATATTTATTACCTAGGAGAAACAAGTAAAGCGACGTGAAGTCATTTGTCAGTCATCATACAGTACAAGTAGTGCAACTGTCAGTCATATAGTAAAAAGGTTGGCAATCCTTTTTCCGCTGCCAACCTACCACGATCGAAAGAGCACTTGAACACAATTCTGGCATTTTGAATGATGTTTTCCTTTGTCCCAGAATAGTGTATCTGTTTCCGACGAATAGCTATTATTTATGACTATATACGTTAAAGTTTAAGTGTATTGTTGTTGTAAGGAAATGTAACAATATTTCTTTTTCCAACTATTTTATCTCAAATTCAATTATTAAAAAGTTATCAATTTTTCAAAACTAGGGTTATTTGTAAAAATTTTACATATTCTCAACCGATAAAATCTTTTTAAATGTTGAATTTGGAACTTGATTTTTTTATTTAGCATTGAAAATTAAATGTACTTTTGAATTTCCCATGGTTTATATATTTTATATTGATGATATTAGTGTATATTACATCGGTTAATAAGATAAATCTTTGCAATACCACCAAATATAAAATCCCTTCTTAAAGACTTAGTGCATAAACTAAGACCTAAATAAATTAACCTCTGTTATTTTAGTTTATCAAGTTTTTATACATTTCTAAAGAGGAAATTAACTTTCAAACAAAAACTAGGTACTTTCATCTTAAAATATTATTTCAATGATGTAAGTTTTCCACAAAGAATTTAGTTCAAATGACAAGGTACGGAAAATAGAAAAGTTGTTTGAGTATAGAAGTTGCTCTGTTGTAATTGTCAGATCTTTTTGTAGTATATAGAAAATAGATAAATGCATATATTTAAGAGAAGAGAATGACAACATTTGCAACATAATAACAGGAAGAATTATAGTATAAACACTGAAAGTATACCTACATAGTCTACATAATTAATTAAAAATATAAGAAAATTATTTAGGGACAGACAACAATAAAGTAAAATAACATATATTAGTTTAAGTCTTAATTTCTAGTTTAAAAATTATCATTTCAGTTTAAAAATAGAAGAGTCTTAAAATTTAATGTTCAAATTAGTTGAAAATATATTTCTATTTCTTTTTTTATGTATTTCGATTGGAAAAATTATGTTTCTGCCTCAATAAATGTGTAATTTTTATAAAGTTTTCTATAGAACCTGTGTCATTTAGGAATGTAAAATTTATCCATAGAACATATTATAAGGGAATTAGAAGCAAAATGTATCAGTTTTTTTCGGATATTGCTCAGAAACTGAGTCCTTAAATTAAAGCATGATTAATTTCTGAAAATTTAAATTAATTTTAGAAATGCTCAAAGCATTAACTTAGGCATTTTTTAACATATATGCATATTAATGTATGGGAAGCAACAAATAATTTTACCTATCAAACAAATTGGATTTTTAAAAGTTAAAAATGACTTGGTGCACCCTGGTTGTTTACTCCTTATACATTTATGCATACACTTAACAAGTATTTCCTGTAACTATAAAGTAAATAAATTTAGTCGTTACAATTTGTATAACTTTTCAGACCGTAGTTTCAAAAAATGTATATTTGGGATCAAAATGAAAAGCAAATAGGCATTGTAATTTTTATTTTAAGGGGTCATACTACCTTTCAAGCTAAAAGTTTTCATTATAGCAAACTATTTTTGAGTGTTTGTAAAAGAACATGTAAGTTTAGTAAATATCTAACATTTAAAAATTATTTATTTTCATTTTTTGAAGCTATATATACATTTAAAAAGAAACATAAAAAATAGACACTAAATAGAAAGTAAAGAAATCCATTTACCGAAAAATAACTTTAGTAATTTGTAAATTAAAAAGTAATTTTTATATTTAATATTAGTCAATTATCTTTTTTATTATGTGAGTTTTAATTAAATTCATAGTTGCTGTATAATTTATTTAATAGCATGTAAATACTATATATGTATTTAATATTTTCAATATCTGAACTGATTTCTCTTTTTATTAAATTTAAAATACCAGATAGCTTTGAAATTTTAGTCTGCATAATGAATTTTTTTATTACAATTTGATATAACAACTTAGCTTTTAATTTAAAAATTTGAAAAGTTATCTTGGGTTTAATTGAATAATTATTATTTTATTCTCTATGTAAATTTATGTTACTTAAAAGAACACAATAATTTAAATGAAGATATAGACATTTTTAAAGCTATAATAGTCATAAAGAATTCCTAAGAAAATCATTTTATTGGAACAAAAACTTTTATTTTAAGATGAATGAAATAAAAGGTCTAATAATAAAAATTTGTAACTAAAATATATAGTAAACAAAATATTTCATGAAGATTAAAAAATGCAGAATCATAAGTAAATTAAACTAAAACTAGCATAAAGTTTCTATTGTTATTTATTTAATAAATATTTGAATTACTGTAAAGAATTTTACTACCTAATTTGAAATTCAACAGTTTTCTGTAAAATTCATTCTTCAGGTTCTTATTGTTTATATTATATTCCGTAATATTCGTTATTTTAATTCATTTGTCATCCCTCGTCTACATTTAAATTAAAAATAATATGGAATTATTTTTTAAATAATTTATTTTATTTTATAACAGAAGCTAAAATATTAATATAAATTTGAAAAGCAGAGTGTCAAACTGTGTAAATACATATGTGCATACTAATATAATTGAAAAACAGCTAATTATGCAAGTAAGAAGGAGAAATTATTTATATCCTGCAAGTAATAACATATTCATATATATTACAAGACTTTATAAATTATGTAAAACTATTCATAACAGATATTTTGAAGTTAGTGTTTCATACCTGATTCCAATTCCAGGTGATTTTTTAACCCATTCTAATATATGAGTATAGATTGACTACAATGAGAATTTGTATAGAGGTGTTAATATAAATAAATGTTCTTTACATTTTATTTCACATACTGTACTCTCTTTCTATCTGCTCAAAATTAATAAGGGTAGTTCTTCAATTTGAAATATAGTTAAAATACAACAGGTTAATAACACATGCACATCATAAGTATATTTTAAACATTCTTTATTGTAAAATTTTGCTAAAAGAAGAAATTAAAATCTTTATAAGTTCATTTGTATTACGTATCTGCAATGTTATTTGAATATTCTTAAGAGATCCTTTAATTTGAATGTTTCAAACATTTTGTCAACAATGAATTTATTCCTGTACATTTATAATAAAGTATTAAAAAGGTACAATGATTAGATGCAATTAATACTGAAGGAAAAAAAATCAGTGTTACAAAGAAATGTCGTTGATTTTGCAGATTAAATATTCATTTTAATTTTTATCATATTGATAACAATGTAATTTCATTTTTTAAGAAATTTTGATACTCTGTTACATATTACAGAATATTAAAAAACGACTGCCATAATGAAGCAGGCCCCATAGAAACCCATAGAAATTTAATTTTTTTAATGCAAAGGTCTTCTAAAAACGGCCGCTGACTTACGATGAAGATAAATGTTACTTTTTTTATAAACATAATTTAAAAATTTGGACTTACAAAATTTGCAATCACATACATAGATGCATAATTAAAAAATAACCTTTCATTTTTTAATGGGATATATATATTTTGTAAGTGATATTTTAAAAATATGCTTGTGATTAAATGTACAATGATTAGATGCAATTCATACTGAAGGGAAAAAAATCAGTGTTACAAAGGATTGTCGTTGATTTTGCAGATTAAATATTCATTTTAATTTTTATCATATTGATAATAATGTAATTTCATTTTTTTATGAAATTTTGATACTCTGTTACATAGTATAGAATATTCAAAAACGACTGGTATAATGAAGCAGGCCCCATAAAAACCCATAGAAATTTAATTTTTTTAATGCAAAGGTCTTCTAAAAAAGGCTGCTGACTTAAGATGAAGATAAATGTTACTTTTTTTATAAAACTAATTTAAAAATTTTTACCTACAAAATTTGTCGTCACTTACATAGATGCATAATTAAAAAATAACCTTTCATTTTTTAATGGGATATATATATTTTGTAAGTGCTGTTTTAAAATTAAGCTTGTGACTAAATTTCTTATGGCATTTTACAAAAATGATACCAAACACTCCTATTATACTTAAAACTAAATCGTAACATTTATTTTGAATTTAGACTATTCATTTAGACTATTAAAATTTGATTAAATTAAAATAAATTGTTAAATGTAAATGTACAGAAAATAAACAAATCCCTTTAAATTAACTATGCAATTCATGAGGAAAATGACCAGAAAAATTTACAAAATATAGTTTAAGAAATAATTACGAGAAAAAAATTAGAAATTAACGAGTAATGATGTTTTTTTAAATCAACAAAATATTTAATGTTAAAGATATTTTCCAATTTAAATTTTTAATGCGATTGATTTGTATATAAATAATTTTATATGTGTCAGAACTTTTATGACTTTAAGTCAGTAAATCACATACACTATTTTTAGCGTTTATCTAAATTTAATAATTTAAATGCATGAGTATACAGATCATAAATGCATTGATCTTGTCTTTATAACATGGACTTTTTATTTATTTATTTATTTTTGGTGCTGGTTAATAAAAATTGATTTTAAAACTGTAATTACAAACTTGTAATTATTAATTTATTACTTGTTCTGTTAATGTTAATTCTTAAAATCATTATTGCATAATTAATTAATTACTTGTATTCGGCATGAAAATAATTATATAAGAATATAACATAAACGTTACTATGAAATATTTCGCTTAAATAATTTGCTTAACTATACGCAATTTTCTAAAATTGAGAAAAAGTTTTCCTTTATGTATTTTATTGGTATATACATTTAAAACTTTAGCGATGGAAATAATTCTACGAACTGTGATAATTATCATTTGTTAAAATTTAAGCCTTAGTGTGATTAAAAGACCACCTCTAGCGATTTATTCAACAAAATGTGTTGTTATTGGATATGGACCATAAACCAGCAGGGCAATTTCAATTCAAGTTAGATTCTAGTCTCGTGTACTTCTAAAAATATTTTCTTCCCTATAAATTCCTTACACCTTATGGGCTCAAATAACTTTAAATTTAATTATACATTTCTACGTAGTGCTTTTAAAAATATTAATACACGAATCAGAAAACTAAGAGTTTGGTTAATTGTATATTGAATAATTTATAAAATTATGAAAAAAATATTTACGGAATATGTCATTTTTCTGTTCATTCTAAAGGAGGAAAATTTTATAGATGTGTATATAAATTTTTATAATTTTTATAAAATCTTTTATTTTTAATTATATCTTTCACTGAAAAATGTTTTAATTATAATATCTTAAATGAAACCAAACATTTTATTAGTAAGATGAGGGATCGACATTAAGTTCCAATTCAGAACATATTTACATCCTAAAAACATCAGTTACTAAAAATGAAATAAAAAAAAATTAAACAATGCAATTGAACCAGAATATTCGAATCTTTATTAGTTGTATTTTTGTTTGTATTTTAATTAAAAGAAATAGAAATTTTATAATAATCCGTTCATTTAAATTCATAAATAAGTTATTGTTTTATATTTAAAACATTAATAACGCCTATTAAATTAACTTCCCCTGTGAAATGATACTAAGTTATGAGTATTTGTAACTAAAGTAGGAAAAATATTATTCAGTCATTATAAAATTTATTGTAGTATTAATTAATTAAATATATATGTCCTGTTGAGTACATGTTTTTGATACTCGATTTATCTTATTAAAATCGTATTACACAATAAAATATTTAAATTAAATTATTGTTTTCTCTATGTATAAAATGTCTACATAAAGTAATATGGTTGACTAATTCAATTTATTTAAAAATAGCTGTTTAAAGTTACTTAAATAATTTCATTTCACCTTCACGATGTTGCTTTAAAATTTCAAGTTCCTAACTTATATTTGTCAATGTAAGCTTTTAGGTTAAACATGAACATTGGTGAAATAAATCATTCTTCTAATTTTATGAATTAAAGACATGGAGTGTTAGTTATGTACAAGTTTCTGTTCTACCATGCAGATGTCTAAAAGGTTCTTCTCAAGAGAAACTTTCAGCTAATTTATCATACCTGCTCTGCCCCACACAGCTTAAGGGGACCAAGTCCAGTGAAACAAAAGTGAATTATGCATCACAAGCCAGGAACTCTAGCCTGTAAAATTAGTCACACAATTCAAACAATTAATTTGTAAGAGTTGAGACAGGTTTCTCCGCAATTCCATTTCAAATATTCAAACCCCATCACTTAATACAATCTCCACGGGATTATAATTGTTGGAAAATGAACTTGATTCTATGTATGGTCCTTGAATGTGATGCTTGTAATTATAAAGTCTGGTTTCAAATAAGTATTAAAATTCATATTCCAAATTTGGATTCCTCGGAATCGGCCTACATGATAATAACGAATATATAAGCAGATATCGATTTCGTAACACAGAAATTTAGATAAGATCAATGCGTCAGTTCGCCAAGAACAGAAAAAAGGAAGTAAATAAGTGTGTTAAGTAGATATTTATATTAAAGGAAATGTTTAATATCTTGAAGCTATAATATCCTATTAAAAATATGAGACAAACTCAGCTGTTGTTTTGGCCACTAATTTTGCTCGAATTGTTAATGCAAATTATCTGCGAGTGTGAAAAATCTACCATTGTTTGATTTTTTTGTATGTGCTTCACTTACGTTGACTTTATTGATATTTAAACACAAATATTTTGCCATCTCTAACCCAATAACGTAGTTATAAATATAATTTATTTAACCTGACTTATTTTATGATTATAATTGTTAATAATTTAGATTAATTTGCTCTGATGAAATAGGCTAAACTTTAATTTAAGGTGGCAAAATTAATTGAACTCATATATAAAGCTTAATAGTTCATTTTCTTATGAATTCTATGATTTGTTCAGAGACAAAGAAGGTTCATACAACCATTATGGGATATGCATAAATGTATAATAAATATGGATGAAAACTTATGCTTAAAAAATAAAAAAAATTGCTTCTTTGAAGCCTCGATGTGACAGAGTTTAAAAAATCATTTTCTACAAAGGTTGGAAGAAAGAAAAGATATGGAGAATATCTGACAAGCTATTTCTGAGTCCAAATGAGGCAATTACAATAATTTTCGGACTAATGAAGCCATTACAATAATCATGTGATTTATTTCCATGCTCTTCTTTTCTGTGTGTGTTGCTGAACAATTCCATCTGAACATTTCATTTTATAAGTACAGTATAGTTTAACTTAATGAATTATATCATTCTTCGCATGTTTATGTATAACTAATTCCTATAATGATTTTGATAAACATTAACCTAATATAAAGCCTTTAATGATTTCATTATTACCTAAGAAATTAGTATATTTTAGCATTGTAATAACCTTTCGTATAAATCTAATTCAGATAAGGTAGTAATGAATAAATTATAAAATTAATGAAAATGAAGGTGGCAAAACACCTTTTAATTATCACTGTTGTACTCAATGTGATTAGAAATTGATGAAAAAACAAATTAACCAACATTTAACACAAAAATGCTTGAATACTTACACATACACATGAATACCCCCCAATCCAATAATCCTTCATTCCTACAACTTCTCTTCTCACACAATCTTTCCTATCTCTCTTGACTTTTCTCTCTCTCTCTCTCTCTCTCTCTCTCTCTATATATATATATATATATATATATATATATATATATATATATATATATATATATATATATATATGTGTGTGTGTGTGTGTGTGTGTGTGTGTGTGTGTGTGTGTGTGTAAGGGAGCGGGTCTTTAAGTTTTTAAATATTTCTGTAAACCCTTGTTTTATAGTGCAGCTCACAAAGTTTCTAATTTATGAATTTCGTCCTTAATTTTAATATTTATGAAGTTTTCTGCTCTATCGAAGAAACTATGCTGGACAATTTAAAACATATCTTGGGCTTAATAATTTATACACACACACTCACACACACACACACACACACATATATATATATATATATATATATATATATATATATATATATATATATATATATATATATATATATATACAGAGAGAGAGATGGATATATATATAATATATATATATATATATATATATATATATATATATATATGTGTGTGTGTGTGTGTGTGTGTAAGTGTTGGTGTATGTAACCACGACGATTTAAAGGACCAGTTACACCTATTACAGCCTCTATTCTTTTCACTTGTCTGGGATACTGGACAAATAAAGGCCTAAGCAATTAGCTTATAATGAATAAAGCAGTTGTGGCTCCATTCAAAGAGCACACACAATTATGAGAACAACTTAAATATTTATTGAGCAGCTGTTAAAAAGATATCTTCATTATTCAACGACAGACAAGAGAATTTACGTCGAAATACGTGCTGAAACAGGGGTGGACCACAGAGAGAGACAGAGACGAAATATTTCCTAGAAAAAGTAGATTAGTTCGTTTTATTAATAAGAAACTGGAACTATCAGATTGGATATACTGAGTCATTTGCCAGCAACAACCAGAAGATGCAGTGAGTGGACAAAGCAGTTTACATCGATTGCACAGAAAACTTTGGTAAATGTGTTTGAAGAATTTTAAGTTGAGGAGACTCCTTTAATTAAGACATTTTGTGGCTGGGTAAATAGATTTTAAGGAAACCAAGCCTTCCATATTTATTTTGCATGAGCTCAAAATAATATAAAATTTTTATATTTAATTTATCACAATAGTATATAAATTGAAACTGAAGCATAAAATTATTTAGTAAAATCAAAATGTAAATAATTATTGAAATGCCCATGTAGAAATATTTAAAATTTTGAATGTTTTTATAAATTTATTGGAATTATATTTTATTAAATATCATTATCTGAAATCATTAAAGTTTGCCATGAATATAAATCTATTTAGCACGCAAAAGTAACCATTGAAATGTAGAGGTTTTTCCAACTCCCATTATCTGAAACTCCCAAGACGAGAAAATCCCCTAAAAGTCTAAAATAGCTATGTCTTGGTAATTTCAGAAGAAAAGAAAAGAAAAGCGACTACTTACGCTTACTGCTTTTTGCGTGCGCTAAGCATAACATCTCATTATAGAACAAAATGCTTGGAACTTCCTTTAATCGGTTCTCCGTATACTCACCGGGATCGGCAGTCTTCGATATTAGTAGATTAACCAAGAAGACCAACAAAGCAAAGTGCTTTAAGAAGCCCGGTAAAATAATGTTTGTTTTTGCGTAGAAGGGCAGCAGATGAGATTAGCGGATGTTTGCGGACACTACCAGAGACAAGAAAAGGCACTTAGAAAAGATATCAAAGGTAAAGGATCGGTCTTCTGCTTTCCATTTGCTTTCCACTTGTACAGATGTCTTAACATTCACACAAGTGAGTCGAAACATTTTTTTTTTACCGTACAGGTAATCAAAAATGTTCTTTTTGGAGGGTAAATGTCTTAAATTGAACTTTATAAATCTGTATTTAAACGGCGAGAATATAATCAAAATCGGTTTCTCAAAGCAACCGAATGCTTCAATTCAAATCGACGTCGAAATGTATAACTCATTTATTCTTTCGTATATAATGTTTGAGTTTAATCATGATGGTTGTGTTTCATTCTGACTTTAAAATGTAGACTTTTTCTCCTTTGCCTTGGTCATATTTTTAATTTTACTTTCTGTAAATTTTGAAATTATTTTAGTTGATTATTGATTTACCAGCATATTAATATAATAAACTGATACATATTTTTCTATAAAAGAATTTTATGTAAAAGACAACACAATTATACCTTCCCTTTTACAAATTTAATTAGAAAAATAAAACTATTGAGAAAAATCTTCGAGAACTTTTGCTTTTGGAATTTGTAATTAAGTTTATTTGTATCTATCAGTATTAGTTTAACTTTTGGTTTGGTTTGGTTTGGAGCGCTACGGTCTACTGTTTTTGCACACGAGGGCTAATGAGACCGGGACCTACGGTTTAAAGCCGATTCCGAACGGCTACGAACATCCATGCCAGCAGCGGGATTCGAACCCGCGAACTCTGGTTCCGAAGAGCAGCGCTCTACCATTCGGCCATCGTTCGGCAGTTTAACTTTTAAATTTATATTATTTCATATCTTAGAATAAATATTTTGTTTAAAAGTTAATTTCTTACATAATTTGTTAAATGTAAAATTGACGAACTTTATAAATGAAATTTACTACTGGAATATTTACGTTAGTTTATAAATATACCCCGCATTATAGTAGATATAAACATTTTCTTTAAAAATTAATTGTATATACACTTTATAAACACATCCGCATACATCCCTATAAATATTGAGGATGAATTAAAAATTAATTGTTGGTTTATATAATATCATTATTAATGATTATCCAAAAGACGGGATTGATAACAGCAGATAAAATTTGATTTTTTAACTTTCTTCAATCAAGCCCATTTAAAAATATTCCATTATAATCGTTACTAATATCCCTAATTACTCAAAGTAAAGGGAATGCATCTAACATCAATGCGAACCAGATAGTAATGACTTAATCGTTTCACAAAAGAAAGTTTACGATACCTGAAGTTATTATAAATTCTAAAGAAAATGCGTTAAGTTATAATCCATACTCGGAGTAAGGAAATGAAGCGTTGAATAACTTTAATCATCTGATTCCGTTAGCTGATTAGTTATTATTGGCAAGCATCACGTATCAAGTGGATTAATCTTCTACCGATGAAACTATTTTTGCTAATCATTCCGCCGTAGTCATGCAGTCATGATATTCAGGCTAACTGGTCCCCACCACTGAATCAAGTGACACTCTGCCCCAAAATACAATTTTCACACTAATTAATGTATATCATAATAGTTAATGGATATATATATATATATATATATATATATATATAAAATATATATATATATATATATATATACATATATATATATATATATATATATATATATATATATATATATATATATATATATATATACATATATATATACATATATATAATATATATATATATATATATAATATATATATTATATATATATATATATATATATATATATATATATATATATATATATAATATATATATATATATATATATATATATATATATATATATATATATATATATATATATATACGTAAACAAAAATTGAAACAATTTATTTAATATTTAAATTCTTAAAACCAAAAAGTTTCTGTCTGTTTAAAATTTATTTATCAATTTCTAACGAATAGTTCAGTAGTTCAAAATATCAGTAAAAGCTTATTGAGTCAAGTACTCTCATCTGAAGTAATTAAAATGTATTTTTACTAGAGTTTTGATTGCATATACTCAAGCATATACCAATCTGCATATACTCAAGCATAAAAATTTATTACCCATAAAATGGATAGCAGTTATATTTTATTCGGATTTGTCATACTGTCAAGCCATCATTGAAATATTGTTTTATAAAGAATTCACAAAATGTGCTAGGTGTTCCAACAGCTAGTAAATTTACATGTGATATATTTTGTTCATTTAAATGCTTCATGCTACTTATGTTTGGAAACTTTCAAACCAATAATTTTACTTCTATAAGACAAACGTAATGTTCAGAAAATATCTATGAAAAAGAGGAAAAGTTAAATAATACCAACATTTAAGACCAGTCAATTTATTAATTTCTATAATTTTCCCTCTCCGATCACTTTTATAGATTGTATTTCTACAACTTACGAGATGATATGCTAATTTACACAATAACGTACACAAATGCATCTGCGTTTCAAATGGTTATTCAATGAATTATATTTTTGTTAAAATTTTTAGATAAATATGAAAACAAAGGAACTCAAAATCTTCAAATTTATATCGAATTGATTAAAAAATAAGTCTAGTTATGATTCTATTGAATATGGTTACACCATACAAAAATGTCTTTGAATCATGTTATACAGTCTAAAAATCAAGTCTTCTAAAGCCACAATTGCATATCGGTGATGAGGTTAAATTGAATATATCGTCTAA
>CM063502.1:28099365-28131865 GCA_032207245.1 Pardosa pseudoannulata | reverse complement strand
CACATAATAGAATTCTATCTACTTTTTCTATTTAAATTTACTAAGATGAACATAAATTTTATGAGTTTAGAAGTTTACATATAACTAATTACTGTTATCGATCATTGTAGTAAATCATGGGAATGCATACCTTTATCTGCAAAGAGGCGGGAAAAATTAATGACTGGAAAAAATGACGAATTTAGGAGTAAATTCCCGACATCTTGGCAACATAGCACTGTAATGGTTGTAACCTAGCAACTGCAGCGTTTACGGTCAGAAGCAGTTACAGCGTTGTTAAGCGGAAATGGGGTCCGAGCATGAGGTGGTCCTGTAGAATGAGTTGCAGACTGTTCAAGGTGCTATTAAAAACTCTAGAACTTATGAAAAGAACTGTTCTACCCCTCCCACGTTCAAATAGAAGTCACGCCACTGACATTGTTTGCAGTTACTTGAGTGTAGATGCTTCACTTTAGAAGAACTTATAGCGCTAGAAAATTTCAATTTTATATTATATAAAAGTAAAGTTATCGCAGAAAAATTAAAAGGAAAAATCTATTTGCAGTCAAAATTGTATTATCTTAAAATTTTTTATCAATAATATATAACTTAATCTTAGATGATTGACACAGAACATTGGAGAATTTTATGATAATCATTAGGTTTCAATAATTTTTTAAAACAAATTGATATTTTAAAATTTCGTTTAGCTATCAAAGGAGATGATTTGAAAAATTTCACCAGGGAATCATATATTTTTAGTTAAATACACAAAAATGAAAAAAAGGTGAAAAATTAAAAGGTGATTTAATATAGTTACTGATAATTAGTTTTTCAAATTAAAACAAATCAACTGTGAAACAAACTATAACTATTATGAACAAATAATATAGCTAACTAGTAAACTCTTCTAAGCACTAAATTATCCACATGCTTTGTTAAGATAACTGAACAAGCTAGTAAATATAATAATAAATTTGTTAATATAGTTCTGTATATATTAACCCTTAATTTGGCTAAGTCCGCTACACCGGACATGTATATTTATAACTACTATATAACATAATTGTCAGTGTTCGCCACAGCGGACATTAATTATCTCAAATGTGGAAAATGGTATATTTTTTGTTAATTTTACAGAGATCCTAATGTCTATACAAACATGGGAAAATTACAGAAATTAAAATTAAAAAATATTTGAAAACACATCTTGTCAAATGAAGTGTTAAAGACATAAATTCATAACGATATGAACAATTGATTAAATCAATAAATTAAGAAAGTAAAAATAATGTATTAGACATTGCTAAAATTTATATGAATTTACAAACGTTTGTTAGAGTAAAAGTTCTAAAATCATTTTCAAAATTTTTCATCATTCAAAAAAAGGGCAATTTCTGTTACCTTCTTTTAAGTCATCATTATATTTTAAGAATAGATGTAAAAGAAATTGCATTCCATATTAATGAAAGGTGAACTTGCAGATCATATTTCACACAGAGAAATTGCCTAGAGCCAACATGTATTATATCTCAATTTAATGTGTTAATGTTGATTTAATAATAAAATTTAGTTTAACAGGTACTAAAGATTTGTTTACATAGCTTCAAGAAAAATTACTCAATTGTTAGAAATCCACACAAACACTACAAATTTTCCTTGAAAATTCTGGAGATATTTTTTTCTCAATAGCGAAAATAATTTTGAGGATATTCAAATGCTGTTATTTTTTCTTTCGTCACTTTATTGTACTAGTACTCCCTGGTACTTTCACCACAGCTTAAAGGGAAAAACTATTTCAATAATAAATACCAATTTTAATTCAGGCTCATTATTCAAAGAGAGAGAAATAACAAAAGAGAAGAGGAACAGACATGTTTGAGGTTGAAGTGTAATGACTGTCAAATTAAAGAACATATAAGTTTTATATACATTTTCTAAGAACTACGCATATTAAATTTAATTTGAATATTTAAAGATGAAAAAGGTTAAAGTTACTTTCAGTATAAACAAAGACTTACTGGCTGATACGTATGTGTATACAAACAACTGTACAACTACACATACTATACATACAACTATACATACAACTGTACTATACATACAACTGTAAAAACCTGTTATATAATACATAAAAAAAGTTCAAATCATATATTAGATGAAGAAAATTGCTTCTGTTTGGTGTTATAAAAACATTTAGGTGTGAGTTGAAAGTTACATTTAAGGTATTAAAAATTATTGGACAGGTTTTGTTGTACTGCAAATAAGCTACAATTAAATATACCCCTTCTCACAATCAATTGAATGTTCTTATAATTCTTTCTTTTTCTTTGATCGTTTTTGAATTCAGAATTTTGTTTCAAATGAATTTCGTTGTTTCTTTTCCAGTCTCCTCTTGACAAAGTTGTCAGTCAAATTTTCGGTTATTTTTAAATTGTAATTCTCTTGATATTACTAGCTTGATATTACTAGTACTCGCTATAGGCAATGAACACTGAATTTAAATAGAGCGAAGATTAAATAAGTCCCAGTCCTCACGAGCCTGAGAACTACTTCTACACTAAATACTGTTTATCTCACGAAAGATTTGCAATTTGAAATCTCTGTTTTCGGCAGAAAAGTCATGATTGATTTATTACTAGAAGGATACATTTTCTAGGTACTCCGCATATTTAATTTAATTTGAATATTTAAAGATGAAAAAGGTTATAGTTACTGTCAGTATAAACAAAGACTTACTGGGTGATACGTATGTGTATACAAACATACACACAACTGTAAAAAGCTGTTATATAATACATAAAAAAAGTTCAAATCATATATTAGATGAAGAAAATTGCTTCTGTTTGGTGTTATAAAAATATTGAGGTGTGAGGTGAAAGTTACATTTAAGGTATTAAACATTTTTGGACAGGCTTTGTAATGCTGCAAACAAACTACAATTAAATATACCCCTTCTTACAATCAATTGAAAGTTCTTATAATTCTTCCTTTTTCTCTGATCGTTTTTTGAATTCAGAATTTTGTTGTTCCTTTTTAAATCTCCCCTTGACAAGGTTGTCAGTCAAATTTTCGGTTATTTTTAAATTGTAATTCTCTTGATATTACTAGCTTGATATTACTAGTATTTGCTCTAGGCAATGAACACGGAATTTAAATAGAGGGAAGGTTAAATAAGTTCCAGTCCTCACGAGCCTGAGAACTACTTCTACACTAAATAATGTTTGTCTCACAACAGATTTACAATTTGAAAGCTATATTTTCGGCAGAAAAATCATGATTGATTTACTACTAGAAGGGTCTAAATTCTCTTTGTAAAGAAGTATGGGGAAAATATGAGAAACCGAAAAATTTATTGTCATTACGATGGGAGGACTACTTTAGGAATTTATTTCATATACCATCGACATTTTTCTCGATTTTTAACAGTCATGTGACACATTAATTATTAAAATATTTGTTTTTTCAAATATATTTCTTTGAAAATTTTGCCAGAAAAGTCAACCAGAACTATGACAAGGATATCACTACAGTTTTGTGTTGATATCATTAATGATCCGGTTAAAGCGATGGATATCCAAAAGTAACAATAGAATTATTTTTTACCCTTTCCAAATTACTACCATTTATGATATGATCTTTCTCTGATCTCGAAACTTTTTCTTCTTGTTTTACGTTAATAAAATGATTTTCTATTAATATTATTTTGTCCCTTTATAAATTAGTCTTATTACACCGGAACATGTAACCGATTAACAAGGGCCCCAAACAGCTTATTAACTTAGACAACACCCTGAATCACTTACTCTCAATATTAGAAATAGGGTTAGAAAGATAAATCTTTGAAAAATGGAATGGGTAAAAGGTACCTATTTGAGCAGAATAGGAAAAAGAAAAGTAAAGTAAAGAGATATGGGAATACTTAATGATAAAACGCAGAAGAATGCATTACATGATCACACCCAGAGATTTATCCAGAAATATTTTTTTAATCTTTGAATTACATTTCTTTGTTTATAAATTTTAGTTTCTGCATTTTTAGATATGACACAAAATTTGTTGATATGTACATTAAATTCCATTAACAACTTTAAAAATAAAGTAAACAAAATTTCCTCCAAAAGAAATTTCCAATTAAAAGTTTATACTTTCTCTGTTTTACAATAATAATAATATCAAGTGAATATTTTAATTAGAGACTGTTTACAAGATTATCTCTACAGAATTGGGGTGAAAACCGGATTGTGTTTTGTGTGACTCTAGTCATTCAATGACTTTTGAACGTTTAAAATAATTGTGTTCTACATTCTCGGTATGAGGGTATAGTGAAAAATAATATGAGAGGCCATAAACTTATGGCTTAGGTGCTAATTCTTCGGTATCTGTAAAATAAAAAATAAATATTTGAATTAGAGCTATTGTCGAATGCAGCTATTATGTTGCATGTCAATATCACAATGCCTTCAATTAAAAACAGTATTACACGATATCTGCTATTTGTTTTTTCCCCCATTTTTCAATTTTTAGGTCAACATAATTATTAAGAATTATAACTTTTTTTATAATTTCCTCCTTTGTATCAAAATGAATTGTTTTATTTTAGTTGAATAACAGTCCATTGTAAAACAAAGATGAAGAAGTAAAGATTGAGATTGAGTCCAGTTACGGATACATTAACAGAAAAATAAAAAAGAAACCTTTCCAGGGGATCCTAGTTGTAAATTTAAAATGCTGTAACAAAACTCTTCAAAAAATCTAGAAACTGTCTAAGCTCTCAAAAGTAAAATGAATAATATTAAAATTATTATGTGACATGCGTAGTAAATTTTTAACAATTCGTAGTGATTGTCAATAATTTTTCATGAAGTCGATTATCACAACGAATCAATAGATGAGGTTGAGTTAAGATTCCTGTTTTTTATTCTAAAGGCGAATATTTTGATTCAGAAGACACTTTATTTCATTATATGTAATCTAAGTAAAATTACAAATTAAAGCTCCTTTATAAAATAACAACTACTTTAATTCTACAACATTTCACAATATACGTAAAGATCTTTATCTGTATATTAATTTATTTTTAACCAAAATTATTTATCTACAATACAATTTAGTACTAAAGAATAACATTTTATGTCCATGTTTAGCTGCGAAATAAATTATATTTTAAAGAGTTGTACTCTGAAATATATATATATATATATATATATATATATATATATATATATATATATATATATATATATATATATATATATATATATATATATATATATATATAAAGCATATTCTTAATGAATATTACTTACCTTATTTTACAAAATATACCATCATTAAATTTGTCTTTACTCTTATGTTTGACAAATTAAATGAGATAAATTAAAATTGAGTTACGTATAGAAATTATAAAAGAATAGTTAGGCTAAGTGAAAATTTATTATGGTACTTTTTAATTCACCAAAGGTTACCACAATTAGAAGAGAGTCAAAGGTATTCTGTCAAAGATTATAATTTTAAGGATAGAATCATCAGAAATGTATTGTAGAATACAACCATAATTATGTTGGTTAGTTATGGTTGATATATCATTACACATAGTGACCCACTCCGCTATATATATATATATATATATATATATATATATATATATATATATATATATATATATATATATATATATATATAATGTCGTGATCCAGTGTTAAGGCGAATGGAAAACAGTCTTTCTTGATAATAATAAGTTTATTAAATCATCGTTTCTTCTAAAAGGGAAAGCTGCGCCATTTTCATTGTTTGTTGTGGAGACACGTATAGAATGTGTTCACAGTTCCATGTCCACGCGCTGGCTGAAACTTATCTGTTTACAAGCTCATCAAATAGTTCAAAAATGCTTCCGCCTGACCGGATTATCCTAAAAGCTTACGCGAGAGTGGGTCTTTTTCATTTATTTTATTATTATAAAAGAGTTCCCTTTTTAAAATCGCTTTTAACTCACGTAATTTCCAACTACCACTTTTATAGACCTGACATATATATATATATATATATATATATATATATATATATATATATATACATATATATATATGTGCATACATTTGAGGAATATAACTTTGCATACTATATATATTCCAATTACAAAAGGTTTTCTACTGCGTAATTTAAAAGAAAATTTCGCTGAATAAACAATCACACGTATCAAATAGAAGGAATCAAAACTTTGACACTTCCGGATAAGAACGATGCAGTATTCAAATTCAGTCCAAGTCGACAAACTAAACAAATTTCCATATATTTTTTCAAGCTGTGTAACCATGAACCGTAGAATGTTTCTTATGAAAATAAATCTTCTCTGTTTTGAATTTAATGCTTTAAACAAAGCACGTGGAAAACATGCATGAAAAAAATACTTTTGATGCAACTGGAAGTCAGCGCAAAAATATTCCAAAACTGATTTTTTTTTATTTATTTGAGTTAGTTTTTTTAAAAAATTTTAGAGTCTATATTTTCAGGTAAATCTCCAGAGCTATACATAATATTTTTATTTTTTATGGTAAAATTAAATTTGTTGTATGTATGGTGCGATAATATTAAGATATTTTCCTTTAAATTAGACAGAAAATGTATATAAGTGATGAATAAATTGAATAATATAACAAAATACTAAAAATTTATATTGATTATTTCATGTAAACATTTTAATTCTAATGTTAAACTAGGATGGGAATGTTTCGTTAAACTTTTTATTAGATCTACATTCACAATACCTGTATTTTAAATTGTTATTTAAATCTTCTTTTACATTAGTAACCTACCTATTGATTATATTTCTCCAGTTTGAGCATTGAATCCAATCTGTGTTTTACTTTCATATTTATATTTTTTTTACAAACGGATTAACGAAAACCAATATAAAAGAGATAATCAGCAAAAGGCTCATTACTGTCTTCTTTTGCTCTATATAAATTTCGAGTTTTACATCTCTTAGAAGATTACTCCAACAAATTATTATATCAATTTGGAAAGTAAGTCTCGAAAAACCCTGTGGCATAAGATCATTCAAAATATATTTTTTTGACTAATTTATTGTTATAATGTATGGTAAATGTATGGAAAGAAACATCAGTTTTAAAAAAATAATTTGTCTATAAAATTCGATATTACATCAAGCTATTTGGTCTAAAGTTTTAATTTTTAAATGACAATGTTTCATCATCTTCCAAATGGTATCTCGCTTTTTGTATAAATTTTAATCATTCGAAGTATAATGTAAAGCATCTTATAGTTTAAAATTAACATTAAAGTAATTGAGATAATTTATATATGATTAGCTGCTGATGGAAATATTTTCTTGTTTATCAATAACATTTGTAATTATCTTTGTGATGTAAAAATCCTGGGAAAATAAAGGCTATTCTAAAAAGTCTTTTTAGAGTAAACTTTAATAGAAAAATTTTCGTCATTTAGATTTATATCACAAGAAACAATTTTTTTCTGGGCTAATACATTCCTTTCTACTTTAAATGATAAATGTTTGCCTTAAATAGACTGATGAAATAGATCTATATTGCTAAAATGAAGACCATAATAATGTAAAATCTTTTAGTTAGCATTCTGGCTAGTATGAAATTGACCCTTAATTTAACAAGATGTTTTTTCAAATATTTTTTAATTTCTGTTATTTTCCCATGTCTGTATAGACATTAGGATCTCTGTACAATAAACAAAAATATATCCTTTTCCGTTTTTGAGATAATTAATGTCCGTTGTGGCGAACACTGACAATTTTGTTATATAGTAGTTATAAATGATGTACAATCGCTTAATACTGGAAACTATATTTTTGAGGGAGTCACCCAGCACACTAATTTCCAGTAGAAATGAGATAAAGACTGAAATTAGAAACCGAATTTTGATGGCAAATAGGTGCTATTTTGGTTTAAAGAGCCAAGTAAAATCTAAACTCCTTTGCATCAATATAAATATAAACTTATACAAAACCCTTATAAGACCGATCATTTTATATGGCAGTGAGACATGGACAATTAACAAAACAAAAGAAAATAGGTTACTCATTTTCGAAAGAAAAATCCTTCGGTCAATATTAGGAGCAGTAAAGGAAAATAATACATGGAGAGGTTTATGTAACCATGAATTATATACTGAATACACACAACATAACATCATGAGATTTATTAAATCCAACAGAATTAGATGACTGGGACATGTTTTCAGAAGAGCAGATTTGGACCCAGTTAAAAAATTAATTTTTTCAAAGATTGAGGGTATAAGAAGAAGAGGTAGACCAGCAACACGGTGGTTGGATTGTGTGGAGAAAGATTTGGAGACCTTGGGTATTAATAGATGGAGAAACCTTGCAAAAAAGTCGTGCCGTTTGGAGGAAGCAGACAGATAACCTTAAACTGTACCAGGTTGTAGCGCTGCTGAAGAAGAAGTACTTATAAATATACATATCTGGTGTAGCGGCCAGACATAGCCAAATTAAGTGTTAAGGAAGTATTTATATAAGAGAATGAAAGAAAATTTTCTATTCAACTTTAATGCGTAAATATAATATTTTGTTACATTTAATATAATTAGTAGCAACATTGAAAACGATTTTCAAATCAAGCATATTTTTGTTGTATAAATCAAATATATTATGACACAAATATAAGATAAATAAAAAAAAACATGTTTGATAAAAAAACAAAATAATAATTTAGGTATTTATAAAAATGAAACATGAAGGATTTTTTAGCATACATATTTTTAAAAATTTCTTATTTTATTATCTTCAAAACAAACAAAAAAAACATAATCTATTATAATACATTTTCATTTTAACTTGATTATTTTTTATCTTCTTTTCCCTGATATTGTAATAAAAATATTAGAAAAAAGATTATAAAAGAAATGGAAAAAAGAAGAGTGCACCCAAATGGAAAATTTTGTCCCAGTGGATTGCTTTTTGCACGAACTGTAAAATTTTTCTTTGTCAAATGTAAAGAAAATACTGCAAACTACTTTCTACTGTAGACATGTTTCTAGAGACGTGAGAATGATGTTTATATGGTTATCTCTTTTTTGGGTCATTTTAATAAAAATATTTGTATGTAATTCAAAATTTTTTTAGATACAAATATAATAACATTCTTCCATTCAGATTTTTAGCATAAAATGTACTGCAGAATACTTAAAGTTCCAAAATATATTGTAAGTGAGGTAAAAAATTTGTTACAAGAGTCAAATCTCTTTTTCTTTTAAATAAATATAAAGACATATTTCAAAATAAATTCAGTGATAAAGAAATACTATTTTTAAAGGATATATAAAAAATATTCTGAAGTAAAAAAAAATTTACTGTCTTTAGTAAATGACAAAAATGCAATGTAAGCTAAGGTCAAGATCAAGGCAAAATTTCCTCTAAATTTGCCGTATCATATATATATATATATATATATATATATATATATATATATATATATATATATATATATATGTGTGTGTGTGTGTGTGTGTGTGTGTGTGTGTGTGTATATCTATATATGTTCAGTTCGACAAAATATGCAAATTCTCTTAATTTTGAATTAAGTGTAAATTATAATAAATAGCGAAGTTTTTTTTCAGCTAAATTATGAAGTCACAAATTTTAAGCCATCGGTTGGAATGATTAAGAAAAGGTTTTTTTTCAGTATGTAATTTTTTACAAAATTTTAATTTTTTGTTTACAAAAATATCTGAGATTAAATAGAAAGATTCCCTGAAAAGAGCTCCTTGAATATTTAACACAGTTTTAATATAAACAGAGGTATTCCTTTCTCTATGCTTTATCTATTCGCCTTTACGCTGTATCACTTAAAGCTGCTTTTTAACAACCTTTTTAAAATCTATAAATAAATTTTAATGTTTATTTTTTACCTTAAATCTAATAAATGAACTCAAAGTATTATTAGTCTATAGAAGCTCAGAAAAAAATTATCAAAATCATTGGTCTAATTTAATTGTTAGTTTAATTTAAGGAATAAAACTGACAACAGAAATTCATGTAGTACACAAAATTTTGATTTAAGGAGGAAAAGTAAAATAGTTATAAGTTAAGTATATATTTATTTGATAATCAATGTTAATAGTTATTTATGAATTCCTGTTACCAACGATTTTTGACTTTATTAAAAAATAAATAGGTTAAATGAATGTAAAATAAACAACTGTTTATTACATGTAACATTTAAAGGGCACTAAAGTTATAAGATAATGTAATGCATTTTTTTTGGTACAGGTGTGATACACTAACTTTTTGGATTATTTTTACCGTTTGAGATCAAATTTTCGTTCCCTAAATTAACTTAAATTAAATTAAACTTAATCGTTCAACATATATTGCACAGGATCAATTTTAAAATAATAGTTCATATATTTTATATACCCTAACCCCTTTTTATGTATATTAATGTAATATCAGTTGAAGATTTTCTTTTGTGATTTGGAAATGTAGGGTACTAAAACTAATCAGTTGGTGTACGAATGATTAAGCAAGTACGATGTACAGGAGTAAAATAAAATATTTGTGAAATAACTAAAGATAAAATAATAGGAGCAAGAATAATACTGTCTAAACAGCTAGATATGATGGTTGGGGCACTAAAAATGCTGGAGCTGGTATTTACTATGAAGACTTTGCATTATCTTGATACGCAGTAAAATAGTATTATTCTGATGACAAAAAACTGTGCTTTCTTTAGCCTTGGACAACATAGAGTAGTGTGAAAATCAAAATATCGTCCTTTTTTGTTACCTCTACGGCAGCAAGTATGATGTGAACAACTCTTAATCATTGTGAATTTTAGATTTAAACTTGCCAAGGTTTATGACTGCTTACAGAGTCAACTGCATTGATTGGTAACATCTGGTTTTTTGCTGCAGTGACATGCCACTTAATGGTGAGAGCACCGCATTGCATGCTATGATATTCTTGACTATTTTCCTTTTGGTGTTAATACCAGTAACTTTGATGATTGCTTTTGTTGTTCTTTACTGTATTGGGATGCTTGTCGACCTGTGACCAAGATGTCTAAGGTGGGAATAGAATTAAACAAAAAGTACAACTGGTAAGCTAGAGAAATAAAAGAAATAAGTGTAGCTTTAAGAAAAACAGTAATACTCTGCACATAAATATAATCATCTAATAAGATTTTAATCTTAAGTTAATTCTGATTTCCTAATTTCGAAAATAAACATGATATAAAAAGTGTAAATTAGATAAAAAAGAAATTGCTGTAAATCAGTATACAAAAACATAATAGATACGGTATATAGGTATATATTTTGGATAGACATAGCATTCCAACTGATCAAAGTGATTATGGATATTCTAGGTGAAGAATCTTAGGTGTTGGCTATGGAATCATTCAATGTCAGTTTGTCTTCATTACCGTCTCGGTCCGTACCGGTCGGTCCAAATCACTGCCCCATCAGTGCTTTCTTTAGTGTAGCAAAAACAAGGTAAACGGACAAGACTGTAGGTGAGTGTTCCTGAATATCCTCACGAAAAGGCTTTAAAAACTTTCTAAAATCTACAGCCAAATACGGGCAAGCATTACTATGCAAGAGAATAACCCAGCCTAACAGCATGCCCCGTCACAGGTTCTTCATTTTTTTTTCAGGTTATGTAATGTCGAACAATAGCTAGTAGAAATACCAGTCTTGACCGGAGTTAGCCATAATAGCAGTAATAAGGCATACACAACAGTTATAGAATAATTCGTGGTTATTTCTCACGAGGATGTCTACAACTGCAATAATTTGCTGGATGATAACTCTATGCACTGGTCAGTCCCAGTCGTCCATACTACGTTTTTTAGGTAAATCGATACAACACCATAAAACTGATTTGTCAAACTCTCTGTGTCATACACAATTTATGTACGATACAAAAAAATTTCCAGCACTCACATTCTCCTTCTTTAAAAATTACACGACTACAAGTTGACAACATTTGAAGGCATCCATGATAGAAACGGTACCGGTGGACTTGCTCTTACGCTGTCATATATCAGATTACTCATCTGTCGTAATCTGACGATATGACAGGCGCTCACAGCACTTAGAATACACTAAAGGGGTATACATAACACACGTCTTAACATGATGATGCAATCATAGTAAAGCTAGTTTTATTAGGGCGACACTTGTATAATAGGTTTTACAGTAAGGTTCACAAATATTTTTCTTCCTTTCTTAAAACAAGACAAGGAGACAGAAAATCATTCGAAGTCAAAAATTTCACATTTAGACTAAATGAAATAATATTTTGGGGGATTTAAGTTACTATAGTCAACAGTTATCGTTCTACAAAAACTAAACATATTGAAATGTTTTTTCATGAGTTTTCCAGATCCATGCATATTTATCTCTATTTCAAACTCAAGGAATGTGAAAGATATCAATAAAAAATTAACTTTAAAAGAATATATGACGGTGTAAAATCTAATGCCATGAATAGTTTATAAAGAAAATAACATGTTTAGATTTTAAAGAAGAAAAGTTTTGTGGGGTTTATAATCGTTATTTCAGTTAATTATGGTAATATGAAGATGAGGTATAACTACATGCGTCCCAAGATTTTTTTTTAATCCGTGAATACCTGTCTGGATCTGCTCTGAACTATTTTCTCGGAATTTAGGTTAGGTTAAGACAGACAGGCACGAAGACAATTTAATATATGTAAGATTGCTGTGAATGTAGTTGAAGCAATCTTTCAAAGAAAATGATATGACGTGACTAAACTTTTTTTTTTACTTAACTATAATATACATTACTGAATTTAGAAAGAGCTGGTAAAAAAGCATAAAGGAAAACGAAAGTAATTTTTGAAACTTGAGTCAATAGGAAAATATTTAAAATATAGGAAATATATAGGAAATATAGGAAAAGTTTCCTTAATATTACTTAAATTTCCTTAATTATGTGTGCATGCAGCTTAATATTTATTTTGTTACCGGAATCGTATTTTCACAAACAACTTAACTTATATAAATATCTCATACACATATTTATTGTTATAATTCAATATTTTTTAAATAAAATTTAATACATATTCATGTATAGTAATATTAATCTATTCATACTATAAATAATCTATTTCGAAGGGCGACATTCACTTTAAATTTTCCACATATTTTTATTTTGTACTGAAATCATTAGATAAGGCAGAAATTAACTTATAAAAATATTTCTCTTTCCGTAGGGAATTTTCATTAGATTAATGTCATGGGGACCTTTATTATTGTCACAATTAATTTAATAAGGTAAGAAATTATGTAGTATGTTCATAGGGGGTAAATCTCAAGAGTCCCTGAATGAAAATGTTAATGAGATTTCTTTTGATTATTTGAAATGTTGCCCCGAATCAACGATGATTATCATACTGAAATATACATCGCATTTGTTGGCAGCGTGCCGTGATTAAAGAAATATCTCTGGGAATATTGCAAAGGTATAGATTAACCTCGAAACATCATACATAAAAAAAAAGTTTTAGAATTATATATTAACAGGTTTTATTTAAGTTGAATTCCTAAATTAAGTAAAAATAGGCAGTAGGAATAGCTCAAATAATAGAAGCATATATTACAATAATTATTAAATATTTTATAAAATATCGCGAGTCGTAAGATCATTTAATGGTTAATGTTCCGATAAAGTAAATAAATAATAACATATGGCTTTTCATTTGCTATACTTAAGTATAAATAAATAAGCAGGAATAAATTAACAGGAAGAAAAATATAGTTTATCATACAAAGGGATTATACTTGTACTGCTGAGAATAAATTTACCGTTACATTTTAATAAAATTTTTAACTACATTCATTTCTTGAATATATATATATATATATATATATATATATATATATAAATATATATATATATATATATATATATATATATATATATATATATGTATATATATATATATATATATGTATATATATATATATATATGTATATATATATGTATATATATATGTATATATATTTATATATATATGTATATATAATATATATATATATATATATATATATATATATATATATATATATATCCTAAAACTAAACAAGATTGGAAAATACACACTATAAAAGAGGGAATTTATTTTGAAATGTCTCTGACGCTACTTGCTGTTTCTAATACTAATTTTACATCTCTACATATATATTCTCTTTTCAACAAGTGCATCCATGATAATATTCCATATTGAATATAATTACACATTTTCCAATGTTATTTTTATGTAGCGTTATAAATGCTGCACGATATTATATAATCAAAAAATAAATTAAAAAAGTATAATGATACATATTTATAAGAAATATGTTCTCTTTATTTAAGTATTATTCTTGTAAATCAGATATCAAAATAAATCTTTAATTGACATTTAGTATATTAAATTTTTGTACAATAATATGCAATTTATTATTATTGACATCAATTTTCATTCAAAATTAACTTATGTAATTTTATATCTAAAAGACAACAATACGAATTAAAGGATTGAAAAACATTTTTAATAATATGTGCTTAACTTCTGCATCACGTTTGGGGTATGATTTCGTATTATGCAAACTGATACTTAGGCTATATTTGAATAATTTCGCGTAAAAGTAATAAACCTCTTAAAATATTATACAATATGATTCTTAAATACACCTAGATTTCTGGTATTGTTTTAAAAAGGGCTAATTTAAGACTCTTCAAATACATTACCTTCTTTGAAAATTGATTCTTTAAAAATATTATAACCTTTATAATATTCTACCTAATTTTCCCAATGAAATCGTTACTGAATATTTTGAATATTAAGCATGACCTCAATAAAAAAAAACTTAAACTTACATGAACGTATATCTGCCTAAGTTATGTTTGTAATGTACTAAATTTTATAACTTAAGTACCTTCTTTATATCTCTATATATATGTGTGCTAACTCTTCTTTAATTTAATTTAAAGTGTCTTTAAATTATGTTTGGTATTTCTTTGCATTTATGTGCTGGCAGTTTTATTTTAATTTTTGAAATGTGTTTTTAACTTTATTTTTTTACTTTATTTTACCTTTTAACGGTTTCTCAAACATTAAATAAATTTTAAAAAGTTGAATTACATAATATTAACATGCAAGTGAAGCTACTGAAACCCGATGATCCAAGAAACTGAGTTGCCTTTACTTTAAAATATACTTCTTTAAAGAAATGAAGAGCTTTCATGTACTGACGTAAGTAATCACCATTATTTATAAACAGGAGCTTTTAACGGGTTATACATCCCAATGCAATCTTAAAATGGTGTATTTTAAAAAATATGACATTGCCATTAGGAGGTAAATAAGTGTGGTGCCAGGAAGATTATTCATGAGATATTTTTGAAAATCTTAGCAGTGGAGTTAACTCTTTTTCGATTAATAAAAATACCAGCATTCGAATGCCACTCACGTTTCCCTATGTCGCACTTGTAACCATAGCAACAAACATCCATTTTTCTTCAGCAACTCGTGAGAGGTGAACCGTGGTTCCCAGCAGTAGTTTTGCAAACATCGAAATTTTAGATAATGTTTTCTGATGAAGGAGAAACTATTTGAGATTTTTTTGTCAGTGATTTATCGTTATGCTTTTGTATTCTAATAGGAAAAAACCCTCTGGTTATCTCGTTCATTTTCATTACTAAATTTTCCAATATACATATAGGGAAATAATTACATAAATTTTAAATGCTGATCTTGGTATAATAAATACCAAATAATTTTCAAAAGTTTTTCATATAATAGTAAACAATATTATGCAATATAGTAAAATTTATGAGGCTGTTGCAAAACTTTAGGAAAAGAGCGTTTTCTAAATTTCTGAGTAACAGTATATTAGGAGATTTGCTTAATTCACTGAAGAATATATTTTAAAATATCTTTTTAAAGAAATGTGTCTTTCAATGGATTAATTAGTATTTTTGTTTTAATGTAAATATAAAAATTGAGCTCATAATATATATATATATATATATATATATAAATATATATATATATATATATGTATGTGTGTATGTACATCTATATATATACCAGGGACGTACCATCTGCTTAGAGTTGGTAGGATGTACGTACCTTTAACAAACTATATCTGAAGTCACATTTTTTTTAGTGACCTAACATACCGCAAATCTTTCACAATTACAAAAATAGATCTAATAACTATGCACAGAATGCAAAAGATTTCAACTTTTTGTTGAGGAGGTACTTATGATTCATTCAAACATGTCTTTTCATTTCATTATTCTCTCTAGTGTCTGTAACGGATGACGACATAAGTTTCTCCAAAGGGTTACGTCAAGAGCCTCATATATTACAGGAATACCTCGCTTATTACAGCTTTCCTCAGGGCTGGTACTGTTATAGCAGGATTACTAATTTGAAAATAAATATTAATTAGTGCTAATTTATTTACTATTATACAGTTTGGAAATATACATTTTCACATAGAAGGGATATTCTGTGTTTTGATGCACATAAAAAAAAAACAATTAGTGAAACACATTTTGTCAACATGTCTTTTTACTTGAATATTCACGGACGGGTGTATCACCCGTCTGTAAAGGATGACGACACATGTTTCTCCAAAGGGGTTTTTATATGAGGTACAATGCATAATATATGCTGCTTATGGAGTGAAAATAACACCTAGCGCAAGAGAAAGGAGACAAACTCATTATCCAAGCAGAAACTTTCCATAAATAGGTCAAAATTCTGGAATATCCTCAAGTTATAGTCTGCTAATTTTTTAAATCATTTTTATATATCTGGGTACTATTTTACCCCAAAGAACTCCGTCTACCTACCCTGGACAATTACCGTCAACGCCTCATATATGAGAGGAATACCTCGCTTACTACAGCTTTCCTCAGGGCTGGTAATGTTATAGTATGGTTACTTATTTGAAAATAAATTTTAATTAGTGCTAATTGATTTACTGATATGTAGTTTGGAAATGTACGTTTTTACACAGAAGGGGAAAATTATATTTTATATTATGATGCACAAAAACAAACAATTAGTGAAACACATTCTGCTGATTTGCTAGTAAAAAATGTTTTCCTTTTTCATACCTATATCTATATTACCTATATCTATACCTATATCTATCTACCTATCTATCTATCTATCTATCTATCTATATATATATATATATATATATATATATATATATATATGTGTGTGTGTGTGTGTGTGTGCGTGTATGTCCTGGTCTTATAAATGTTTAACATAACAATACATGTGTATTAAAATAATTATACGTTTAAAATATGCACAAGCTATAATTTTCAACAAAAGAAAATCATAATTAGTAGTCGTATTTTTAAGTCAAAAATAGCTCCATTGCTTATTTGTAAGTGCTACAAAATTTATCATTCTTTTCAGTAAATCATATAGACAGCTCGATTTTGTATAACTAAACGAAGAAGATAAACTGTACTCTACAAACTGCACCTTTTCTCAAGAAGATATGATATTATGAATCAAGATCCCAGAGTTGGAAAATTGTCACCTAGGATCATAAACTGTTATTTTTATATTTTTCTTCTAGTGTTTATGTCCAAAGAATTGGATAACCATAAAATATCCCGAATGGTTTACTAATGAAATATTTTATTACGTAGATAGAGCCATGAACAGAGGCATTTTCTGTATAATAATATGTTTTTCGTCCCCTATTATATCACAAAAGGAACTCAATTAATCTCATAGCACCACCATTTTTTGCAAACTTATTTTCTCATCGATAAATAAGTTTAGTCTAGTATTTGACGATAATGACCTTCCCAACTCAATTTCAATTTAACTCCCAATTGGCGGTTCATTCATAGTTGATCTTATAATATTACACTATAAAATTTTATTGATATCGACCGACACCATTTTTTTCCATATGAGAAAACTGCTTATTTTTTTTATATGTATAAGGTTTAATATTTTAGGCAAATACAGTAGACCAGACTTGTATGCATACAAGTTTTCTGAAGGTAATTACATTTATTATTTCTTGAATTACGTAAAAGTTTAGATACACTTCTTGGGAGTCATTGCATTGTAAAATTTTGTTGAATTTGTTCATAAAGAGATCTTTTTTAACATAAGATTTGTTGAGATAATTTCTGTATCCCTCCCTTCATTTTTTCTAGTACTACATACATAATAATAGTCTAAATGATGTTAGTTTTACTGTTTTTTTTTTGCATTTTCTGTTAAAGGTTTTGTCCACACACACACACACACACACACACACACACACATATATATATATATATATATATATATATATATATATATATATATATATATATAAATTCCAAATTCTGATTTTGAATAATGATTCATTCTTTCTTAGCGTTGATATCAAAGAAGTCAGTGGTTTGGTTTGGTATGGTTTGGAGTGCTACGGTCTACTTTTTGCAACATGAGGGCTAATGAGACCGGGACCTACAGCTTAAAGCTGATTCCGAACGGCTACGAACATCCATGCCACAGTGGGATTCGAACCCAAAAACTCCGATACCGAAGGCTAGCACCCTAACCAATCGGCCATCTTTCGGCCAAAGAAGTCAGTGAATGATTACTATTTGTCAATCCTGTAATGTGCCCACATATTCTCTGTGTATATGTAAGACAAAGCAAACTAAATCAGTAAACTAATGTAAGGATTTTATATAAACTCTGAAGAAGGCACCTTACGGAATATACTGTCCTGGAACTTTGGTTATCTGACAGTTCAAACATGCTGACGTAAACTTACAGCCGAAAGCTTTCATTAAGGCCAGAAAAAGTTCTCAGTGGTTTTTGAAATTCCCCTCAAGTCAAGGGCAATATCCCCACGTCTGTTTCCTTTGCACTTTTTAATCCCTAATCTAAACTGACCATTGGGTCTACAGTCCACGACCTCAGAGAGAGAGAGAGGTCTTATCGGGATGTTCTTGTTTTAAAATTGATTCGACATGTTCTTGTAAGGTATCTACAAAATATGGCAGGGCTATGTTTTGTAGATAATGTTAATATGTATTTAGGAATTAAGGCATGTTTTACGTTTTGGAAAGCTATTTGGCACTCGTCAGTTCAATTAAATTTAGTTCATTTCTTTAATAGGATATATAAGGGGACTAAAGAGAGGCGGGGATTTTGCCCTTGACTTTATATTTGAATATCCCTTAGAATTTTCTTTGGCCCCAATGAAAGTTTTCGTCTATAAATTTTAGTAGGCATATTTGAACTATCAGATTAAGGAAAATTACCTGACAGTATATTGCATTAGCGACCGTCTTCGGGGTTTTATACAAAATCTCCAGCTTAGTTTACTGATTTAATTTACTTTCCATTACATACATTAATACATACATATATATGTATGTGTGTGAGTATGCGTGTATGTATATATAAAGTAGATGGAAAATGAAACCTCAAGAAGAAGATATTACTTTTTAAAAAATAAATTTAGGTTAATAATTTGTTTGCTTAACATATTTATTCAATTAACGTATCATAGTTATCAAGAATTTAAGTAGAAACAGTTTAACACCTAGTCTGAAGAACAATTGTGCAATATATATTCATGAGATAACGTCGATTGTGGTCATGTTGTCATAGAAATTTGCACACGTGACCATACATCCTGGTGTTGGTGCAAAATGTCTATGGTTCTAACTATTAATTCCCTGGATCCTTCAAATGAGCATTAAAAACATGAATCGGAGCAAGGATAAAGTAAATATCATCTAAGAATACAAGTCTATTACACCCTGGAATAACTTTACACTTTCTAAGTCGTAGTTGACAGTAATTGGCAGTAAGTTATATGCATGTTACACTGCATATAGTTCAGTGTTATACCATTATTTGGTATACATTGTTGTTATTCTGGCGCTTCAGGAAAATGTCTCAATCCTAAAAGTAAATAGCGTTTATGAAGTATATATCCTATGATTAAACCAAACGTTATTTGCACGCTCATAGTGTCACTACTAGCATCAAACTTATTCGCCTAGCGAAAATTTTGAATAGACGTCATCTTTCAGGTTTGTAAACAAGCTTCCCAAATTTCGTTTTTCTAGCACAACGCTTCTTTGGTATTGGGATTTTACTTTTTGCTATCATCTATATACTTCTTGATGTATTTTTAAATCTAAACTCTTCCTTCTATTCTGTCATTTCAAACATAATATTAGATTTCATATAATGTTTTCTTTACAGAGTACTTTTTATTCGTCTTTTTTTAAGAACAGTATCATATACTTTCATTTTCATATAATATAATACAAGTGTTAAAAATATTTGAAATTTATTTTTAAAACTCTTTTCTTGTTTCATAAGCTTATTATGCATAATGATTATAAAGATTTACGTCATTCTATTTGTTCAGCTAATCTTTAAGGCTTTAATGTGTCCAAATATCATTGAAATAGAGACTTAAAATTAAATAATTTGATGTCCTTAATTATAATTAATTAAATTCAACGAAATCATTTAGTTACAAATTTAGAAATTGCTTCCATGAAATTTTTATCAACGTGTTTTTAACCATGTGTTTCAAGCTCAAATAATTTTTTTAAATGTTCTATATTCATATAAAAATTTTATGAAAACTGTTTTTAATTTAAGAAAATTTATATCATAGGACTTAATAGCAGATATCTCAGTTAATTGATGGATTAATTTATTATCATTAAAGGAGTAATATGGAGAATTTATAATAAGGAACTATTTTTGAAGAGATTTTGCTAAAAGAATCGCTGAAATCACTTAAAAATTTGAATTTATGTTTAAAAGAAATGTATTTTACTTCAATTCGTAACATCTTTTCTTGTATTAGGTAACACAAGAGTCAGTATTCATTAAAATACATAAATATTCAATTTCATTTCCTAAATCAAATCATTTTGGGTTTATATGAAAAATCAAAATTATTTCATGAAATTAATTAATTAATTTATTTATAAAGGCATTATGGTACTTTTATTTGTTGTGAGAAATAAGCTGATATTCTATTAATAATTCTGTAAAATATTTTTATAGAATGGGAAACTAAAAAACGGGAAACTAAAAAAACTTAAATATGAGTAACATACGTCATCCTTGTTCATTTTTTTAATAATACTATTTTCACATACATATAAAGCTGTATTTCAAAGCTTATAGTGTGTAATACAGTACAGTAATATTTAAAATTTTGTTTTTCATACGATATTATAAAATTATTACTGACTTGCATAATATTCAGCTTGACATAATATTCTTTCTGATTCATAAAAGATTTTTTTTTATTTCAGATACTAACAAATTCAATAGCACAAAAGTAATTTTTCTAAGCATTTGGCATGAATCCACTTTCTTTTAATTAGACAGTTTTGTACTTTATATGAAAAGTAATTTAAAACTAACTACTTTAATGAGGGACGTAGCCAGGTTTGCGATAAATCGATAAAATTCAGTTAGCAGTAAATGGATTATTGATTGGTATTCAAAGCTAAACGAAACTTACCCTAATCCATTTAGGCGATAATGCTTCAAAAATAAATATCCTAGAAGCACTGGAAATGGAGATTAATATTTTACGCCATTAAAAAGCAAATAATTTTGCTTGAATACCTAAATCAACGTACACTTATTATTTTAAATAGGCTGACTTACTTTGTTTTAGAAAGCTAAGTAACGCTTCAAGATATAATTAGAGAAATATACTGACAGTAAATTATTTTCAAGGAATTGTTGAACACAAATAGCAAAAAAATAAATCAAGATTATTTATTTAACCGTGCAGTTCTTTTTAAGCAATCAAACATAGTCCTCCGCAAGGCATTGGGAATGTGGACCTGATGTTTCTAGGTGCTTTGAGGTGGATTTAGTCATTATTAGAAGATGCATCGTTCCATGTAAAATAATCGTATAATAGATGCCCGATGGGAGAATGTAATTTGCATGTTCCCAAAGAAATCTTCATTAAAATTTTATCGGAGAAGTACATTCCCATGAAATTGTTGCTTTTTTCACATCTTCATTTTAAATAAACAATTTTCTGCTCTTTCGGCTACGAAAGCAGTAATGAAAAAAATGGAGCTCGAGAAAGAGGAAAAAAGTGAAGCCAAAGCGGCCTCACTATACAGATCCTTACTTTAGAAGTCGATGAAAATATTTCATTTAAGGAGAAAAAAATGCATTTTTTTCTACTTCCGCATCGTGGTTTTTCTTTCCTATTTTTTCCGTTTTCGGACGAAAGATGTTGAAAAAGAGAAATTAAAAAATGAAGAAAAATGGGAAGCTAAAGAGCCGACTTCAGCCACAAAAACTCCCTCGGGTTCGACTCAAACTCTTGAGTGATGCTCCTTGCCTTCTTGTCATATTCAGTCATTTTTCCCACATTCTCCCCGCATCTCCCCCCTTTCTGTTTATTTTGTTTACTACTCCACTTCGAGAATCTTGATATTATCCGAATTTTTTCCCATTTTTTGTACAGCTCACAATCACTCTTTTTTTTTCTTAATCTCTTTTTAAGGGTAGGAACTTAGGAAAGAATAATAAAATATTTTACGCTGTCCTTTCTTCTTGGTTACCCAATATCCTATTTAAAGAAGAAAACAGAAGATAAACAAAATTCATTTATTTTAAACATTATTAGTGAGTGCTTTCTGTGTAGTTTAAGAAGAAATAAAAAAACATAATGCGTAAATAAGTGCATAATGTGTAAACTGTAAATTTATCTTATAAAAAATCATTGTAAAAGTGGGTGCATGTTCCACATCTCCTAAACTAATGGCTGAGTTACTAAAGAACCTTGGTACCCTTAGGTTTTAGGATATGGCTATTTTCGAATTTGAATTACATTCTTTCTGCCGTTTGTGAATATTTTATACCTCTATACTAAAATTACCGTAATTAACCATAATACACGCTCACTCACATACACACATATATATACACATATATATATATATGTATATATATATATATGTATATATATATATATATATATATATATATATATATATATATATATATATATATATATATATATATATATATATATACATCTTTATATATGCATATATATACATATATACATATGTGTACTTGTGTGTAAACATGCGTATTTTTTTCTTGACTATATGTCCCATAATATATCAAAATTATTATAAGTATAATATCTGTCTAAAATTCTTGGTTTACCATTTTTCATTTTTTCATACCTTATTTCTCAGCTGTATAAAATCAGATTTAAGTGAGTGTCTGCCGGCTTAAATTCTTTTAACGAGGATTCCAAAACTATAAAATTAATTCTAATTTTCTCTCCATTCGCCACATTATCCAGCTGTCACAGGAAAATAGTTTTAATCCTCCTATTTCTAAATAACTGTATATGTCATTTTTGAACTTCCCCAAGTCATCAAAGTTCATTTCTGACTGTTAATAACGCTGAGTAATGTTTCTGTATCTTGGAACAAATTCCCGTAATCACTGGAAATGAGTGTGTACTAGTGGACTTTCGATGCGAAACTTTTGTCTTGTAAAGACATTAATTTTTATCCTAAATGAAGTTTAGTTCCATAACATTGAAATTCGCAGTTGTTAGATGAAGCCACGAGGTGATGAGCCATTAGGTTCTTCCATTGTCTACTAAGCCCGGGCAATCGAAGTAAAAGGGACAAATATTTCCCATGTGTAAAGTTGAGAATAAATTCCCCCCGTTACATATATATATATATATATATATATATATATATATATATATATATATATATATATATATATATATATATATATATATATATATATATATATATATATATATATATATATATATATATATATATATAAATATTTATACATATATATTTATATAAACGGTAATGCCAACTACGTTCACATTTGTTAACAACAATTACTGTCTTTTGAAATCCATTTAGAATTTGAAATTATCACTGTAGCTGAAAACGTTTGTAACTGACCATTGCTATGTATCTTATTTTTATTTAAGCTATAGTTATATCAAGATGATTTTATGAAATCGGATGTAAGTTTAGTATTTTTATTTTTGCATCAGTGTGTTTCTAGAAATAATTTGTGAATCCTCTCACATTCATCAAAAACTTGTGAAAGATAACTGTCTTACACTTTCTGATTTAATTTATTTTTCTTTTTTAAAATGAACTAAACTCTTCTAATGAAAATATAGTGTATAGTTCACACGGTATGTCATTTTACCGTTCTATTCAATACAATACTGTATTTTTCTGATATTCCATTTCGAAATGCACATAATCAAAGCAAAATTTTCATTTCTCGTTACCTTGAAGAAATATACGTAAACATGTAGTCCGTAGGTTTGGAATGTAAGAAAAAATAGGAAATTTTTAATGAATAACTTAATACAAGTCTCTTTTTAGATTTTGGACTCACTGCTTAATTAAAAAATATCTCGTATAAAGTATAGTGTGTAATGACAAGTTCAAAAACCCATTAGAGAAAACTCAGTTTTCAAAACTAATCCCTCAGTAAATGTAGAGATCTCAATTAAGCAAAAAACCTAGAGTTATGTTTAATCAGTTGATATCTTCTTTCATTACGAGCAAAAAGATAATTAGCTTAGTGTGTCAAAAGTGTGGCCTGTTTGGATTTCAGAGGAGACTTGATTCAGCTATAAAGTGAGACTCCCATCTTTTCCAAAATTGGTGACATAATTAGGAAAATACTTTTCTTACAGAGAGAAGCTATTTTCCACAGTTACCAGAAAGCAAGAAAAATATTTTAAAAAGTGACCTTTGCTCTCGTTTCATTAAGTTAATAAAAAATTCTTTTTCGGTCTCAACCTTATTAAAATAAAGTGAAAAATTCAGTTTTATATAATTAAGAGGAAACTACAAAGGTAATAAGAAAATACCTTTATGAACCAAATTCTTTTCGGATATAATTAAGTTACATTAATTGCATTATTTGAATATAGAAATGAAAATGTTTTAACATTCCTTTAGTGGAATGAACACTTTCTAGAAAGCTGAGAGTTTTAATTTGAAATATTCTTTTTTGAAGAAGTTACGAACTGCAATTAGATAAATTAAGATTTTTAAAACTACTATTTAAAATAAAAACAGTATCTCAATAAACAGAAAGTTTTACTTTTAATTTCTCTCTTTTAAATTTTCTAATGTGGCAAGAATTTTATTTTATATATTTCATTTGTAAAAGTTATTATTTTATTAAATAATTGGACACATTCTTCTTTTGCTTTTTATTCAGAACTAAGTAGAATATTGAATCGACTAATATAATGTTTAGTTATATTTATATCAAATATTTAACTCGAACATTATAAATGTTAACTCTGTAAAATTAAAAAAAATATTGTTTTAATCTCTCCGCATAGCCTTATAGCAATGAATTTCTTTATTATATTTTTTATTAATCACACAAAAATCCTACATTTGATATTTAATTAGTATAATTGATTCCACAAAAATGATATTTATGGAGCATATAATAATTTAATTTAAATGTTTTGTAAACCTAACTTAAAATTATAAAAATTTCAGACAAAATAACTAATTTTCAGTTTTTAAATTTACTTACGTTAAAAATATGTTTTCATATTAACTATCTAAGTAATTATAGGACTCATTAAACATCTCTAACTATGATATTTACGTCATGCACTTTATATAAATAGGCCATAAAAAGCATTTTCCTTGTTAATAAGTTATAAAATGAGTTAAGATGAAGTTATAAAATACAAAATACGCAGCAGAGGCGATGGCATGTAATGTACTTTGCAACGATTTTATTGTTAACAATTTCAGCAGTATGATTGTTTAGGCATTTATTCTTTAAAATTGTATAAGTTGTGTACTTTTTAATCTAGCCTTATTACAAAGAAAAACTGAATTACAATTAATTGTTTAAAAATTAAAAAAAAATTATTAGACAAAGAAAATGTGCTATAAATTCTTTATTTAATATACCGCTTTGGTAATTATTGAAATTTAACAATAATTTATTACGGACGTTGTATCGATTGGTAGGTTAGTAAAAAGTAATATTTCATATTGCAGTTATTTCCAAATAGTTTCCTCAAAGATTTTAAAACAGAAATGTAACTCACGCTTCAATGTTAAAATGTTTAATATCTCTATAAAACTCCATTTTAATGTATACAGCTCTTAATAAATAAAATAATAATACTTTTTAAAACTGAGCAGAGACCAGTCGTCAAATGTGTCAAACCGATAATTAAAGGATTTTCAGTTCGAGGCTTGTGCCGAACAAAAATACACCATGTTCATTAATGGTAGATCAGACACGGAAAATATGATCATATTGTCATTCTAATTCAAACGATACCTGTAGAGGTCGAAGGCAAATCCGGGGTAGGGTGTCCTCTACTTTGCCCTGCTTCTTAATTATAAGGAACCAGTACGGGTAATGTTAATGGAATCAGTAGCATTTCTTAATCTACACGTATTTCCCTCGTGGTGCTAAATTAATAGCAACTTACTAGCCATTATTTGTGTAAAAATATCTATCTGTATTGCTATTCGCATTAGAATATTTAAAAAATATTTAGTAATTTAAATATAGATTAAGCTCTTTCTATAACTTAAAATGTCCATCTATGTAAAATTTAAATATGAAATGTTTGGAAATATTCGAACTAAAATACATGCTATAAGCTACTGCAGAACCTATCTTACAAAACTTTTATTTCTCAATAATATTTACAATTTGCTTATGATAACAAATAATAACAGTCCCTATATTTGAAAATTTTACATTCTAATGCCATATGTTTAAATCGTTTTCTTTGATATTTTTTGTGTATATATACATACATATATATATATATATATATATATATATATATATATATATATAATATATATATATATATATATATATATATATATATATATATATATATATATATATATATATATATATATATATATATATATATATATATATATATATATATATATATATATATATATATATATATATATATATATATATATATATATATATATATATATATATATATATATATATATATATATATATATATATATATATATATATATATATATATATATATATATATATATATATATATATGTATATATATATATATATATATATATATATATATATATATATATATATATATATATATATATATATATATATATAATATATATATATATATATATATATATATATATATATATATATATATATATATATATATATATATATATATATATATATATATATATATATATATATATATATATATATATATATATATATATATATATATATATATATATATATATATATATATATATATATATATATATATATATATATATATATATATATATATAAATATATATATATATATATATATATATATATATATATATATATATATATATATATATATACATATATATATATATACATATATATATATATATATATATATATATATATATATATATATAAATATATATATATATATATATATATATATATATATATATATATATATATATATATATATATATATATATATATATATATATATATATATATATATATATATATATATATATATATATATATATATATATATATATATATATATATATACCAGAATTACACCACCTTTGTTGTGTGATTTATAATGATACATGTGACATTTAAAGATCCAGTGCTAATACTATGATTCTTGAATACTCTTGCTTTGAAATCATGTGACATTAAATATTTAGTTATAATCCTTAACATTTCTCATTAATTAGATGCATGCATTTTAAATAGGCTAAACAGAAAATGTAAATTTAATTGTTTTACTGGTTTTAACATTATTTATTTATACTCGTGGATATTTCCGAAATCAGTTTGTGCATATCTCGATCATTTAATTTCAATAACACTATGAAATGTAATTACTTAGGAAGCAATGTATTACTTAAGGAATTGTGTTTTGAAACTGTAAAAATGAAAACGAATCTAAAGGTTTTACTGTAGTGTGATATTACTAAAATATATGCTTTAAATAATGAAAAATGTAACAGCAAAGGTTCTGCTTTTTTATTCTTTCTTGTGGATAATATCGTAATTGAACGTTTATCCGCCAGCTATATTTTATACATCTTTAAAACATTAATTATTCATAGATCGTTCGTGTATTTTAATAAAATACAAAAGGAATAAAATGTAACGGTATAGTACATGAGAACGAAAGATAAGTATAACATCCCAATAACTAATAATTTATCTTGTAAATTGTACATCTTTAAGTAATTAAAAAATAATCAGATTTTTGGGAAAAAATTATAGAAGTTAGAACTTAAGCAGATGTAGGAATATGAGATATTAGACGTTAATCAATGTCGATTAAAAAAATAAAAATTCCTGAGTAGTAGGAAACATAATTTCTCAAGCTTTATTACAGAGCATGGTTAATTTATTCAATCAAGCTGATTAAATCCTTCTAAGCCGCCACATGAGAATTATGTTTTATAATACAAAATAGAATGTTTTATAATACAAAATTTTAACGTAGAGATGATAATATATAATTTTAATTACCAGAATTACACCACCTTTGTTGTGTGATTTATAATGATACATGTGACATTTAAAGATCCAGTGCTAATACTATGATTCTTGAATACTCTTGCTTTGAAATCATGTGACATTAAATATAGTTATAATCCTTAACATTTCTCATTAATTAGATGCATGCATTTTAAATAGGCTAAACAGAAAATGTAAATTTAATTGTTTTACTGGTTTTAAACATTATTTATACTCGTGGATATTTCCGAAATCAGTTTGTGCATATCTCGATCATTTAATTTCAATAACACTATGAAATGTAATTACTTAGGAAGCAATGTATTACTTAAGGAATTGTGTTTTGAAACTGTAAAAATGAAAACGAATCTAAAGGTTTTACTGTAGTGTGATATTACTAAAATATATGCTTTAAATAATGAAAAATGTAACAACAAAGGTTCTGCTTTTTCATTCTTTCTTGTGGATAATATCGTAATTGAACGTTTTATCCGCCAGCTATATTTTATACATCTTTAAAACATTAATTATTCATAGATCGTTCGTGTATTTTAATAAAATACAAAAGGAATAAAATGTAACGGTATAGTACATGAGAACGAAAGATAAGTATAACATCCCAATAACTAATAATTTATCTTGTAAATTGTACATCTTTAAGTAATTAAAAAATAATCAGATTTTTGGGAAAAAATTATAGAAGTTAGAACTTAAGCAGATGTAGGAATATGAGATATTAGACGTTAATCAATGTCGATTAAAAAAATAAAAATTCCTGAGTAGTAGGAAACATAATTTCTCAAGCTTTATTACAGAGCATGGTTAATTTATTCAATCAAGCTGATTAAATCCTTCTAAGCCGCCACATGAGAATTATGTTTTATAATACAAAATAGAATGTTTTATAATACAAAATTTTAACGTAGAGATGATAATATATAATTTTAATACACAATATATAGCATTAACATTTAATAATATTAATATTTGATAATGTTTAACAAATTTTATGCGTCTTTGAATTTTCGCAATTTTTCAGTATGTTGTATGACGTATTTAAACTGGCATATTTATTTTAAACGTTTAATTCTAAAGATATTGTCAGTTGAATTTGCTAATTGATTAATTAAAAATATTATTAAACTAAAAATGTAAAATAAATTAACCTTTTTCGAGAAAAAAAATGCGTCTTGGATCCTTTAACTTAAATCTAAATAAATAAAATATTTGAAATTGAAAGTATGCCAGGATTAAATCATTCTAAGCAGCCACATGAGAATTAATGTTTTATAATACAAAATTTTAACATATAAATGATAATATATGATTTTAATATACAATATATAGCATTAACGTTTAATAATATCAACATTTGATATTATTTAATAAATTTTATGTCTCTTTGAAATTTCGCAATTTCGCAGTATGTTGTGTGAAGTATTTAAAGTTGCATACTTATTTGAAATGTTTAATTCTAAGTATATTGTTAGTTGAATATGCTAATTCATTAATTTAAACTAAAAACGTAAAATAAATGAACCTTTTTCGAGAAAAAATTGCGTCTTGGATCCCCCTACCTTTAACTTAAATTTAAATAAAAAAAATTGAAATTGAAAGTATGGCAGGAAAAATTTTATAAGTAATAAAGCACTCTCTTTTTGTCTAGATGCGAAGTATACAAAGGTTTACCATTGTAATATTAATTCCGTTTACTTAGTAAATGATGGAAGTGAAAAATATAATGAGTTTATAAAATTTTTCTCAAGGACATATAAAGGAAAAGGAAAGTAAAATAGATGGCATCGACTGAATTGTTTCAGCCCCACAAGAAATTTAATATTTTGCTTTGGGCATGAAATGAGATTCAATATATAAATGATTTTGCATAACTAATCTTTATGAAGAAATTCAGCCAGTTAAATACAGGTCAAAAGTACAAAATGTGTGGTAACTTCCAACTTTTTCAAAAGTGAATGAAGTTATTCTTAATTTTAGCTATCTCTATCTTTAAAGTTATTTTTATAGAAACATAGAAATTTTTAGAATGCTAAATCATCTCTTTTATATTAATTATGTAGCATCATAATTTTTCAAAAATAAAAAAAAACATTTAAAAATTTTAGATTCCAATCCTTTTAATTTTTTGCTCATATTTTATAGTTATTCTTATAATACTTATTTTTTACAAAAAATTTAAAATTGGGTTTTTAAAACTATGAATTATGAAATTAATAGCATATATTCCTCATAGTTAATTTAATTAAAAAAATTAGTTTAAAAAATCTGAGTAATACATTTATCTTAGAAGGATTATTTATCATTTTAAACACGTATTACATTGATTTAATTTCAACTAATAATTGTGTATATTATTATGAATAAATACACAAATTCGAAATTCAGATAAATGTAAAAAAATCAAGCATGCATTTTATGATATTTTAAAACTGTTCTGTTTAATCATAAAATCTTTTGGTGGTATGTAAAGAAAGAAGAAATATAGTTGAAATTTCGATTGTAGTTACATTTTCTTAAATAAATATTTTTTAAGGTGGACATGGACTTCGCACTGGAAGGAATGGGGCTGACAATATTTCATATCTTCTTTTTTGATTTTTAAGATTTTAATTATAAAAATTTAAAAACGTACATTTTAATATCCATCCGCTGATTATGAATATGAATATTACATGAAATGCAATAAAAACAAAACTAATTGTAATATTTTATATACTTTTCAAACAAGTTTTTGTACTTTAGGAATATTTAAATAACTCAATGTTTTTTAGCTGTTATATCCCTTTGAGATTTATTAACTCATTACCTTGCAGCATTCAAATTAATATTAGTGAAAATTAATGTATACCTAAACGTACATTTGCTCAAATTTCTACTTAAAAGTGCTAATAAGTACGCTTTGTACATGAAATGTGTATATATTTACAATCCTAACTTCTTTTGTCTTTATTTCATTTCTGAATGTTTATTCTATATCCTAAATGATATTTAGTTACTGAAAAATGCGACATCATGTTTCAAAGTAATACTTATGATATATTTTTAATAAAAGCAAATTTAAAAGTAGTTCATAATTAATGTCGCCAAATTTGATTAAAATTACCTTTTAATTTTACATAAATATACTACAATCATAGTCAAATTGATCAAAATCAATTAAAATTAGTTTTGAGTGTTTGATGTCATTATAAGTTATAACACATGTTTTATTTTCAAACATAAAAACCATTTTTAATTTAAAAGGATTTTAATGACTTTTGAAAATCTTAGTGCCAGATTGCACAACTATATATTTTTAAATGCAGCTTATGTATTGTTTGAGAAATTGTAAAAAAATAATGTATCAGAAAACATTTTTTTCTTTAATATTCTAAATATTAAATTAGGCTACAGTATAATTTTATTTTTATACTACTTTATCGGATAATTTTATTCGTTGATTCAGTATGAGAAGAGTAAAGACGTGATGATATTATAAATATGTTTATGCTATTATCTGATTATAAAATCTGATTATATCTCTAATAAATAAAAAAGAGATAATTAATTGTTTTGGTACTTTTTGAAACCTTCCGTTAGCCAAATTTCACACTAGAGTAAGAGTGGCAAAACCCTGCTCTTCCTTAGCCATCGAGATTTTTACACTACAGTAAAACTTGCATTTACTGTAAAAATTTAGAAAACAATACCTCAAGTATCGTTAAAAATTAAAAGAGTATTAATGTTTAAAAGGATAGTAATTAAAAGCCTTTAAAAATATCGGGGTTTAAAACGTAATATAAGATTGATATATTGTAGCTGATAAAAGCTTCTCTGAGTGACAAAATAAATTTTAGCTA
>CM063502.1:28054365-28096865 GCA_032207245.1 Pardosa pseudoannulata | reverse complement strand
TTTAAAGGATTTTTTCTGTTGAAATCTAAATACTAATTTTTTTCATGATTACGATATTACCTTTTTGAGGAAATAAGGAGGGAAATAAAATAAAATTAAATAGTCAAATGAGACTGATTACAAAATCAGGTAGAGTTCTATATTGTCATATTTACCTAACATATGTATTAGTTTAGTAGTAAATATATACTCATAATTACACCATAAAATATACGTAAGTTACATTTCAGAGAACCATGACAATATCATTCACATTTACTTGTAGCAAATTACTCGTTTTACCATTTACTTAACAGAATAGACATAATGACATTTCAGCTAAATCTCCGTATTAGGAACGAAAGTTCTTTCAGTGAATGACATGAAAGAAAGATCATTTAAGCTTTAGGCTCTCTGCTAAATTAAAATGACACTTAAAGTACGCTAATAATAGGAATAATGGAAATTACAGTTGGCAAAGTATCGCCTTTTAACACTAGACGCGTTTTTTAAACATGTTAAGATTACGTGACATCATCATCTGATTTAAGAACGGCATATAATGATTAATATTATATATTTTATCTAGTATTACGGTTTTGTGTCAGTATATATTTAATTAAGATCACGATAAAGCTCTATAATGAATGTAATTCAGTACATCCATTTTTTGTTTAATTTAGTCGTTCGCATAACATATGTACACATAATAGCTTAAAAAAGTAACCATCTATATATATTACAAAATATTACGAACGATAATGAAACCTATATTGTATTAAATTAAAAAAAAATGTTGTAAATTATTAGGATATTTATACAGCTAAATATAATAAGATGAAATAAGTTTGAAACAAATCTTCAAAGATTTATTTTAAAATACTATTTTGGTGAATTAAACAAATAGAATCACAAATAATAATTCTTCTCTAGCTTTTATATATTATATATATATGTAATACACATGTATATACAACTAATAATAGGGAATGCGAAAAAAATCCCAAAAATTTTCTTAAATGTAGAAAAATATGATAAAGTTACAAAAAATTAATTAAACTTGCTTGATTTCTAGACAACATATTAACACTAATTTAATCTTATTATTTTTTCCAATAACATATAACAATTAGCTATAATAAGGCCCAAATATTATTATACTATCTATTAAGTAAAAAAGAAAAATGGTACAAATATCTAAATACACATGTGTATTACTTTTCAAGTGTTATTGTTGTTTTATTTTAAAACATAATTTACTTACGCTAAATACTTTTATTCCATTTTAAGTGCTACCTGAAGCCAATGGTTAAATTTATAAAACAAGGTTTAGTTATTTTTAAAAATATTTTATAATGGTTAAACATGTTCGTGAAAAATAAAATGTTTTTTCTGAAACATGGAGATAAATATATTTATTGTTCAAAAAGTCTGTAATTAGTTCACAAATTAGTCTAAAAATTACAGTACGATACGTAACACCTCAATATAGACACAATTAATTTATTTTCCTTTCAGAATAGATGCCATTATAATGCTCGATTATTTTATGATAGATAATGTTATTTTCAGTTATTTATTTGTCAGTATTCATTTACTCTTTTACTTAATAGTTATTAATATTCAGTAGTTTAATAGGTAATAATAATTAGTAGCTATTTTCGGTTGTTTATCTCCGAAAATATAATTCTGGTATCATTAAAGACATAAAGAATTTCCATGGAAAAGTCTAGCTATCATAACCTTAAGTCGACAAAATATAATTTGGGAAAAAATGAAATGAAACATTATTATTCGCTTTCTAAGTATGTTTCCAGCATATACTAATTTAAAATGCCCATGGTTGGTATTGTAAGAGTTTAGTATATTTTGATAAAGTTTTAGTAATTTATGACAATGAGTAAGTTTTAATTATTTATTTAATTATAAGATTTTTTTAATGAATTTACACATCTATATTTACCAAATTGTGGTCCCCTTTTGTATGTGATAGCAAATATACTAATTATATAATTTCTGTTTCTTTATGTACTAATATAGTGTCATAATATTTTTTAAAAACAAATAATATTCTTTACCTCTAGAGTCACTAATAAAGATCATGTTTGAAAGCTAAATAATTTTTATTAAAATGCCCCTGAAGTTCAGTAATTTTAGATATTCTATAAAAAGATATCCTTTTTAAAAAATTTTGTTTTGAAAATCTTGCAATTTTTATATCAGTATAAAATATGCAACGGCTTCTTTTCAATCCTTATCTTTATACCTATTTCATGCAAATTCTCACTTTTTTGAAGAATACTTCTCATAGTGGCCTTCATATTCATCATTTTTTGATATACGTCATTTTTTGTAAAATACAAGTTTTTTTTAAATGAAAAAATATATTTATTTATAGAAAAAAATAATTAAGACATTTGCATTCAGGTGTATATAATTATAAACTTTGATATTTAAAATATTTAAAGAAATAGAAGCAGGTATTACATGAGATCATAATAAAATATGGCAACTATTTAAAATTCAGGACGGTTAACACTAGTACCGAGCAAAGGGTCACTTTGACATAAAACCACTTTTGTTTCCGGTTTTACAAAAGGAAAGTTACAAAAGAAATGAAAAACATTGCTGCACTTTCCTAATTTTATACCAATAGCAGTCTATGAAAATATGATACGTTAAATACTTATTAAATTTTTTAATACTTATACCTAAAAATGCGGAGTCATTTTGACCCAATTATAATCACAAGAAAGAAATTTAAAACTCAACGTTTCATAGAATGAAAAACTCTGTTATAGTCAGCTTTTTTGCTTCGATGTCAGCAGAACAATACATCAAAGTCAGTGGTCAACCTACAAGGAGGAAGGGGATGCAATTAGAGTTGTGACTGATAACAGATAGACGGGTGAGAATTTTGTTATAGCAACAGTAGACAATGTGGTAAAACAAATTACATTTTGTAACATTAAGATAATATACATTCCTTCGATCGACAAAATGCTGTTTTTCATCTACGAGAGGCATCCCGTTATGACGTTGTATAGGAGAAAATTAATCTGGTTAGCGTAATTGGGGTGCGATGTTTATGGTTTTGACCTATGAATCCAAAGACTGCTCATGGAGCAATGCTATCACTGCCAATTTAGTAGTCAAAGGTTTCGCATCAACTTTCTAAGATTTTACAAAAAATTCTCTATTATCTGAATGACTGCAAACAGATAAATTTTGTATTATTCCTGAATTCACGAAGAAACTTACAGAAAATTTGATTATATGATATAAATCAGGACCATATATAACTATTATCATTATTTACTTAGTATCAAGCTCTGCCTTACCATTGAAGTCGACAGTAAATACTAACTCAATAGTTGTCCATATCTGGATAAAGACGAAAAAATGGTGTGAAAACCTTATTCATTCTCAATACGTCGTCTTACATAAAACTGTCATTTTGAGCTCTCTTCATATTACAGGCTTCATATTATTACCCTAAAATAATTCTAAAATGATATCATTTTATAACTCAACAAATTGGTGTCGACATTGCCGAATTAATATCCCAGAAATATGCCTGTATGAATGCAGGATCAAGGAGGTGGTCAGTTTGTGTATTCTACATTATTCTAGATCTTGCTGGGGTTAATTCATTCATTTTATACAAAGAAGTTACTGAAATAAAATTTGAGAGAGAATATCTGCAACAACTTTGTGAACAGTTGCGTACTACATATAATATTCGGAAATTAAAGTACCTGTGAGATATATAAACAAAGTCTGATATAACTGAAAAATCTATGCATATATGATAAAGAGTTCCTTGACAATCTTCCAAGTGTACAAACAAAACTGTAGATATCTATTCTCACCGTAAAATACCGATATTCCGAAAGTATATAAATAAATATATAAAAAGAATTTATAAAATACCCCAAACTAAGCATGGAATGCCTAATAAATTTTGACTGGTATGAAACTAAATATCTCAATTAACATTCTCTTTAAAATTTTCTAACTATTTACAATTTTCCATATTGTAATATATTATTAATTATCAAGTAATATAACAGCTTAATGTCTAAAAATTCATAAATATATAGCAATAAAATTATATACTTGTAGTTACTTGTGAGGTGTGACACTATTTCGTGCATCTAACATTATCTTTAACCCTTTTTAATGTTATTTAAAACAATTTTTAAACTATTATTTATGATTGCAATTTGAAAAAAAAGAATTTTTAATGGAGAGAAAAAGACCCTGGTTTACCATCATTAGAATTTTATCAATTTACTGACTTATTTCAAGAGAAAAATGTAAAACTATGGCCTGGTTATAAATGAAGATCTCTCCCTGTTGATAAAGTTGGAATTTTATTATAGATAAAACCTCTTAATTTTAAGAAGCCACAGAGAGAGTGACAGCCATTAGACGATTGCGATCAGTTTTCATCAGCAGGAAATAGTCTATTTGTTAAAGTTCAGACATTAATGAAAATTTCGATCACTAAAAGGACGAGAAAATGTGCATTGGACGTTAGAAAGACAGTACTTTAGTAATTATATGACACATAACCATTCCATTATAACAAAGAGATTTTGTCGAGCACACAAAAAAAACTTATAAAAATGTGCAATGCGAGAATGGGAAGAAGGAGTTAAGACTACTTCAGGTATATTGATCTCTGCTTACAAGAAAAATTGATTTTGGAATATCTTCATCAACGCACTACATATCTCTGCTACTCTTAGATCTGTTCTACATTCCCGTTTGAAAAAATGTACATAAGTAGAACACTCACATCTCAATTTTTGTAGAGAAATAAGTTTGTGTTTGCTTAATGAAACCTCAAATACATTCTATTTCTGAGCTGTGAGCAAAAGCTGCAAGTTTTTTAGGCGATCACAAGCATATTATCTAGTATCATGTAACGCGGGGGCACTTGCCTATTCAATATTAGCCCATTCAACGCCGTGGAATTTATTGGCCATTGGGAGCAGATTATAGGTGGCCAAAACTAATCCTTAGGGCAACATAAACAAATTGCATCTTAGTAATTTAGAAACAGGTACCAAACAGAAGACGCCCAGGACAGTCCTGTCACCTCTAGAGGTATCGTTAGTAAATTTGGAGGACACTGCAAACCCTAACCTATTTTTTGTACCCCAACCAGAATTAATGAACATGGCGGATCTTTGGCTGATTCCTGTCTTTGTCAAATAAGAAACGAGGTTTTATCATTATATAGTTTATTTTACCATTCGGATATAGTGCGGTGTTTAAAATATTAATAAAGTGTAGAACGATATTGAAAGCCTGCTTGCGAATAGCATTAACCCGAAAAATAACCCTTATGTTTATTATATTTCTGAAGATATACAGAAAATGGATTCAGAGACTTGTTTTTTTTAAACTGTCGGAATCATGCAAAGTAGGAAATTCTAGGATATACCGACTATTTTTCTAAAAGTAAATTATTTGGAATAATCGATAATATTCATATAATAAATCGATAATAAAAATAGAAGACGGATGACATTCGTCAGTGTCTAAAGAGGCAACATGGTCATCAACATAACGAATATAAAAGGGAAACGTTATGATTTCAAATAAGTTAACTACAAAATATTGCATGTAGAAATCGTTCAATATAGAACACAAAGGATTACCCATAACAAAACCATCATTCATAAGATAGAAACAACCATTAAAAGTAAAGTGGTCTGTTACAGACAAATAGGATAGAGGTGAACGAGCTCATCAATTTTAAGATGCGAAAAATGAAATTCAAGTTGTCTGTTACCCAGGAAATCTAATGCACCCCCAACATTTATTATTATTATTTTTTTTTTAATTTGTGCCTGTCTTACCTCCCATTTTGCTCTTATTGTAAGGTCATGTTGGAAATAAATCTTTCGAAGCAGGAGATATTATTACTGTAAAACTTACAAGAAAAATCAATCTCACAAATGAAGAATAGATTCGGTATTTCGATAAAGTTCTGTATAAAAGCATTGTACTGAATGTCAATGGTTTATAACTTTTAAGTATAGATTTGCAAAATACATTTCGAATTCTAATTTTTTTGTTTAGATGATGAGCATAGGCTTCAATTATTGAAATACGAAACATGTGAATCTCAAAGAAGTAATGTCAAATTATTTTTAAAACATAAAAGTTATTAAACTTTCAAAAGACATCTGTCACTGCAGAGTTCACTGCATTCAGAAGCATTCTAAACCATAAATTCCTATCAAAAGCTGTACCCCACCCCCCAAATGGAATTCAAAGTTTACTATGGAGGCAGTAGTGGTTCAAGAGGAAAAGGAAGGTCATTAAGGCATTCAAGAAGAATGGTTTGTAGAAAGGATTTTTGTAAAAATATTCAATAAAAGAATAAAACAATATTATAGAGATAATAATAGGTGCGAAATTCTTTTTGAATTATAAATTTTCGTGGGATTCCGATTATCCACACCTGGGCAAGGTAAAGTTTAATCTCATGTTCTTTCTCGTTTATGGTTGAAAGTGGTATCTGTGCAATAGGCAGATGACTATATAAGAAAAGACACATTCTCTGTTGTTGTTGTTTCTCAAGCCACTTGGACATACCAAGCTCGACTGAGCTTGCAGGATTTCATATTAAGGCCAAGGGGTGCGCCTTTCGTTTTAACGAGCACCATTAAGGTGAAAGAACGACTTCGCTCAAGTAGGTCATCTTAATTTTGAAGCAGGCACCAAGCAGAAGACCCACAGACTTGGCCTGAAACCCCCAGAGGTATTAATTGAGAATTTGGAGGACTTTGTGACCACTAGCATATTTTACGTGCCCCAGTCACCTTTAATGAACACGGCGGATCTTAGATAGGCTCGGGTTCCGAAACCTCAACCTCTCAGTTACGAGGTCTTATCTTTGCCGACTGAACTACCGCGGCTCACACATTCCCTAGATTGTTTTAGACATAAGATTTATCATAATAGATGAGATATTCTCTTTCAAATGTAAATTTCCACGGGCTTCCGTTTAGATACCCTGGGCTAGAAAAGTTAAATTTTGATCTCATCTCCTTCATAATATATATGACTCAAAGTGGGCTCTAGGCAGTTGCTAGTGGACTCTCTAGGAGAAGAGACGTTGGAACACCGGGATTTAGGCATGTTCAGAACGGAATTGGTACCGAACATTAACAAATAGTTAAAATTTCAATCATCCTGAAGAATCTTATTAATTATTTTTATTTCTTTCTGATTTTGTGCTGTTTTTTTAGTTTTTAAAACAACATTTTTACTTCATTTGATGGCCGTTATAATTTCTAATTTGGGATTTGTAATAAATAAATAAAACAGATATCGATAATGTGCAATAAATTTTTTATTTCGTATAATAACTTATGATGGAATGGGGAAGCGTTCAAATATATATATATATATATATATATATATATATATATATATATATATATATATATATATATATATATATATATATATATATATATATATATATATATATATATAGTGTAAAAAGGGTAGTGGCCCAGAAAATGTTGGGAGCCCCTGGTCTATACAACATAAAGTACCAAACAATATTTTTATTTATATATAGTCGGGTAACAGTTTCACAAGATCAATTTATTTCCATTAATCTCAGAAATATTGCAACTACAACTGACAAGTACCTGTCCGTCTTTAAAATTTGATTCAACCAGTAAATGGTTAAGAAAAAATTACAGAAGTTTCTGAGAGTGGGGAATGCAGTTCTACTTTTTCATTTGATACAAAAACAAAAATCACTTTTATGACCAGAGCAGTATTGTTGATATGCACAGAACTGAAAAATGAGTGCGGATTCCTCTACCTCTTTTTTTAAAGAATGTCTGTTCTCTCAAGAGGATTGAGAAAGAAGGCAAAAATAAAACCCCGATCTCAGCATAAATTCTAACTCTCTTTTTAATAATAATTATATATTCAAATAACAAAATTCAATCCTTCGATACCACTCCCAAAATATAGATCTCATTTATTAGTTATTGTAATCATAGTTTCCCTAAATTGCTAATAAGTATTTAAATAATTTTACTTCTTTACAGAAATTAAAGGAACTGTTGTAATCACGAAACATTTTAGGTATCATGTTTCAACAAAATACTTATATTTCCATTTCAAATTAATACTGACAAATTTCATAGGTTTGACTTATAAGGGAACTTTAATTTGGACACTTTAAATTTTATTTTGACCAGCCCTGAGTGCATTTTGACTAGTTTTTCTTGACGTCTGTATGTCTGTACTAATGTATTTTGTATAGCTCAAATCGATTAACTACAGAAGCTTTAAACTTTACAGTTAGGACTGGAATAATGCCTACTTCTGCACTTCCTCTTTTGATTGCAACCCACAGTCTATATATAATATATTTAATTTAAATTGTAATATAACGTATATTAACGTCTCCAGGCATAACTCAAAAGCGGTTAGCATTAATGTATTGAAATATTATATTTAGGACCGCTTTTACATCTAGTTGGGCACCTCCATTTTTCAACTGAATTTCCCATTTTATGTAACGAAATATTTTAATATACCGGCTATCAACACGACCAATCTACAACCGTTCAACTCAGAAATTTTGACTTTTTCAGATGCAGTAGTAACATTGCTTCTGAAACTAATGAAACAAAACTTTTAGAGGTAATTTGTAGAAAATATTATTTGTTATTTGCAGAAAATAATTTTCATTTTTCTCTGTTTATTACTTTATGGTACGGAGTAAAGAAAATACGTAATAATCGCTAATAATTTAGAAAACGAAAATTTTTGATATAACGTACAATAATATTATATGTCTACAACGATGGAAACAGTGATATAAGTCCTATCAATCTAACGTTATAATGTTGGAACACTACTTTGTAATAATAGCTAGATTAAGAAATAATATAGTAACATGCTGTATAATAATACACATAAATATTAAGATAATTTTTAGACCGTATCTTAATAAAATCGTACTTAAAACTTTTAGGCGTACTAACAAGTCACGTAGTGTCCACATCAGATTTTGTATTAATGAAACAAAGCTTTGGGATAAACAAAATTAACAATCGAGAGCAATTTGGTCTGAATAGAAAGATAATGTACTCAGCGGAGTTTTAATTCATGTAGATATTAATATTTAAACTGAAGAAATAAATTTAAATTCTTCAGTACTTTGTAATTTTAAATTGTTTTCAAAAACTTAATCCTTTAACCTAAGAGAGTTGTAAAGTGAAAATTTATTTCCTTTGTTTACCAAGAAAAGCGTTTTGCTTAACGATTTTCGTCATATTTAAGATCTTTTGTGTTCTTAAACATTTGTTAAAGATTATTTACGCTTTAGTTTAATTTAGAATGCTATAAAATACTATTTATTCAAGACAAGTGTTACAGCTTTAAAATAACATTTTAATTCACTCTCATTTTAGAGGATTTAAAATATAAAACTTATATACACATTGAGAAAAATGGTGAGAATATAAAGAGAATTCGTCATACATTACATTTTTGACATATTTGATGTAAAAATCTATACCAGTTTGTAATTACATATTATAATCGAGAAAAATTTCAGTGGTAATATTTCAATAGTAACAGTCATTTTCACCATAAGTATATCAACTTTTACAGGATTTAGTGTTAGGTTCGTAAAAAGAAACTTAATTTTAAGACTTTAAATATAGATTTTTACCATTTTTGATAGCATTTTCTTTAGTTTAGTGATATCTATTTGTATTTCTTTAGTTTAGTGATGTTGTACGTATGAATGTTGCATAATTTAGAAACGATTAAATATTGTTGAAATCTTGTATTTAGGAAAGTTATAACATCTAGTTTCATGCTTTTCCTTTTGACAGTTTTCAGCAATCTATATAATAAAAAAATTCCTCATAATAAATATTGATGCTGCCGGTCGTTCACTAGAACTATACCACAATAGTACAGTACAAGATATTAATGGGTACATATACAGGTAAAACAATATTCTTAAAGACTAATCCTGGTGCAGAATAATACTTTTAATGTTGATTTATACAGACAGATTTATATTGTATGGAATATAATTTGTGTCAGTAACACTTACGAATTATCTGTGTTTACAAAATATGTTTTTTTATTAAAGCAACATCCTCTTAGAATAATTAGGATATTTGTATTTGATACTCTGGTACATTAGCTAAAATGCCAATTTTGTCATGAATGTTTGTAGCTCTTAATGATTTGATTTAATGATTGGGTCATGATCTAATTACGGAAATAATTAACTGCAGTATGCATATTAATCAACCACTCGTATTTTCTCTTTAAAATATCATCCCTAAATAAGACAGCATACAAATAGACCCCAATTCTTTTAATATTAATTTAAGGAATTTATTGCTAATGTACCAAAGATTCCATTTGGGAATTGTGCATTCAACAGTTAATGCTAATCTTACAATAAAACTTAATAAATGTTTTTAATTCTAAGACTGTTTTTTCACGGTATGAATATGATGTTGAAGAATACGAAAAGAATCTGTTTTATTATATCATAATCCATGTAACGTTTTCATATAATTAACACTTCGATTTTTTAAAATTCCCTTCATTTATAAAAAGATATTCAGCTTATTAAAAGAGAGAAGTGTTCCCATGATGTATATTTCGTAGAATTTAATACTATCTTGATACCAAAGAGGCAAATGATTTTAATAGATTGTTCTTTAAAATATTCATCTTTTTGAAATGATATTTATAAATTGCTAATTAAAAGGATGTTTGATTAAATACATAAATCTATAAAATCTACAAATATATTTATTCAATTAAAATACGAAAATTTTCAATAAAAGGGAATAGTGCCTTTAAATGCATCAAAAGTTTTCTATTGTATTATCTATAACCGAATTGTTTGTAGATTTTGACTATATATTGAGTTTTTATAAAAATGAATATTACATTTAATTTGCTGTAAATAAAACTTATATAAAAGAAGTAATATATCCCTGTAAAAGTGTTAATAGTATTTTTTTTCATTTCTTTACATATTGTGCTCTCTGTGTAAACCGATAAATTAATGAACTTTAAAAAATCATATCTAATTTTTTAACAATCACATCAACTTACAATGTCACTTGAAAGAGGGAAAAAATGGAATGCACCATATAAGTAAACAAATTTAGATACCAAATTGAACTTGTGCTAAATAAAAGTTTTTTTTATAAAACTAGTACTTATAATTGTGGAATATTTCAGTTATCATATTCGTTGCCTTATATATTTCTTCTTCTGTAAATCGACAAATCTATGAGAATCATAAAAATCCTACCTAATTTTATAAAAATGACATTAGCTGACACTATCTAAAATTTTGAGAGACTGAGAAAAATGGAATGAACCAGGAATGTTTGATAGTCCCCAATAAGAAACACTCAGTAAAACGTATTAGGTTTTAAGGATAAAATGTGTTACAAAATTGAATTTTGTTCAAATAAAATAATAATTTGACTTTAAAATCAAACTATGTTTGAAATGCATGTAGAAACTGACTATTTAGGACAAAATATGTCTCAAATTTTAGATCAAGCTGTGCCATTTTGATAGTTTAATTTTCCTTTGTGAAATGAATCTTGTTTTTTGAAATATGGATTTTTTTTTTAAATTTCAAATTTTGTAATTAAATTGTGGATATTACTGGATGTACGTGTAAGTCTCAATGAATAAATAATTTAAATATCCATAAATAAATTATAGCATGGTATATTTCAATGCTTCCTCTGAGGAAACTATTTACATTTAAGTTATTTTTGTCTGTCTAAAAAGGAATCCTTTAATATGCAAGGTTTAGACTGAATAATTAATTTCTGAATTTCAAGTATACTTTCAGCTATAGAAATATTTTATATGAGATAATAACTCTGGAGGATAAAGAACATTTGGAGAAGTGTAAAGAACCTTAGCCACTGATCGTCTACAGAATCATTACGAAAGTTTTTGACGTAAACATATTTAAGAAATGTTTGTGACATTTCCCTCAATCTGGACTACTTTACCTAGTATAAATATCAGAAACAACAGGAAATATTTGTAGTCACCTTTTCAGTGTTGCATCCTGTTCATCAGAGTTCGAAATATATAGCCAAGCTATGGCTGAATGGTAGAAATCTGTTCTTTGGTTCCGGAGTTCGCAGGTAAGAATCTCTTTCTGACATAGTTGTTCGTATCATCTCGGAATCACTTAAACAGTAGGTCCCGGTCTCATTAGCTCTCATGCACAAAACTGTGACCGTAGTGTTCTAAACCAAACCAAGCCAAATATATATCTCTTTCGCATACAGGATTTGAAACTCCTTGATTATTCACCCTGTGTTTATGATTAGTTCTAAATGTACCGCTATATACTATGTTTTTTATTACAGTTAAAGGACATTATCAGCCACAAAATCGCCCGAATAAATTCAAATATACTCTAGATTGTATATAAAGTTATCTTTTGAGAAACTATACTGCACCTGTGGCCATTATCCGGGTAGACCAAGTATACAGCAAATTAAAAAACAACAACTTTATATTACCATATATTTCAAAAGATTGAATTATATTTGTTATATGGTTTGAATTATAGATGCATTTTTAAAATTACAGCTGAAAAATAATTTTGATAGTCAACAATATGTTCAAATACTCATAAAAACTGACTTCAAGGTCTAACATTTTGTTTGGAAATTATTTTCACTTTAAATGTGGTATTATCAAATATATTCACAAATAAAGTAAGAAAACATATGTATTTGACTATATTTTAAAGAACCCAAATGTTGCATATGAATATTTAAAGCTTATCGAAAAACAGTTGAAAAAATTTTGGATATACATTAATAATTTAACATCTAAAAAAAATTGAAAATCAGTTTAGAACAATAATGAAAAAAATTGGATTGAAGCCAAATACCAATTATTCGGGAATATTTTGAAAGCTATTTAAAGAATATTTAGCTAGAAATATGGTTTTTGAATCTGCGTAAACAAAAATATTTCCATGAAGGCGAAGGAAAAAACGGCTAAGAAAACATACTAAGTATCATCGAGAAAGTATGGAAATTTTGATCAGTAATAAGTCTCATTTATAAATATTTCAGATTTATGCTTATCTAAGATGCTTGCTACGAAAATATTTCTTTATTTTTCAAACGTTTTAAAGCGAATCCATTTTATTATCGTAAAGAGCGAGTTTTGCGGATTGAGATAAAAGGCAAGAATATTATTTACGCAGAATTCTATTGAAAGGAAATCTGTTTTGGGTTCTACAGCAATATGGAAAAAGTTTCTATACTTACATGCAAAATTCGTTTTTAAAGAAATGATGCCAAAGTTTGACTTATTCGTTGCAGACTTGAAAGGCCTTTTGAATCATCAATTATAAAAATTAGAAGATTTGAACCTTTGGCAATTCTAGGGATTATGGAAATGAATGTGCTTGAAAAAGATCAAATTTCAAAGGAATTATTTTTATGTAGTTTAAGAAGGAATTTTGGTAACTATACATTTTAAAGGAAATTTATATCAGATAACAAGGTAGCCTATCAAAGCTGTGATGTTTACTTTGAGTATTAACTACTAATCACAGAATGAGTATTAAAATGTATATTATAATTCAAATTTACCATATTTTGTAAAGAACTCTATCAGGTTCAGACCAATATTTTTTATGAAAAATAACATAAAGTATTGAAATTTAATTTATTATATTTATTGTTTTTATTTTGATTCTTTAGAATAATGCTTGACGTTCTTAAAACACTTTCGTTAATAAGTTGATATTATTTTCATTCAAAAAATAACCCCACAGAAATTTTCGCAAAAAAAGGAAAAATTTACTAGTTTAACTTTAAATTTTAGGCACGTATGATCCTGCACAGTAATCACTCTAGCACTCGCTCTCTAGCATTTAAAGAAATTCATAAATGAAAACCAAGCATAAGTAGTACTATTTCCCTGTAGGATTGCTTATATATCCAGAAATTTACAATTAGAATGACTAGTCTAATAACAGATTTATACACTGAAAATTAATAATAGTTTAAATTGTGTGATTCTTGTATTTACATACTGAGGGTAGTTTAGAAATCAGAATTTAATCGCAAATGATTACAAATTATTATTCTGCATAAAAGTCATAAGAAAAGGGCATGTTGAAAAAATTCTCTATACTTTACATTAAAAAATTTATAAAGTTTCAGAGCAAATAAAAGACATATATGTGTATATAAGTATATATAGAATATATACATTTATAGAAATATATATTTATGTTTCTCTTTCAGAAAATTGGAGCAAAAGAGAAAAATTTTCTCCTTTGCTCCAATAGAATTTTTATATATCTATAACGCTTTATAAGAAAAATAAAATTTTAAATATGATATTCATATCAGTATGTGTTCATTAACACATTTGGTCATTATGAGATTTATGCTTTTATGCTTATAATCTCTTACATTTCAAATCTTGTTTCACCTAAAATTGGTGTTTGATGAAATATTTGTAATCTAAACATAAGGGTTAAAACCTTATATGAGATTCAACAAATAACAAATATAATACAAAAGTTTTCACAGACTTATTTATAATTTTCGTTTGTGTTGTCTTCTAATTATATATGTAAGCGTAATTTCACCCACTTAGCGTGTTATCAAGTATAATGGATATTTGTATGCTTCCGGAAAACTTTTTGTCCATGATTGTTCTAATTTCATCACTATGCCTTTATGATTTATTAAATATTTATTGCATCTAAATCACGAGTATAAAATACTGATAATAATATAATGTAATCAATTCACTATATATATATATATATATATATATATATATATATATAACTTAAAATTCTTGATAATTATACATGAATTTAGCCCCTATTATTTGAATTGTCCAGGTATACTGGACAATAAGAGAAACTAAGTGATTTGGAATCTTGGCTCTGTTAAATAAAAGCATAGTTTTAGAACTTTATATGTATTGAAGCTAAAAATGAACGTATTTACTAGGCATGAGCTTTGCATCAAATGGTGATGAAATAATACTTATTTCAATTTTTTTCACACCCAAAAACGAGTAATCACGTGAATATTTTCCCAAGTGACCTACAGCTTATTCAGCGTTATTTGAGTTTCAAGAATGAACCTTAAACATTTACGTTTGCTCGAAAACCACATAGGGATCTATTTAGTTATGCTAGTCGTGAAACTATTTTCCTGGGAAAACTGGAAAATGTGGCCAGTGATCAGAAAATAGCATTTATTCCAGCGTAGTTTTGGGACAAAAAAGTCCTTTACATTTGACATTTTCCGTCTGGGAAATTAGATATCAAATAATGAGAATCAGCAAAAAGGAGAATTTTAGATAGATAAATTAAGGGTATTAATTATTTATATATTAACTAAATATATATATATATATATATATATATATGATTATATATATTGCTATTTTTATATATATTATATATTTTAAAGCGAGCTATTAAATTTAGTCATTAAGTATCAGAAATTTGCGATTATTTATGAAATTTTTGTCTTGTTGCTAAAAAATCATTTTTTCAGTATTAAAATATATAAATTTTATCATCAGACTAAAATCATGTACAGGAGAAGCACTGCATGTAGAATAATAGTAATTACTAAACTCAAAAAAGCTAGTAATAATTTAAAGAAAAATTTTCATTTTGTAACAGTTAAAATAACAACAGATGATAAATAATTTATTTATAGATAAAATTTGTTCATTTATTTAAATACTTATTTAGAAGAAATAATTTTTATGATAAATAAAATTATATTTATTTAGCATTATTAAATGGTAAAAATAATTTATGAATACTTTTATTTTAACATTTTACTGGGAAATATGTATAATTTAAAGGGAAAAAGAATAATTTTAGATATCTATTTTAGGGGTAATAACTATATATTTTATATTGTTTTAATTTATAAATTATGAGAAGTTTAGATTGAATAATATTCCAATTTAAATGAAACATTTTCAATTTTAGTGAAAACCTTTGCGTATACTCAATTTAATAAATGTCGAAAGGAAAATGATGTTGGTTTAACTGAAGATTTTGAAAGTTCTTGTATAGTTGTGTTGTTTCGTAATAAGAATATGATATTAGTTGTAAAAAATATTTAGCATTACCATTTTTTTGTGTTACAGACTGCATATATCCAGAAGTGCATGTTTTGCATAGTGCAAAGGAATGTAAAATCTAATTTATTATGATTTCAGTGAAATAATCTAGAGATTATTAATTAAAATAAAGGCAACTCCCATAGTTAAAACTTTATATGAAAGAATAGGTATATCCTAATATAAATTCCGTATTTAGATTGTTTTTGGGAGAGAGGAATATTACATGATCAATGCAAAAAAAATGTTAAATAATCCATTACGAGTTACTGCCTTACAAAAAAAGACGAAAGCTGTCCGAGTGGTTAGAGCTGTGATCTTTTATATCGCAGTCCGAATTCCAGTGTGTATGGCTGTTCGTAGCCGTTTGTCTTTAAGCAGTATGACCTAATCTCAATAACCCTCGTGTTGCATAAATATAGACCGTATTGCACCAAACCAATCCTTATAAAATAAATCTATACATACAAAATTTGAAATTAGTCTTTTTTGAATGCGCAATTTATAATTCAAAATTACAAAAAGGCAAGATGTTAGAAATAAATGTATTTGATAATAATTACTACTATTTTGAAACTGAAAGCATAGAAACTAATATTAAGTTTTGATATTTAAAGTGGCTTAGTTTTTGAGAAAGTTATTGAGATTCATAAAATATTTGGAGATAGTAAGTAGTAAGATATATTTTCACACAGATGAAAATTTACCAAACGTTTGTGGACGTTAAATTATTTAAAAACAGTGTTTAATAATTTTACCTATGCATGCCTAATTAAAAAGGTAAATTATAACGATAAACAAATAAAAATAATTATAGATTTTATTGACAAATTAAACTAATTTTACAAATAAGGAAATGGTATTAATAAAATAGTTTTAATGTTTAATAACTTTTTCACTCGATGCCTACTAAATGAATTTTTGCTCATATGGCGTGCCCTCCGTTTTAAACATATTTTAGAAATGCGTATACTTCTTGATGCTTATTTTATTTAATACGTTTGATGACAAATCTCTGAATTATGATGCATACTGTTATAAAAATGAGCCTAATTTTCTGAAAAGTTAAAGAAAATAAATTGCAATGTATAAATATTATATCTCAAATAAAGCATTCGATTTAATATGAAACTAAAGAATCCAAGGAAAGGGAATAATACATGTTTTCAGTACCATATAACCACAGATAATAGAACAAATTATACAATAAAAGATACACACACTTTGAGAATAAATTATTATAATCTTCATACAGTCAGGCTACTGATACTCCTAAGAAAATAAAAATGTAGAGCATTGCAAGGGAACGCTACACAAACAATAGGTTAACACATGCAAGTAGAGAGTATCATATTTAAATTTTTAGTAGATTTTAAATTCATGGACACTAAGTATAAAAATGGAAAATAATTTACTCATCATACAATCTGTAATTTTTGTCTTCTCATATTATAAGAATTGCAGTGTATAGTATACTTTTGTTTCATGTGATGCAGTCAATTAAAAAAATAATGGAATTAAAGTTTAAAAAATAACGGAAAATTAAATGAAATGATTAAAGCCATTAGAAATATGAATTTATATGAATTTAAACTGTGGTTAAATTCTTATTTAAGTGTAATTTTTAAAAATATTTTTTTAATTATATTATTAAATTAAAACATACACATGGAAGGATAAAATAAAAATCTCCTTCTTATGAGTGACTCGAATAAATATTCTTTCTTTTAACAACTATTAAAATTCAACTGTTCATTTCATGTTTGTTACCCATTAAATATCTTCTAATTTTATATACTTTTTCGTACATTTTTACATAGAATTTAAATATACAATAATTTTCAGCTAACATAAGGTAATCTTCCATATGCTACAGTAAAGTATTTTAACATTCATAAACATACTTCAATATAAATATGGACTAATTTTGTTCATAACGAGGCAAAAATATCCTTTTTATTTCGATTAAACTCTAACAAACTGAAAAAAATAGTCATGCATTTTTTGATGGGAAGAATATTTAATGACTATATTTAGGCAATAGAATAAAATTACACCGCAAGAAAAATATTTTCTCTTTAGTTACGTTAAAAATTCCATCCATAGTTTAATATTTATCGTTTTTCTCTAGGAAATATTTAACGAAAAATGACGCTAAAAAATTTCAAGTTGATATTCTATTTATCTTCTTTAAAACTCTTAACTGCTAGCCGAAATCAAGTGTTTAAAAAAAACATTTGTCGAGTGTTTATGCACTTAAATGTCATAAATGGCCTAACTATGATAAGGATAATAGCTGCTAAATATAGTAATTACTCCGATTATTTTGAATAAAGATTATATTTCTCACTTTTATTGAATAAAATGAGATTCCATTTACTTATGCTTGAAAAAAGCCATGGAGAAAAATAGTATTTTACAAGTATATTAAATTATGGAAAAAAGTGCGTCGTCTTACTTTTTGTGGAAAAATGACTTTAATTGTTTGTTATTATTAGGAATTTGTTGGTTATCCAAAAAAACTGTGATTGTTCAGGGAACGAATATGCATTAAAACTTATGTAGTAAATTTTTAGGATAGATGTGGTTCGAAAAGCTCAGATTATTTGTTTGTATATATATATATATATATATATATATATATATATATATATATATATATATATATATATATATATATATATATATATATATATATATATATATATATATATATATATATATATATATATATATATATATATATATATATATATATATATATATATATATATATATATATATATATATATATATATATATATATATATATATATATATATATATATATATATATATATATATATATATATATATATATATATATATATATATATATATATATATATATATATATATATATATATATATATATATATATATATATATATATATATATATATATATATATATATATATATATATATATATATATATATATATATATATATATATATATATATATATATATATATAATATATATATATATATATATATATAATATTCCAGTAATGAATTAATAAGTCTTATCGAACAGTTCAGTACTGATATGACAAAATTCCCTGCCAATAACTTTATGCAACATATTGTTATTAATATAAATCCATAATAATTTACATACAATACACTTGGTTTAGTTTCATGTATTTAATGTATATAGCATAAAATTTCTCTAATTTCGAAAATCAGCTTTATAAAGAAAAAAACAATAAGTTGTATTACTATCTGAGTGGAAATAATACTTATTTGAAGCAATCCCTTTTGAAATTTATTTGTTTATAAAAGTAATGTGCTTTATAAATCGCAACAGTAAAAAAAAACTGGGATTTTATGCTTTCAGAACACTGCTGAATTTCTCGATCTTATCTTAAAATACTCAGTATAAATGTAAGTATTATAGATTGAATAAAATATATGTTTAAAAAATTATTACCTTATGATACCTTCCTTTATGTTTGAAGGAAACTTTATCCCAGCATTTCGTTTAATTTAAATTTAAAAAGATATTGTACTCATTCTGATGATCATGAGGTTACGTAAAACAAATAGGTAGGGTTACAAAAACTATTGCTTAGATGTGAAGATCAATATTAATTAAACATTATTATATCTAGAGATTTTACTTTATTCTGTAAAAAGTTTTAATCGCATAAATGAATAGATAAATTACTGCATAATTGCGAACCTTATATAAAAAAAATATAATTTTTAAACAAATTTCATTTCATTTTAATTTACATATAATTCAATGGTGTTCACATTATTTTAATGCAAATACCTTAAACATAACAGATTAAATGCCTTTTCATGTAGATTGTCCTAATCGAGTTTTTACTATTTTAATTAAAATTACATTTTTTGAGTTTTGTGTTAATAGTTGTATCATTTATAAACTAGTGGCTTATTTTATGAGAAAAATAAAAATGGGTTTAACAAAATGTTTAAGATGCAAGCTAACCACATATAAATGTAAATAATATCTTCACTTTACTGGAATAATAAATACATATTTGGAAACAAAATGAGGTTGAACATTAATCATATATTATAGATATCTTACTTGATAGTGGAAATTGTAAATCGCTTGATTATATTTAGCCCAATGTATGATAATTATTTCAAAATGAAGATTTCATGATTTTAAAATCGTAAGACTGTAGTTCCTCACAGATCATACAAAAACTGTTTTCTTATTCTTATTATACAGTAATTGGATGTTGACTAAGTTTGTAAAAGATGTACCTTTAGTAAAATAATTTTTTTCACTGGACCATTCAATAAATATGTCGTTAGACAGAATCAGCAGTTTCGTGATCTTAGTAAATTGAAATTTTGAAAGCAGATACCAAATCTGGTGTTAGATTGGAACAGCAGTTCGAGGAGCTTAGTGAATTGGGGTTTTTGCGAAGATAGGCATTATTCTATTATAATTCAATTATAAAATATATGAGACATGTATTCGACACTTAATTTAATAATTAGATTGTAGGTTTGGGGTGGTATTATTTATGTTTCTAGATCTATCATATATGATAATATAATGCCATTTCTAATTTTCTTCCAGTGAAAAAAAAATCGAATTATGGGATGTCAACTAGAAAAATCTTTGGCAAGAACTCAGGTTTTTGTACTTTTACGTCACGTATAAAAGTACCGGTAGATATTTCCTGTGTAAGGCGCTTTAGACGGAGAGAAGATAGGGTTTGAAAAAAATTAAAAAAATGGATGTGGGACCCCAGCCTTTATGAGATGAAGCACGACTCTCTCGCCTTGTGTGCTTTCAAAGAATAATTTGAGATGAAACATACTTTCACGAAACATTGCGTGATGCACGGAACTTGTTTCCCACTCCATAGCGGAGAAAAATCATTTCCGTTGAAGAAGTTCACTCCACAATAGACATCATAGAGAATATTTTTTTGATATTTAATTTTTGTCATTTTCTTTTTTCAAAGCCTTCTCTTTAAGTTTGCGTGAGATGTCATTTAAAATGTCTCGGTTGGCTATAAAATGTTAAGAAAGCCATACTAAAGGATAAAGATTCATTCTACAAAGCATATTCAAACTGTTACAGGCCTATATAATCTTTACTTGTAGGTTTCTTTTACTATTTGAAATCTATGCCTTACATAGAAATTGAGCATATTTCCTGAGAAGGTTTCAGAAAATATTCTTAATTTTAAACAGTATGGGTGAGCATGTAGTAGCTCAAAATTCTTTTAATTGTATTACAAGAGTTTAAAAAAAATAACAAAACTCTTCTTTGAATTGAAGAAAAAAATAATAGATTGGTACCGTGTTTTAGTCAAGACCATTTATTATTTTGTATCATTCCAAAAACTTTGAAAGATATAATTCTTAACAGTTATGCTAAAAGAATCAAACCTTGCAAGTTTTTTTTCTCGAAATACTTTTTATTTCTTTAAGACTTTTTCAAAGTTTCATTTTATTAATCATATATCTTAAATAGATATATTTTTCAGATGACATCAAGTATTTATACATTGAAATAAAAGTTCTAATATACATCAAAGATATATATATATATATATATATATATATATATATATATATATATATATGCGATATTTTTTCTTTTATGAAATGCTTATTATATAATAGACTAAATATTTCAAAGATTTCGCAATTTACCTTAAACAAAATGTCCTATATTGCTTACTGATAGCCAGATTTTTACCTTATTTGGGCATAGCTCTGTTAGGTAAGTGAGTTGAACAACGAATTTAGAAAATTTTATTGATATTGTGTTATTTATGAAATTTTAACTTAAAATCTGTTTCTACATTTAACATCGTATATATTTTTGCACATTTCCATCCCTTACTATTATCATAAAGAAATATTTCTGAGGTGTAAATGGGGAAATATTTTTTAATATTTAACTCATATTAATAAAAACAATAGAGAATAGTGTAATTAAAAATTATATTTAGTTGACTATCCATTTGTGCAATATTTATTCTGATTCTTAGGTACATAAATTTATGATTTTACTTACAATATATATTACCATGATATTAAAATGGTTAATTTTGGAATTCATGTTAGAAGATGATCCATTTTTCAATAACATTAATATATGACATAAGGATGAATTTTTTAAATCCTTTCGTCCAATCTAATTAAGAGGTATTAGCAAGTACAAAATTGACCACAAAATAAATAATTTCACCTAATAATGCATCTCAAATTTGTTTAACTTTGATTAATTAGTTCTCATTAATAAATGCTTCTTAATTGGGAGAGAAAAATTTGGGTGTAACGACACCTACCAAAGTCAATTTTTATAACCAATCTCTTTCGTGAAATAGAACAGAAAAAGGGTGGTTTCATATTATCATATCCGTTTATGAAAGAACACGCCCGAGTGTATGATACGTCTTAGGTTGTAACATAGATTATTTGACAAGTTAAAAAATGAAAGGTCATGCGAGACAAAAATGGCTCTTAAGAATATTAGTCATTGCTTTTAAAAGTGTACAATTTTTTTAAATGTAGTTACAGAAAAATTTCATTTCTTTCTGCACGTGAATCCTTTTTGAAATAATAGCGTATATATTTGTGTTTAAAATTGCAAAAGTTTAAAAACTCTCAGTTTAAATTCCTCACATTTTATATGAAGTCATAAATATAACTTTTAAAATTGTTCCAAATTATCAAAATTTATTTTAGGCTGGCAAACTCATGCAATTTTAAGGATTTTTATTTAATTTTTGTCGAAATTTATACCCTATCTTACACACAATATTTCTCTCTCTTTCTCTCTCTCTCTCTCTCTCTCTCTCTCTCTCTCTATATATATATATATATATATATATATATATATATATATATATATATATATATATATGTATATATATATATATTAACCTTGATATTTTGCAGATGGATTAAAAATCACATACTCTCTATGAATCTACAAATAAATAAATGGGTAAAGAAGTGTGTTTGGGGGCGATATACAGAAAAATACGAAAAAAACTAATAAAACTTAACGTAGGAACTACGATAAAACGTAACGTAGGAAATTGCTAGCATGGAATAGACATAAAAGTTTCAGATCTACATGAACAAATTTCAATGAAGTAAGGCAATAAATATAGATCATTGTTCAAAGGAAAAGAAAAAAAACCTGGGAAAAGCATCTACAAATTATCAAAATATGTTCAAAGAAAAGAAGTTAAACATTTTAAGAAGACATATTGAATGTTATGTTTATATTTCTTATATTGAATTTCCTCTAATTTTGCCATACATTGTCCCATACTATATTTAATTAATCTAAACTATATATACATATATATATATATGTGTGTGTGTAATCTATCTACAAATTTACTTATCAATCCGCTGATGGATTTGAGATAACAATACTAAGAATAGAACAAATTTAATTATTACCAGATTATACATGAATATATGTAGATTAATTTTAAATAATTTCTCTTATTATTATAAATGTGAATATCTAAAGCGTGTTATATTTAAAAACGTATTATATGCAAAATAATTATCACTAACCAAGATAAATGAAAAAAAGATTTTTGCTGATTTTAGAAGCACGAGTATGCTTACAATAAGCATGAAACTTCGATAAGAACTTATTATTTAATTTCTAATTGGTATTTTTAGTTGTCATTGACGTTTTACAAAGATATGTTTTTTATAAATAGATTAAAATCTGTATGTTTATTCTAGACTCCTAAAAACCAGTTATTGTTAGAGATATAAAGTATTAAAATTTTCAAAAATATGAAAAAAATATTAGTAAAAAATAATGAATTATCGTTGTTAGTTTCTACAGACAGAACATACATATATATATTTAAATTTCTCTTAACAATCGAATATTCGTGTGTGCAGTTAAATTCAGTTAAGCAATATAGCTTAATTTTCTTGGAACATTAGAATTCTCCAGTTAGGTGCAAATTTTTAATACTATGTCGATACCCTTTCTAAGTATTAATGATTTCTTCCGATGAAAAAATGTGTTGGGTCCTGTATCCTTGAAAGCTGTCCGGAAGTCATAACCATGGTTATGACAATCATATTTATGAATATCTTTTAAAACTGAGTAACAAATCATACAATATCTATTAAAAGAATATTCGTAATTGTAGCAATTCTCAGATTATAACATTCTTCAATTAAATAACTACCAAATTTAATTTTTATTGACATTTTAGTATGGAACTGATATTCAATGTTAGACACTATTTATTTTATTTCTAAGAAAAATATTAATTGACAAACGAACACAATAATTTTAACCTCAGAACAAAGTAAAATCAAAAGCGTACCCATTTAAAATAATTTATCACTATATACATCATATGTAGCATTTTTCAGCGGTATGTTAGGGAATGTTTGGAGTAAGAATTTTCTAGAGTACACCCTATTAAAGTAGTCTGGAAATGATTTATACAGTCTAGCTTATTTTATTATTTATCTAAACAAACTTATTCAAGAGATACATTAAAGTATGGTAACCCACACAGAACATAAATTCTATTTGACAACCGCAATGTTGTTTGGACATAGACCAAGCTTTGTGTACTAGCAAATGCACAGTGAAATGAACCTGTGTGCCCTTAGTTAAGGATTTAAAGGAATGATTTTCTCAGAATTTTTAGAAATCTGAACCCAAAATAAAGTAAAATATAAAAGCTAGTGGAAAACATCTAATTTTAATTGAATTGTTATTTTTCGAATTTTCGCAACTTTTGAGAAAAGTTTAAATTTGTGCCAGTTATCGATTTTTAAACTGGTTGAAAAAAGCAAGTTACGCATAATTCTCTTATGCTTAACCAAATCCAATTTCTGTTATTCTTTATACTATTATGCTTCTAGATGAAGGATCTTTAATTCGTACTTTTCTTTATGTAAACTAAACTAGCTTCCCCTGAAAGTATTAGGATTATCTTTGCAAGATTTTGAATTGGGTATTTTGAAAATTGAAATTTAAATATATAGGAAAATTGTTCCAAAGTTTCATTTTTAATATTTTTATTTAATCTTCTATGATTTCTAAATCCCAAAAAAGAGAAAAAAATTACATAATTGTTTAAAATCTAGAAATAAAAATATTTTAACTAGGAAGAATTTTTTCAGTGGTAGTAATGTAGAATTATGAAATCCTATATGGTTTCTATGTCGAAGTAACTTGATAAGTCATTATTATAAACAAAAATTTAATACTGTTGAAATCTAAAGATTTGTTTTTTTCGTTAGTTTGGTTTTACGAACAGCTACATATGGAGTTGGGAGATGACATTCTAACCCACAGATTTTAGTTTTAAGAAACATCAATTTATCTTTATTTTATTATAGAAAGAAATGGAAAATGCACAGGTGAAGAGGATGTGTGATAAATGCCTATAAATTTTTAACAATACAATTTGATTAAATGACATGAACATGACTCGTATATCAGAGGGATGTGTTATATAATCACGTGTAATCTATGACAGCACTCTAAATTCACGAATGTGTGTTAATTCTATAGACTGTTAAAATTTTAAAGTTATATAGACACTATTGAATGTTTATACCTGTTCTATCTGTAATGATTTTTTATGTATCAAACCGCGATAAATTCTTTTAATGTTAGAGTGCAATTTGGTTTCAAGCACATCAATAAATACAATAAAAGAATAGATTTAAAATATTGCTCAAGAATGGGCAATTTTAGTTGGAGATCAACTTATAAAACAACTTACAAGAAGGTATAAGACGTTATATATTGTATATAAAGTGAAGTTGCACAAGTGTGTTAATCGTCGTTATTATTTCTGTTATTTTTGTTGCATCTACATCTACTTGTGGAATATGTTAATATTTGAATCCGTACCCACAATACTCGTTTTTTAACCACACATTGAAAATGTAAGAAGAAAAATACAAATAATTGCCTTGAAGTTGCTCTTTCTTAAATATGCCATGACGAATAATCAATTATCAACAAAGAAATTTAGAAGAGAGTTCAGATCTATTAACCGCCAAATTTCCCATTGCAGGAACATCTACTTTTAATTTTTTCTTGAAATATTAAAAAAGTTATTTATCAGTAAAAAATATCATAGAAATATTGCTAAAATGGAGTATGTTATAATGTTTTTCAAAGAAATATTTAAAAGTTTTTAGTTTTCGAGATTTTTTTTCTAAATGCCAAAGTTTGTCTTTTTGACTATCCTATACAAAACTAATAAAAAATATTTTTAAATATTGAAAACCTTCACTTTAAGATAGTGACACTCATTTTTAATGTTCTCAGTATAGGAGTTTAGGCGTCTTTCTGGTGGTATTTCCAGCAACTTAAGATTGGTTTCAACAAAAGAAGGATTACCTACTAGACAGTAATGTGTTATCTATGTATTGTTATGTCTTAAATTCTTGGTAATCTATTCCACTACTTAAAAAGTAGTTGTTTATTTTCTTTTCAGTAGAATAAAATCTACTTAGATGAAGTTTTAGAATTTTTGATTTTATTTTATAAATTTCAAAAAGAATTTAGAAGTATACGTAGGGAAATATATAGGTCCGTCAAGGGAAGGTATTATAAGCAAAAATAATAATTGGACTGTCTCAAAACTCTCGGAAACTCTCTTTCTTTAACTATTGTCACATGAGTGGTGTTAGATTTAATTAAATTCATTGGTATACCCCGAAAAGATATAGCGTATAATGTCATTTTTTTATTTCTCTAGAATTATTGAGTGCAAGGCATTTTAGTGATGTGAACTATAAGAAAAGTAGATTGATAAATCGCTCTCTTTGTAAAAGTAGATTATAAATAAAATATTATACAGGAACTTTGGACTTTTTTCTATTACTGACAATTTAAGTTTTATAATATGGATATTTTGTATAATGTGAGTATCATATTATTTTGAAACAGAAGCTATTTTAATACAAGTTAAAAATTAGTGTACTAAGACAAAAAGAAAACTGATTTACCTGGAAACCATCTTATTTTATTTTACAATACCTGTATGGATGTAGATCTATTAGAACAATTTTTAAGCAAATGTATTTTATGCGGAAACATATAAATAATAGAATACGTTTATATGATATCATGGGTGTATTTCTCCATTTGAAAGGGGAGTGTATCACACGTCTTTTCATTTTTGAAAACTTATACAGCAGCCCGTACATGTGTGATGTACGGATAGAGAAATACTTATGGGAAGTTACAACTTCAATATCCTCCTACCTTCTCCACTCCACTGGATAGCATAAAACATTCCATTATTAGAGCTAAAAGTCAATCTAGATGTTAATTATACGAGTAAATAAGTTTAAAAATATTCGAAAGAACCGTAATCATTGAATGTGATGGTATATAAAGGATGTTCTTTAAATTTGTATGGAAAAAATGAAAATATGTAATAAAATAGCATAAGTATATTTCCTTTTTACTTATGCAGGATTTTTATTACTCTTATTTCTCGATTCATGCACTAAAAGGCAAATGAAATGGTGGTGATATTTTAATACTGATTTAATCTGTATACGGATATAGATATAAATGCAGAGTTTAACATTACCTTACATGTATTGTTCTAGTGTTTCACAATAGAAAAAGTATGTACAAAATGTAATTTTTTAATCGAAGCTCTTTTTAAACAATGAAAAATGAAGTTATTCTTTCCGTAATAGAGGAAGGTTTTTCCCGTACCTACAAGACGCCAAAACTTCTGTAACGGGAATATCCTATACTTTTTAAACAGTTACAGTTATAAGGAAAATTTAAACTGTCTATTAATTAAAATACATAATATTCCCCCCAAAATGTTACCTAGAATTTTTATGTAGTTCATGTAGCGGTGTTTAATGGGTTAACGCATTTTGGTGGGATAAACACTTGAATCTGACTTGATACACTTTTTCCTTCAGGATTAGTTATAAGTTTAAGAATATAAGATAAAGAACAATGAAACAACGAAGTTAAAAAATGTAGTTTAAGGTAAGCAATTAAAAATGTATTTAACTCAAATTAATAGTCAATTTGCGTGATTGCAGTTGAATTTTTTATCTCATATGACTCACTTGCTCCGCGTACCCGTAGTTGTTAAAAATATCAGTTAAAATGAATATATATATTAAACTTACCACTTTTTCCAGAATGTGTTCTAATCTTTTGCTTGTCTCTGTGTTTTCGTTTCCTATGGATAAATATCTAAATTAATCAACAAAGCAACACCTACAAACAAGACTATAAATTTAGATGTTTAAATATGCAGCAAAACTTTAGGTGGGGCAGACAATAAAAGCAAATCAGTCACTATGCATTATGGAAACTTTACCTCAACTAATCGATAAACTGTTAAATAAATGCATTAAATAAACATAACTATGTAAATGCCTGTTATAAAACCCAAGAGACATTAACTGATGAGTCAGAGTTATTTTAATGGCATAACATGTTTGCAAAATGTAGTGATTCATAACTCATTTAAGCATCAAATAGGTACCAAACGAAATGAATGTCCAGTTTTTATAAAATCTGCATCAAAATTAATTAAATTTTATAGCTTAATAATGTAAAGCTTATTTATTAAATATGACAAGAACAATAAAATTCAGTAACTTAACTATGTATAAGTATTTGTTATTAAAATAATATACCATCATATATATTTATGGTTATTTAATTATTATTTCTTAATTATAATCTTTTAATCTCTATAATACTCTGTGACTTCTTTAGTTTTAATATATTATTTTCCATTTGTTTAAAGAATGAGACAATAAAAATATTTTTTTTAAATATTGCATTGGGGATTTTACGAATAACTCTATACATATTATTATAAAAATATATCAAGAAAACTATGTACGTTCTTAACTCTAAGAATAAAATAAAGATAAATTTTACTACGAATGTATCTAGTTAGAGCAAAGGAAAACTTTAAACTATTTTGAAGAGATTACGGATACGGAAAGTAGATCATCAACTCTGACGGCACCGATTAAAAAGGGAGAGAATTAATTGTCCTTTAATTACCTTTCACTATATATTCAGTTTACCGAATGTGCAATGGATATTGGAGTCGTTAGCTGCTAGGCTGAGGGAGAAGTTAATTTTTAAATAAATGTTGTGATAGGAAAGGTTAAGAGTGGTGCATTGAAAGAGTTGAAATAATGACTTATAATTACGCATAAAGGGGCTAGAATACAATTATCCATAATAACCGAAATGCATTTAAGCACTTTTTAATGGTGCTTTGAACAGAGTATTGTTTTTTTAGAATATTAACACGTATTGCACAAACAGTATAATACATTTTACTTGAAAGAGAAAAAAATATGACATAGGAATAAATATATAAAAAGTTTAAAGTGTATCTGAAGAAATTTCCGTGAAAAACTACATCATCTTACTCCTAGATGTAAAGATTAAGATTACGATATATAAAAATATGTATTGCATCTGTAACAATAGCTATTGCTTCACCTATTACAACAATTGTATCACTTTTTCTGACAAAATCACTACATAATAAAGTCTATAAAGAATTAATTTTCGTCTCTATGAAAATTGCTTTATTACTACTAATTTGACGGAACTCCTTCTTATTCTTAAATCCATAATAATGTACACCTTGTTCATTTGAAATTACAAATATTTCCTTATTTCAAAATAGGGGTCAACACTGTATTCCGAGAAATGCATAGTGAAAAAGATCCTCTTAGATAAACTATACGTCTAGTTTCAAAAAAGCGATAGTGCAATAGGGAGGTCATATTGCTGCATGTCTATGGTCATAAAGGACGACATACTTCTTCTTTATTGACCATAATCATTGAGAAAATTTAAGTCACGGGTTCTTTACTGCCACATTGAATAATTACACGTCTGTCAGCTTCTACCATACAGAAAATTAAGGCCGGTTACTGTTTTGAACGGTGTAATGTTTTGTTTCACTGTGAAGCTGTTGTATAACGTAAAGTTCGATGAAAACTTGAAGGTTACTGTTAATATACATTCAATTATTACATCATCTGTTCATAAAGATATAAAACACCTCATTTTGATTACCAACAGTATTATTCAATTTTTTTTTTTACTTTCATTACAAAATCTAGCTTCCTTTCCATACGATTGATATAACAGCGTGTGTTTATCATTATACATAGATAAATTATTCAATTTAAAGCAGCGACACGCTTTCATTCATTCGTCGCCAAACTTTAACATTTTATATTTGCTGTCAAAACCTGTATGCATATCGGTTATTGTTCAGTTTGCTTTACATCTTGTCTGTACATTGTGATAAATCTTTTTTTTCTAAAAGTGTATATGTACATATATAGCTGCAAACGGTCTTGCATATTATTCTAAAAAGTCATTTATTGTTAAAAAGAACATTAATTGTTTTCCTGCACATTGTTTAAATTAAAAAAAGACCATCTTGCATTGTATTCATAGTTTTTAAAGTGAAATTTAAAGTTAGATGAAAACGATTGAAATAAGTAGAAATCAAGACCATTCCAAGTTCAAAATACTTCAATCAATTTCATTAAAACATGTACTGGGTAATAGTTTATCCAGCTATCACTTGAATGATGAGAATTCTGAATTCAGTGACGTAGATGATATACTATATTCTAAGTTTAGACGAAATCCTACATTCCAGATCATTAAGTCAAGTTCGAAAGATTTAGAGCCGCACTAATACGGTCCTTGAAATTTCAAACTTGAATTAACAAACTGAATTTTGGAACTGAAATTCTTTAAAAAATATTATTATTTGAATCAACATTCTCTAATTTATTACAGCTTAAATGCTTTCATTAATTAGATAGTATTATAGAGATAAATTGACTCATAGTAGTAAACATATTTTACATGCATGTTTTCTCCAAAATAAAATTGAGTTTGCTTTTTCTCCTATATAGTTATATTGTTACTTCTCACTACACTGTTCTAGTCTTGTTTGTGTTAATTTACTTATCATTAAATATACTATAGTTTTCAAAATATTTTATTAATAAATTCAAAATATACTAAAGAATACGTCATAGATTAATAAAATGGTTTTGGAAATACATATTTCTGTAAAATGAACTTATGTATATTCCTCTGTCATATTATCTGATGCGCTTTCCTTTTCATTAACAATTTTTTCAAATGTGAAAAGTTCATGAAAAAATATGACTATCTACTATTTGTCACCATACTATATTTACGATAATATTTTAAATAACATTTTCTGATGTTTACATTGCTATTTTATTGATTCCAAATTGAATATGAGTGCTATTTTTTATTACCTAAATTTGTATGCTCCATGTAAGAAAAATATTATATCTATATTCAATGAAAATCTCACTAGAATTCAAACTGTTTGAATGAGAAAAACATAAAATTAATCTATATACAAGTGTTAATGGAAATATTTGTTGCATTGGTTAAGGAAATAAAACATTTTACAAACTCTTTCACTGGATGAAAATCATGGAAGTAAGAAAGGGAAAGATTTGGGCTATAAGGAAGATGTTCCCTTACTTCCCTCTTAAAATATTTTAGAAGTTTCGGCGTTTGATTTGCTTCTTGTAGTTATATTGTGATAGCTTGACATTACATTACATTTTAACCATTCTTTTCATGCAAATGCCGAGAAATTTCAGTGCAGTTATACCTTTCTCGTCCGCAGAGAAATGATAATCATAAGCATTTCCAATTAGGTCATGAAAGTCGCTACATGACCCCAGACAAATAAATGATTAACGTTTTACCACAAAGCTTTGTCAAAATAGCCTTCCATAAAAAAAATTCTAAAGGTTTCTTACACGATTCTGCAAATTCGGAAGGGTTTGGACCAACTTAGTATATTTATGCTTCACATTACGTACATGAGTGCTGTTTACTTTAGAACTTCCAAAATCCACACTTGACCTCCTTTCGAATTTTTTTCTAGCTTGTTATTTTTCATATTCAAATGTACAAATCTAAACAAATGTAAACAAATCTGCAAATCTAAAAGCAAACTTTATTATGCTGTTCTTTCTTTCACTACCTGTTGCAGTTAAAATAATCCAGAATATGTATCAGCTGTGATATTTCATGATACACAATCACACCCCAGATCATAACTCCGAGTGTTCCTCCAGTGTGATATGCATTGCAAAAGATTACGTTCACCGACATATCGTTTAACAAGCATACGACCATTATTGGGCTACAAATTAAAGTGGAATTCGTCAGCAAAAAATCACTTGTCGCACTCTAGTATCTATGTTCCCGAGCTGCAGGTGTGGATGGCTGTGCGTGAGGTGATCCTGTGTAAAGGATTTCTTGCACGCAATCCACGTTGTAGCAGACGTCTACAAATTGACGAATCATACAGTGACACACAGGTAACAATGGACCAAAATGCTGTCAACTCTCGGAATGGAGCTATAAGGTCCCATATCGCCCTGATGACCAGGTGTTTATCATCTTGCGTTGAAGTCACTGTCGGCATCAGTGTGCTTTTGAGCTGTCCACGAGCTTCTATTGCACAATTGGAAAATCCTACTAAATGAAGGCCCATGATTCATTATACCAGGTTGTAACCCAGTAAGATGATGAAATGAAACCTTTTTTATACACGATATATAGTTAAGTCTCAACTAACGTTTAACCAAAGCGTATTAATATAGACTATTTTGAAGGTTTCGCTACAATCCTGTCAGCTTAGAGCAGCAATGGAGAAAGTGCAACTCAGCCGCACGTGTGCTTGGTGGCTCTAAAATGTTAGTCATTTGCTTAAGACACTATACTTAACAATTGCTCAAAACTATCAGCTCAGTCGTATAATTCCCTCTTGGTTTTGCATTCTTCACAAACGAGAGTTTATAATCTAAGGGCTAATAGGAATTAAAGGAGTGACAAAGACAGTTTTTTGTATATTATGTTATGTAATATATTACTGAACAACTCATTTATTTTGATTTAATAATTCACAAAATTACAGTTTTTACGGATTAAAAGAAATTTTCTAAATTTTCTTTAATTTATAATATTTTTGAAAGACCACACTTCTATTTCACAAATGGCTATGACGGAAAAATGCGAGGTTATCTTAAAAATATTTTACACATTATTAATGAAAGTTTGCAAAAGAATGGGAGCAGACTTAATTCTCAACTGTTTTAAATTTTTCTTAGGTTTAATTCTTTTGCATTATGGATAATTACGATATGTAATACTCTTTTTTCCGGCTTTTTTTTCGTATTTGGGTAAATAAACTCTCTTGAATATACGTTTCTGTTTTCAAATTATCGCGTGATGAGATTTCATTTTAAAAATTATGGTTTAAATGTTCCTGCGTTTACAAGCACTCTTGATGGCCTCACGTTTCTTAAAAATATATAAGCAAATGCTTTTCTTTGTTCATGTTGCTTTTTTCAATTAAAGAGAGAATTTTTGAGTAAAGAAAAAATAGAATTTTGGTGTATGTTAAACAATTACATTCCATTTGTTCTAAGCTAATTCTTCTGAGAAACTAGAAACAGGTGTGGTGTTATATGTGAGCAAGAAATAATTTCATGAAAAAAATTATGTATTTGATGTCATTTGTTATTTAAGTTTTTACTTTGAAAAATTGTGTGACATTACAAACTCGAGTACTTAATTGCAAAACATTTTTTTTATTTTTTATAATAGATGTAGCTTAGATGAGAAAACGATATAACTTCATCAGTTTTTTCTGACCTATTTAAATAATCATCTTGCAACGCAAACATAAACAAACACACACACATATCTCTCTCTCTCACTCACTCTCTCTCTCTCTTTCTCTCTCTCTCTCTCTCTCTCTCTCTCTCTCTCTCTCTATATATATATATATATATATATATATATATATATATATATATATATATATATATATATATATATATATATATATATATATATATATATATATATATATATATATATATATATATATATATATATATATATATATATATATATATATATATATATATATATATATATATATATATATATATATATATATATATATATATATATATATATATATATATATATATATATATATGTATATATATATATATGTAATATAATATATATATATATATATATATATATATATATATATATATATAATATATAGTATATATATATATATATATATATATATATAGATATGAAGGATAAAGTGAAGCTATCAGGTCATGAAAGAAGGCAGCAAAATTGAGAGATAAAAATGTTAAAATGTTGAGTTTATTCATTCAATCTATTTTTTGCTCTCTCGTTTTAAAATGTTTTACATTCACTTATATAATGCTGTGAAGGCGCAAGGGAGCTTGCTAATCAGTGTTAAGAGTATATCACATTATGGCACTAAGAAGTGAAATTATGCTACTTAAAAAAGTTATATAAATTTAGTTAAGGGAAGCACAAATTGAATTAGTGTTCTAGAGGTCACCAAAGTTTAGTACAATTAAAAAAACAACAGAGAAATTTCACCTAAGGTTATAAATTTAGGTATAGAATCACCAGAAATTTCATCTAGATTATAATTATAAATAAGTTGGTTAGATTTTAAATATATTTTTTATATATAATATTTTTCATTTATAGAAACAGTTTGCCTGTACTCTCCTGTTTTATATATTTTAGTTCTGTTCCACAAGTTTTAGAACAATATATTTCACTTATAAACCAGGATTTAAATGGAAAGTTTTAACCAATATTTCAGATAAAAATTTGTCCATATGTGAAGATTAAGTACGCATGTTTATATTCTAAACCTGAATACAAACAAACAATATTCATTTTATAAATAGGGTAATATTTATACTATTAGTACAACTCTATGCTAAATATTTCCTCTTCCTACAGGTCTGACATTTTTTAATTTAGCATTATAAATACACACAACAACAATCTATTGGCTGGCACAGAAAAGCAAACACATTTAGGATTTTTATAAAAATTACAATTTTATTGTGTCATACTGAGTTTCAAGCATTTTCCTTTTATTTACTATATAGCAAGGAAGTAGAAAAAATCTCATATAACAAAACTACAACATAAAGTGAATTAAATAAACTGAAATTATTCATAAAAATATGGAAATTAATTTTCCAAAATATTACATACGAAATATAGTTATCCTTTTCATAAGAATTTTAAGGGTTTTTTAACATAATTATGTTCATTTGTTTGCTTATGTTTTCGTTCGTAAGAAAATTATTATTAGAAATAGAATCCATGCGCAGGAAACATTCAGATGTTACTGTTCATCCCTAACACATGTCTATTATTGAGAATGACAGGTTATCGGCGATATTTTACTTATTTATTTTCCAAGTATAGCTCATTTCCTATTCTAGAATATGTTAAATATAAGATTTACCGGAATAGAAATAGCATTCTCAAATTTATGTTTATGTATAGAAATATACATTCACGAATATAAGAAATATATATTTATTCTTCCTTAGCTTTTTCTAGAGTAGACTCTCGATTAACCGGAACTGTCGAGAATTGCCTGGTCCCTGATAATTTGAAATCCCAAGTAATCGAATTTATACGATTTTTAATATTTTAAGTTTTTAAAAATCTATAGAAAATAGATAATATATATTAGTAAGGATATTAATAATTTAAATTGATAAAATAGAGAGTGCGTGAACATATATTTTAAGGTTACAATTCCTTACAAAATAGATGAAAAATGAAATTTACCTTACTTTTTTTTGCAGAATGAAAGGTATGATGTTTATTAGTGTTTTTCATTTACTCTTAGCAAATTTCTCAAGATTTATTTTACAGCAGATGTGCTTTCTTCTTCTCATTCCAAATCATTAAGTGACCCATGACTATGCACTAACGCATCGCCGTGATTTAAATCTTCGTTATTTAAAAGATTTCCTTCACTTTCATGACATACTTTGAATTTACTTGTTTCTACAGAACCCCAAAAAAAAGAACATGTATCACAACATAGCCACATAAAACCTAGAAACATTCCAATTTCGAATTACAGTTAATACATTGTGGTAGTTCTTCTTAGGCCAGAACTTCAGGCAGCTTAATGTCTCAAATCTTATAAGAATTTTCTCTGAAAATCAGTACTATTTCAGGAATTATTGTAGGGTTTTTTTGTGTCGTGGGAGGGGTATCGTCCTGGATAATACTAACCCGACTAAACCAATCCTGGTTAATCGAGAGTCTACTGTAATATTTTCTTGAATTCAGATCTGCAATAAATTATTAGTTTATTTTTAAAATGTAGATTGAATGATAAAACATGTAGAAATATGAGTGATGCATGATAAACTGTATCTAGTTTGTGTTGTGTTTAGAAAGTAATCACTTTAGAATATTCGATATCGTCAGTATCTGAAGTATAAACTTATGCATTGCTAGTTTCTCCATGTAAGAATAACTCTACTCTTGTATCCCCCAGACATCTTCCTTTAGGAACAAATTAAGATTAGTTTATGTACTCGGCTGCCAAAAAATAAGGGAACTCAAGGTGAAAATCAATTTTCGAAGTGATGACTATTTACGAAATGAAGCCACAAAATGTGCGGGACAAGTTCAACTAACTCCAGGACGTGTGACCCAGAAGGCGCATGTGAAACACTGGTGGAATGTGCAGAAAACTATAAGTTTGAGGTTAATTCCCAATTCATATTTTTTGTAATACTTTTGAATATATTTTTGAATGCATTTTAACAATGAATAAATCTTTTATAGTATCCCTATAGTTGAAAAACATATTTTTTACTATCCAGAAAAGATAATTACAAAAATGTAGCAACGTGTTCTCTAAGAATGTACTTTGCTTATATTTCAGTCCCTTAGTTCAAATGAAAGAAATAAATTTAAATGAACAATTCCCATGTTTCAACCGATATTTAAATTTGGAATAATTGGAATGATTTATTTTAAAATTGGCTTGCTCATTCCATACTATCTTCATGGTCACTGTCAGTGACGGCCAGTCCGATTTGTTCTACTTCGTATGCTGATGACGTTCTCGGACATTCATGATTGTTTTAAGTTCTATATGTTTCGGCAATCAGGCTATGAATGATAGAAATATTTTCACTAGGGGATAATGTTTTATTGCATGGATGGCAAAAATTGCTTAGTTGAACCAAGTTTCTATATCCACTACATTTTTGTAAGATTTCTGAACAAATTATCTCTGTTAAAATAAACAAATTCGTATGGTATACAAAAGCGAATACCACAAAGATAAGAAAATTGAATTCATGTACTGATAAATCGGAAATACAAATTTAATGCATGATTTACACTACATATGCATGATACTAATAGGAAATTTGAATTACACACAAAAACCCCCATTTCTAGATCAAAATGTTAAATAGGCCATTCGGCTATACAGTGTTCTCATAAAAACCAACCAGGATATCATACAATCGAGTTATTTCTCAGAAGAGTTATTTTTAGTTTCTATTTTTAGGTTTGAGTAAATTGTAGAAATTCCGTTAATATGTCACTGATTCCCTTAGCACCTTTAACTTTCCTTATAATGCATGACAGAAATGGCCGGTACCAGTAGTTATTCACGAATAGATCAGATAATAAATATCTAGACGTTCTAATTGACTAGTTTTAACCTAAAACTCAACTTTTAAGATTAGCGTATCCAAATTTGATTTTAGAAGCATGATACTAAAGTATTCTCCACAGTTCTGATTGTAACTGAACATAAGTAGATTACATCTTCCAAATATATAAATTAAAGGCCTGCTTAAATTGTTTCTTTATTTTAAAGATTTACATTAGTATGAAACAATTACAATGGTTAAGGAAATTAAGTGTAGATTTTAACTTTTAACTATACTATTAATGCGAGCATAAATAATACAACATATGAAAGATAGAAGACACAAAAATTTACAACAATCTATGTTTCTATTAAAATAGAAATTTTGTTAAAAATTCAACTCTCTAAAATTATTTTTTAAGTGCTGCACTAACTGTCTCGAAGTTTTAGAATCTACTTAAAAATATAAATGAGTATTTGATTTTAGTGTGTTAAAAATACAATTTATTTCAAAATAATTTTCTAATTTCTAAAAATATATTTAAATTTTTTTATTCGGTGTTTAACCGTATTTGACAATCAGTAAACTACTTCAAATATAAACAATCTCATTTTCCTCAGAAACACTTTAATAAACAATGCTTGAAAATTTAAAAGAAATTTAAATAAAACGTAATACGTAATAAAAACGAATTCATCATCGAGGTTAGAAATAATGCTGTACTCAGAAAAAAGAACTATCTTTAAGTTTTAAAATAAAGTTAAGTTTTAAAATAAGAAAGCGTATGTCTAATTTTTTGGAAATTAATTTTTTTTGTGGCATGTTTTCATTGATGGGATTCATTGTTCTTTTTATCCGTGTAACATTAGAATGCTTTGCATTTACGGTTGATATATTATAAGGAAGGAAAATTAAGATTGCAACATTTTCTTTTACCATTTCGTGGGAAAAATATCCTGTACAATTATTATTCATACCCATTAAATTGTTTAGTTTTATCTACTCTTTTTTTAATTGTAATATTAACTAACATCAGTCCAGATTATATTCGATATATAGAATATCATCTGGGATTAATTCTGACAGTGTACATTTTGATTGGATGTCTAGGAGAACTACTTTGCTCATAGGTCAATCTGTTTTATAATCTTAAAAATATAATCTATTTTAAAATGACAAATTATTTGTTTTATCATACGATTTGATTCTAAAGGTAGCCTTCAAAATCTGTTTCGATATGAACAATGAATTCATCAAATATAAGTGACAAAAATCTTAAATATTATTGTTTTGCTGTACAATGCTCTTTAGAATGTGCTAAAAAATCGTTTACCTGGTAATAAAAATTTTATAATGCGATGAGGGGAAAATAAAAGAGATGATTACTTTTTAATTAGAAAATTATTAGATTAGATTGTTAAATCCTCCCAAATTAGAGAGAGAATTTTCTAAAAAGGTTAACCACAAAATTAATGTACTATTACAAATTGATTAAAAATGTTCAGTTGGAATTTTGTCCAGAAAAATGTTGCAATTAAAGATTATTCCAACATCCTGTTGAATGATGAACTTATGAGTTTATTTCCATTTTCATTTTTATATTAAAAAAATATAATGTTTATTATTTATTCAATCATCTTTTAAATGTTCAGTTGGAATTTAGTCCAGAAACATGTTACAATTAAAGATTATTCCAACATCCTGTTGAATGATGAATTTATGAGTTTATTTTCATTTTCATTTTTATATTAAAAATATAATGTCTATTATTTATTCAATCATCTTTTAAATGTTCAGTTGGAATTTAGTCCAGAAACATGTTACAATCAAAGATTATTCCAACATCCTGTTGAATGATGAATTTATGAGTTTATTTAGATTTTCATTTTTATATTAAAAATATAATGTCTATTATTTATTCAATCATCTTTTGTCTAACAAATGTTCAAATAAACATTTTTATTTTTTCTTATAACTTCTTGATGTTTACTAAATCTGTAGGAATATAAAAAAAAGATTAAGAACAAGAAAAACAAATAATAAAATTCGTAGTGTCATAGCGATGTAGAGGAAAGCAGTGTCAAAGAAATATTTATTTGCTAACGTTAGATGAATATTTCAATTCACATGAAAGTGTTAGCCTTAGAACTGACATTATAAAAATTGTTTGATACATCAAACTTGTAAGGAATATTTGGCTTTAAAAAATGTAATACGATATGCAAGCATTTTCTAAAAAGTGATTAGACGTAAATAATAATGATACCTTTGATTGCTTTCTTTAATATTCAGCTATAAACTCAATTGAGAGATTTAAGAACATTGTAAATATACGCATTTAAACCTAAGACACGTGTAAAAACATTTTCATTGGGTATGCGATAACATGCATGCAGATGAAAGATGAAACAATTACCGATTATGTTTAAGAAATGTTGCTGTGTAAAAAAATTAAAGGTGGAATTGCTAAAGATCAAAATTACAAATATCGTGTTTATATTCAATAAGACTATAATAATGTTCTTTATTTCATATGATTTTTCAAAATAGAGGCATATTGAAATGGAGTCTGATATTTTCCAGTACAACTATATAAACTCAATACGATATTTAAAAGCCACCTTTCAGAAGTTAATATACTATTTTAGAATTCTCTATTAAAAGTTAAATTAAAAATATAGTAAACATTATAGTAAAATATAGTAAATAATTAGTTGATGTAAAAAAAGATAAATTCATATCTAAAGTTTCCTATTTTCAAATATATGTTTTTATTTGTTATATATTGTCTGTGTCAATTACGCAGACTATCGCATGTTTGACTATAAAACAACTTAAAACAATTCAATGTTTCTGTATTACATAATGTTCAGGAAGTCAATGACGGAACAAACTGCATTTAATATACAGGTGCCTACAGCGTAGGCTTATTTAGTAAAGTCTACTATATAGTTTAAAACATGCTCGAATGCATGTTTAAGAATTTCTTTTTTTAAATTTTAATGGATGACGCGAAACTACACTGAACTTAATGAGATTGTGTTGCGATTGCTTTAAGAATATTTCAACAGACGAAAGCAAAAGGGAGTTTGCGAAAGGATATGAAGGTAAAGTGCCTTTTCAAGCAAATGAGTTTTACACGACATTTTAAAAAGTTTTAGGACTTTAATGATGAGCATTTTATCAAACGTATGGCACAATTTGTGTTTAAAGTTTCTTACTCACCTTTGTAGAGAATTTACATTATAAATTATCTATGAAATTCCAGATTTTAATATTCTTTATATGCTTAACTGGAGATATCTTACTTTCTTTCTGCTACAAGAAATCTTCTACAGTAAATTAAAAATTAAAGCTTAAATTTTATTCATTAATTTAAATACATTTTCAATGACTATAATTATCATATTTAAATAACTTTTACATAATTAGAATGATCAGTACATTTTCTAATAAATATTATATATTTGTTGCAATAGTAATGCGTATGGATATGTCAGTATAAATTTACATCGGCATACATAACTCATAATAACGTACGTTACCAAAATATGTTATTTAGTTATTTACTTCAAAACATCCTCACTCAAACACATGCACACATACCCACACAAACACATATATATATATATACATACATATACTATATATATATATGTATATATATATATATATATATATATATATATATATATATATATATATATATATATATATATATATATATATATATATATATATATATATATATATATATATATATATATATATATATATATATATATATATATATATATATATATATATATATATATATATATATATATATATATATATATATATATATAATATATATATATATATATATATATATATATATATATATATATATATATATATATATATATATATATATATATATATATATATATATATATATATATATACAGAGAGAGAGACAGACAGACAGACAGATATATAGGTCGGTAAACAGATATAGATTTGTATATTTCTTAGTATAAGCATTCAAAAAATTTCAGAATAAAATCCGCTTTTAATCCATAAAAATTTTAATACCTTATCAGTTTCCAGTTTGTGTAACCTCTAGATATGCATCATTCACTTTACGAAGTATTAAATTTCCTCTTAAATCTCAAACTAATGGGATATGCATTAGTTACGAAATCTACATAAAGACTTCTTGAAGTATGAAGAGTTAGTATTTATCTTAAAAACAAATGTATCCCCCAGCAGTAAGTGAACAAGACAGATACAAATCTCTTAGAGAAAAAAATATATTAGTCGATGGATAGGTGTTTGAAGGCAATAGAAAGAACCTTCAAAAAGTTTCGCTTTGAAAAGAAAAGAAGACTAAAGGGCTTTTCTGGTCATTGACATCTGATTATTGACAAGACCTGAGGCTAAAACTGCTTACGCTAGTCTTATTACCTTCACTGCAGCGTGTATTATACAGTGCGTCTCATTATTTGTTTAGATTACATTATAAGTGATTCATGCGGAAAATGACTAAACAATTTAAAACTCAATTAAAGGTTTTCTCTCCATTTTGCAAAGCAATTGATGTGTAAATCTTTGTTTTCTGAAAGAGAATTAAACAGCTAGCTTGGAGAATGGGAAATATTTTGTTCAGAATCTTTCTTTAGAAAGTATAAAATGATAAAGCTGCTCCAGCAATTTTTAA
>CM063502.1:28036865-28049365 GCA_032207245.1 Pardosa pseudoannulata | reverse complement strand
TAACTATACAAAATTATATCTTTAATTTTTATCTTCTGTCTTTGAATTGATTTTAATTTTATTCAACATTCTTAGTGAAATGAAATATCTGAATAAATTGAAATTCTTAAATTGAATATGAAATAAATGTAAAAGGTATTTACAAATTATATCTGGTCTACTCACAATAAATCTCTGGGTGTTTTAAAAATTTTCTCTTAGATTAATCGATAGTAAAGTAATTAGATAACGCTTCTTTTGAAAACAGAACGTAATCTCAAGAGAATTTTGAAATTTTCACAGACAAATCCATTTATTTTGGGAGTACATCTTGGAAAAGAAGCAGAAAACTATTGCAACACGAAATATTTATTTATGGGATTAATGCTAAAACATGTAAAAAAAATTCTATTTTGCGAGTGTGAAATTATAAAAATAACGCATCATCTCATATTTTTAACCTATCTAGTTGTGTTTTGTGAGCACCATAAAAGATTAACAAAAAATGGTATCCTTTGAACATGAATCCTTTAAAGAAACTCGTATTATTCCAAATGTTTCGTGACCGACTTGTAAAATTTGCTATTGTATCGTAGTACAACTAAACTACAAGGAAAATTATTTTTCCAAGACTTCTGCAGCGAAAGAAGTTTGAAAGTATTTGCGTCACGCTAACTGAAAACCATGTAACAGCAGAAAATGTGAATCTTTATAAAAAGAAATTTGAAGTTATATGGTGAACCTAGATAATAGCGACCCCTAGACACGCTCATCTGCACTTACTAGTTCTTTGATGTATTAGTATCAGATATAAAATATTCGATAATCCTGTACCACAAGATATATGAAGGACGTTCTTTTTTTAAAATGCGCTATTTTTACAAAATGAGGTCATACAAATCATATTATATCTCGGATGAGATCCTTAATAGATTTTTTATGTTCATCTGGTACAATAAATTGAGTGCGTTTTTATGCATATAAATATCTAGAATTTAATTTGGAACATTTCTTTTTTATATAGGTATAATAAATATAAACATATAATTTATAAGTAGTGTTTTTAAAAGTAAGAAGTAAATTTAAAATAAGATATCTTAATGTGCCAATTTTGTAGGCATGTTAGTTTGCATGCAAAATATATCTTGTAATATGATGTGATTTTACCAGACCTATCGCAATACAAAAATCAAGAGAAAACCAAATCTCATTTATATTATATTGCTCTATCTTACCGTTTATATAACCTAAAATATATTATCAAACAAGTATAATACATTATAAGTAACAAGTATAACATGTTATATACAGTGTTTTTATTTAATATAATTTATAACAAGATAAAATCAAATAACTGTTGATTGATATAAATTGTTATGAACAAAAATCATAGGAAATTAGGAATTTATCTAATAAATTTGATCAATTGTGGTTTAGATTCATTAGGCAATAATTATAAAATATGAAAATTTTAAATATTACACACTTTTTTTTTCTAAACTAGTTTTGAATGCGTAAAATGATTTATCTAATCTACCAGTTATAATTCTATTAGTAACACTATTGGGAAGTACTGAATATCATTATATACTGAACCATCAACTTAAAACTACTGCATAAAACGTGATGTGGTAATAAAAGAGGAATCTTTGATAAAATATTAATAAATAAATACGAAATTTGACAGAAATGGTGTATATAATCTCCTCTGACACACATACTATAACGAGATTTCATTCTCGTAATAACAACAGCTAATTAAGATTTAAGCTAATTAATAATTCAAAAATTCTTTTACTCTTTTCTAGCAATTGTTTCTAAAAACATTTAGATCCCGAAATAGAGAGTGTTGTCGTGTTTAGGAGAATCCCATTTGCTTAATGTTGGTTTAAAATAAGAAGTTTTAATGGGCCAGAAAATTTGCTCTCTTCTTTTGTTCTCAGCACAAATTTCATCTTAATATTTTTAATGTTAATATACGTAACACTCTGTAATAATTTGGATTCCTAAGAGATTTCTGAAGAACATAATGCTTTATTATTACATTTCTATATTTCTGGTCAGACATTCATAAATATATGTGTACTATTAAAATATATATCTTCTGTTTCCAAGACAGTTTTATAAAATTTTAATAAAAAAAATAAATGTAAAATTCTATTAGCCACAATCATCAATAAACATTTAATTTATTATGCTTCTGATATGCATTTCCTAGCTAACTTCGGTGCAAGTAAAGATGTGATTATTTTTACATACATGATATGATCTTACATTCTATTTCTGCTAATAGAAAAAATTCTAAAAATCAAAGCTTTCTAGTCTTTGAAATAAAAAACATATTGACGTTTAATTACCTCGGACGCATTATATCTGTTTTTTAAAAATGATGTCTATGTTTTGAATTACAAGTATATATATATATATATATATATATATATATATATATATATATATATATATATATATATATATATATATGCCGTAATAGACAGGTCTTAAAGACGATAGTCACTCGAAATCACGACTACACTGTCTTAGATAACGTCCGAGAGTAATAACCATATTATGAGCCCCATATCAATGAAAATTATTCAACGAGAGTTGCATGCTGCGAACATTCATGTCAGAGTAGCTATTCCAAAACCATTAGATTCAGCGCGAAATGCTATGAAGATACTACAGTTGGGCCAAGACCACCTAAACGGGACACAACTGCAATGGAAACAAGTCATCTAGTCTGATGAATCCTCATTTACATTATTCCAGACCACCGGACGTGTCTCCGTCTGGCGAACATCGATAGAAGCATTTCATGTTGACTGCCTGGTTTCAACCGTGAAACAGGGAGAGCATTCTGGGTTGGTGTGGGCCGCAATGTCTTCCCATTGATTGGGGCCTCTCGTTGTTTTGAGAAGGATGATCACAGGCGATCATTATTGAAACATTCTCGCAGATCATCTTCACCTTATACTTCAAACTCTCCCGGGAGGATATTCTATGTTCCAAGATGACAACGTCTTGCTGTGTCCACACATGATCGCATGGACATGAGGATGACGTGGAACATCTATTATGGTGTCTTCAGTCGCATGAGATCGATATCATTAAGCTTTTTTGAGGTTATTTAACTTCTGATACCCCTACACGAGAAATAAGTGCGAATTCCGATGAATTTTGTTCAAGACCTTTATTAGTCATTCCCACGTCGAATTCAAGCTGTTATTCAGGCCAAAGGTAACCAACTACTTACTAATGAAACATTTTCATTTTTTCACACGTATTCCTATTATTTTGTTCTATACCTGTAAATATATATATATATATATATATATATATATATATATATATATACGTATACATACATACATATACATACATACATATATATATATATATATATATATATATATATATATATATATATATATATATATATATATATATATATATATATATATATATATATATATATATATGTGTGTGTGTGTGTGTGTGTGTGTGTGTGTGTGTGTGTGTGTGTGTGAGAGAGAGAGAGAGAGAGAGTACTACCAAATACTAGTACTATCAAATAACGAACTCTAACTACATTGAATTTTCATTGGTAAAGAAATTTAATTGCAGCATAGTAATAAAGCGAAAACCTTTCAAAATACTCTTGATTAATCTCGATTTGTGAATTTGAGCGTTTTTCAACGTAAATGTGATGGCTGTCAAATCAAATCCTTTATTTAGTATATTCCCTGTCTTTTTTTGCCCGTTGCTCTAATTGACATATTATTCTACACAGGCCGACAATGGCGGAAATCCACATTTTGATATATTCATATTGTTGCATGATCATATTCTTTGTGACAAAAAAATGATATTGCTCTCGCCACTGAATTTATATTGATCTTCAATGAAGTGGGAATCATAATTTGATAATTTGTACCCTTCAAGAAGCCACCAGGGATAAGTAACCTGTGTAAGGGAAACAAACTCGAGCGTTGGGAACAGTCACAACAATAATATGGATTAATATTTTCTGTGGTTAGAGGGACGATAGTACAGTCAGCGAAAGTTATCAAGCTTATAGCCGGAGAGTTGCGAATTCGGAATTGCAGGTTGAAAAAGATCCTCCTTTCTCATTAGGTGCAGATGGTGCATGTGAAATAGGTCAGTGGTCGCAATGTGTTCCAAGTTCCAAAAGTATACCTTTGAAACAGAGAAGTGAAGCCTCGGGTTCTACTGCCTGTGTTGAAATTACAAGGATCCACCACAAGGCCCGTAGGTGGTCTCTCAAGGGTTACAACCCTCTCAGAAGATCGATATATTGCTATTTTAACAAAGGTAATAGCAGAGTGACCTCCACACGTGTGACATCTATGGTTACAGCATACATTGGTAAGGTGATATCTGCAGCTACAGTACGCCGAAAATTACATATGAGTGGACTGTGCGTCCAGGTACCTCGAGAAAGATGAGTAGAGATTTTCTCTGGAGCCAGATAACTAGCGTATAAGGATATGATGTGAACAAGGAACACTCAATCAGCCCCAAAACATCACGTATTTTGAGACGGAAACATGATAGTGTGGGCAGGGATTTCATTAGGATATCGCACGGACCTGAATACTTTTAAACGTTGTTCTGTGACATCTGTCCGGTATCTAGATGATGTCCTAGAACCCACTGTGAGATTTTACGCTAAAGCAGTTGGCCCTAATTTTGTTTTAATGGACGATAACACACGTTCCCATAGAGCTGACAATGCCAATGACTACCTGGAGAGTGAAGGGATTGCGGGTATGGCGTGGCGAGCATATTCGCCCGACCTTAATCCCATTGAAAATCTTTGGGATGCTCTTGGCCGTGCTATATCTTCACGTTTCCCACCTCCAGCAACTTTTCTTGAGCTCGAAACTGCTCTACAAGACGAATGGAGATTTTTAAAATCTGCGATGTTTCGATGTTTGACCACCTAATTGAAGGCATGGTCACATGGTGTAAACTTTGTATACAGATAAGGGGGAGGGGATCACATAACCTATTAATGTCCTTTTTTTCCATTTTATGATGTTTATTTCCACTTTATACATAATTCTGTTTAAGTTTCCAGTATGTTATTATCTCATAACTTACAAAAATTTAATATTGTTTTCATTTCTGTATATAATTATTGATTTTAAAGTATGCCTAAATACCTATGCTACTTTCCTGCCGAATTTTGTGTCAATCAAAGCAGTATTTGTTGATTTTTTTAAATTTTACATCTTCGTGCTTAACATTTGGAAGTAAGTGTACTATGTACTGGCAGAGGAAAATGCTATAGAAGCAAATGCCCTACGTTATACAATAAATAAAATTTCTGCAGTTATAAATGTATCTCTAGAAATTTATTTTTAATATAGATATCTTGTATGCGTTTTTCAGGATAACAATATACACATTTTGGAATATGTAAAATTTAAGGAAAGAACTATGAAAGTATAATTAGGTATGCTTTAAAAAAACCTTATATAAAGATTTGTAATTGTTTAAAGTTAGAATGCTAATTCCGTTTATACGGAATATAAAACTTTTGATGCTACAACAAAATTTAATAATATCAGACAGATTACATGAAAAAAAAACAATTTTTATAGACATTATTTTTATTCTGCTACTCTTCAAATATAAAGTAAAATATTTAACGTCATGATGCTGGTTTCTCGGTAAAAACATTCATTTCAGACTCTTTGCTTTGTTTTCATAAGGAATATATTACTAAAACAATATTTGTTATATAATGCATATGGTACTTTTTATATGAATTGCATAATGCATTTTCAAATATTTACTGCAATTTTTCAAGCTTGTCAAAATAAGTTTATTTCTACCTAAGAATTGTAATTTTCTTTCACGGTTTGAAATTGGGCTTCATTGTTTAGAACATATTTTCCCAACAGAGAAGGTACCAATTTACAGTGAGCGCTAAATTTTTCTATGAGGAAGGTGGACGGTTAATAGTTTAAAGAAGCATTAAGACACTTAAGGGGTTTTGTCATTGAATATTTACCCATTTAGATATGCAATAAAATACTCTGGAAAATATACTAATTTCATGAGAATCCTTTTATTGAGCTATCTAAAACTATTATCTTATTGTTATTGTAGACATGGACTTAAAACTTTAAATTAGAATTAGGTATATGTACATAGAATTCTATTTAGAATGCTTCGTTAAAGCACAGTTGGACGTTTTTCAACATGATTTTACAAAGCGATTCTAGGATCTTTAAGACATGGAGACACATGATTTAGATCCTTTTTCCAAATAGAAATCAAGCGAAAATCATATTTAGAAGAGAAAGTCATAGAAATTACAGCTACTGAAAAATGAAAAGTAAAATTAAAAAATGGACACCAAGAAATCTGCTTCAAATATCAATAATATTTCTCTATCTGGATTGTGGTCTAAATATGAACTGGTCAACCCAAAAGTCTTTGAGTACCGAGATGGAAATTTTATTTCAGTGGGCCATAGCATTTATATTGAAATGGAAATTGTATGTAGACGACAATGTATTATTAGTATAGCTGTTATTGTTTTTGATTCTAAATTAACAATTAACAAATTGATGTCTTTTATATACATATAGGAGCTAAAACATTCGAGCCACTTTTTATTTTTTACTTTGGTTTAAATTTCTAAAACGATATAATTGGAGATTTGTGTGATAGCTTTGGTTACTTAAAACACACATTTAAGGTGATACATAAATGTATATGAAAATAATAAATTAATCGGATAATTTTATATTTACAATAAAAAATACTATATTTTTTCACTTATAATTTTGTACATTTCACCACAGACCACTGTTTGGCCAGCTCTGCACTTCCCTGCTGAAATTGCATTTCTTTTATCGTATTTGTCTGAGAATAGTATCAGTGCAGCAGATAAGAGAAGGAAAATATTGCACAGAGTAAAGTGGAGATCTACGAATGATGTTAACGAAATTGGAATCCGACATTAAGAAACTGTTAAAACTTCACCAGCCTAAACTAAATTATTAATACTTTTTTATTTCTGATTGATTTTAAGCTCATTTTAAAGCTTTCAATAAGCATATTTTTCGCTGTTACTAATTATTTGAAGTTTGTAAATGTAAACAGATCGATAGTAAAATGGGTATAGATAAGATGCAACAATATATTAATATATGGTATAATTAACTATTATGGAAGAGAGAGAAAATTTACATTGGTCCATAATAGGTCGAGAACATCTTGGGCTCAATGTAATCAATATTTTCTATTATAAAACGATAGGGTCATTGATTCAAGACATTATACTTATGCTAATTATACTTATGTTCTTATGTGTCACACTGAAACTTTTGTTTACTTGTCATAATATATTTAATATATTTATGTCATGCATTTTAAGTAGTTATTCTCAGTGGCAAAATTAACAGTGAACTAACCAATACAAAAAATATCTCATATACAATAAAAGTTAACTGTAGTGTGGAGAGAATATTTCTTAAGCATTAATACGGTGGTTAATATTTTTTAAAATTTGAAATGCTGTAGTGTGAAAACTTTCCCCTAGGGTTCCTCAACAAAATGAAAAAAAAATTATAGTTTTTTCATCTTTTGATAAAATATCAGCCCTAATTTTTTCGAAAGTGTTTGATTTTCATACTTCTTCTAATTAATGGAAAATATCAAATAACCTCTATAACAAGCATCTATAGGCATATTTTACTCGAAAAAAGGTATTGAAAAAATAAATGAGAAGCGAATATATTTTAAAACCGATTAGTGATGTATTACATTTAATGTACATATATTTTACAAAAAAGTCAATTTTTTATTGAAATAAAAAGTTTCTTTCTTATTGTGTAAAATTACATTTAAAAAATGTATTGAAATTCTATACTAAATAAAACTTCTGGGGCTGATTACTAAAATAAAGTAAATAAATAAAAAAAATTATAAAATATGTCAAGTGACATAGTATGATGCTTTACATATTTGTAATTACAAAAATACAAAAATTAATTACAAAATATGAAGATAAAACTTAGAAAAAAGCTAATAAAATAAGTGACTTTTGAGAGAGAAATGCATTTTAATCCTTAATTTAACTCATTTAAAATATAACATATCAGCCCTCCCGTGAAATTCTCTAATTTGCGTATCTTGGCCTATCAATACTCCTGACAGTCATGTTCTGTGTGTATCACCTATCTTGCCGAAAACATACACACACAGAAACTTTCTTGCTAAAATATATAGGTGTCGTCTGAAGAATTGAAGAAGGCAATGATGTAGATTTTGAAGAAATGAAGCTTCAAATTAAGCAAAGACAGAAGATGAGCATCAAATACATAAGTAATAGGCTAATTAGAAATTGATATGGAGAAGTAGATAGAGCAACAGGAGCTATCGCGTACAGTGCAGAGTATTTTAAGACTTTGGCGTCTTAACTAATCATGATCACATTTATATTGCTGAAAAATAAATTTAGATTGAAACAACTACAATATTAATCACTCAAAACTTCAAATGGAGAACAAATACAAATGAAACATATTGCAAGAACTATATTCTGATAATAAGAAGGATAACATCATATAGAGAGAAAAGCAAACCGAAAAAAGTTTTAAAGAACCATGCAAGAGGAACATTACTCAATTTTGTAAAACTCAGATTCTCGGCTTGTTGTGCTGTTACACTCTCTACTGTATCTGCTCAAAACTTTTTCAATAGTATACTTCCTGCTTTGACACCTAAAAGAAGTTTCTTCCAATATTTGTATATAAATTTAGATAGTGAAACGACAGGACCAAAATCATTTAGTGGTTAAAAATTAGGTAGTGCAGTTAGTGTGAGAAACTTCTACCAGTAAATTTTAACAGTATTTGAGCATTAGAATACAGTAGTGGACTGGTATCTTTTAAACAATGGTCAACAGTACCTACTAGACATAATTTCGGCAATAAAATCAGATAGCTATCCAGAAGATTGTACTGTTCGTCAAACTGGACCACTACCTCATTGGTTAATCACAACAAAGTGAGTTCTCCATTTTTATTTATGTATTGAAAACCGGAAATATTAGTTATTTTTATCTTAATCCAATCAGGCAACATACCAGTTGAATAGACTTCGAGAAATACCTATGTTATATCTATCAAATAATTAAAAGATGTAAAAGATTGAAACAAGGCATCACAAAAAGTTGTCCATTCGTAATCTAGACTTGGTTTCGAAACCTGCATCATTTTTAAGGTCTTCAATGCCACGATTTTCAAGAAAATCTTATTCATGTATCAAAATTCAAGTAAAATACTACATTTTATACAAAACTTAACATTCGAGCAATCCAAATATCTTTTTGTTTTAATTAAAAACGAATGATTTAGAGTTCAATGCTTACTTAAAATTCTAAAATGTAATGTATTTTAATGTATTTTATTTATGTGTACTATACTTTTTTACAATAAAATATGCTATTTGCTATAAAAGTTATTTGATTTTTTTATTTATTAAAAAATAAAGATAATCGTACATTTTCATAATTTTAGAAGTCTATGCATTGCTTCTACATGCAAATAAAGCAATTTTTTCTACTTAATTATTTTACTCTAAATGCAGGTTTTTCTTACTATAGCTTTTTAAAAAGAAAAAAAATTCACTTTTATTCTGTTAAATTCGATTTAAACAACCAGGTAAGATAGAGTGCCTGAGCAAATGTTGAATATAAGACTTATCTGTAGTCTAACCCTTGTTGCAAATATTGATAAACTTTCGGAACAGTTGTTTATACTTTCTTATGTACTAAAACCTTGAAACTAGCAGATGGAAGAATATGAAAGCTAAAACATTTCTTATTTAATGAAAAGGATTTTTAAAATTGCATCTGTGATCAAAGTGAAAAGAAATACTTTTTTCCCTGCGATTTACTGTTTGGAGTAAAACAATAAGAACTGTACTTTGGGAGAGATCCCTAAAGAACATAAAGAAACTTTGCGTACTGGAACTCATTTTACGTAGATTGGGTTATTGAAGTAATGGCAGGGGCGATCAGCCGTGGTCTACATGGTAAAAGGTAGTTCTAAATTTAGGCAGCAGGACGTTTCGAAAATGAAGGACGATCCATTTTATTGATGAAATGGCTCAAACGGGGCTCGACTGAAATCAGCGAAAATGGTGTCTATAATTTTGCCTTGAAATTACTCTGCACTTGGAATCCGCTCATTAATTGTGATAAAAGCTTTTCTGTGGCAGAACAAAAGAAAAATAAAAGTCAAATGATTTGGCTCGGTTACAAAAAACAAAATAAAAAACAGATTTCGTAGTAAAAAGTCATATTATATCTACATATGACTCTACTGATATACTCGCAATTATTTATGCTTATAGAATAAAGCGTAGTTACGTCAATATTAAAAATATTTATTTCCACAAAATATATCCAAAATGCTTATGATATACCAAGCAAACTAGAGTTATAAAAACATTAAAATATTTGGAAGTCAATATACGTTTTTGATTTATAAATTATTTCAGTATCTAACTCACATTTCACAAAGCAAGCTACACAAAATATGTCAAAACGTTTCCTAAAATATATACCATTTTATTTGAAGCATAATATTAATTACTCGTTTGATTATTTATTTGACGAGTATAATAAGTAATAGTTTGTTTTTAAACAAACATTCCTTTTTATTCATATTTGTTTTTATATTCATAAAGATTTATTAGATATATTTTCCGTTTCTAAAACAATAACTACAATTACTTATTTACAATTCGTATCTGATTTATTCTTATTTAGACTATGCTTGTTCCAAATGCTAGTACTAGTTTTGTTTTTACCTGTAATTCTCCTTAAAAACATGATAATATCATTGGTCCTTATATAGTAATTAATTTAATGACAAGCTATTGATTACACTGCAATCATCATTTACAATGCTATAAATAGTAGTTTACATCAATATTTGATGTAATACACAACAAACGTTTTCACTAAAGTATTTCTCTTTATAATGTTTAATTCTAGTGTTAATTATGTACAGTGTGTAGTAATGATTTAAATTTTTCAACTGTATACAGGACATATATGCTTCAAAAGATAAAGAATTTTATTGGATAGCTTAAATGATTCGACAAAGAGTAAAATTTGCAAGTTGAGATTCTATTGCAGGTAAACTGAAATCGATTAAGATTGTTTTCTTCATTGTAATATTGAATTGATATAAATAATTGAGATGCATTTAGGTCATGATTTTAGTATATTATACATTACCATCAAATTTCCTTTGGTTCTTTCAAAATTAATCCCATTATGCAGTTTATATAATTTGATTGAAAGCAATGTGGCAAGAACTTGTAAAATTGATAAAAATGTCGTCGTTAAGATTTTCTTATTTATACCTTTATTGCTTTGCTTTCGATAGAGACGTATTGGTTTTTGAACATTTTCTAGCGCTGCATTTGAGTATAATTTAAATTTACTCCAAATATTATATACAAATTTCTTTTCCAAATATGTTTGTACAGAATAGTATAGGTGAGTGTAACAAAGAGTTACAGTTGGACAAAGCAAGAGCGAAACCAACCTAGAGGTGAAAGCGGAGTGACCCTCCTTCGACCCTATTGGTCAAGAGGGGTTGCTAACCGCGGAGTAGCCCGCTTCGGCCCAGCAACGCTCCCCAACGAACTTTTTTGAGAGAGATCTGCAAGCCCCCTCAGAGATGAGGCCAACAGAGCGTCAAGGCCAGCCGCGAGTATAGTGTAAATTAGAAGAAAAAGACTAACTCTTCCTGCTGAATTTTGTTTATTAAAATTTAAATAAAGATGTTAAAAGCATATGATATGTAAAATGGATTTTAGGCTATGATGCCAAAGGGGTCACACTAGGTCGAAGATCTATCAAACATGTCGTCTCGATGAAAAAAAAAATGGTGCTCGAACTCTTGCAGAAGATCCAAAGCTCCAAGCACCTTCTCCGTTGCTCTCTCTCCGAGGGGGCTTGCAGATCTCTCTCAAAAAAGTTCGTTGGGGAGCGTTGCTGGGCCGAAGCGGGCTACTCCGCGGTTAGCAACCCCTCTTGACCAATAGGGTCGAAGGAGGGTCACTCCGCTTTCACCTCTAAGTTGGTTTCGCTCTTGCTTTGTCCAACTGTTTCTCTTTGTTACAGTGAGAATGAGAACATTAATATCACTTCCATGCAATACTAATATTGTTTAAGTAAAAAATAGTTATTAATTCCTGTTACGTCTACAGAAAATAAAAGCTATCAGAATAGCTTCGATAAGAAAACATAACTATTTTAAGTAAATTTTCCCATATTTCTCTTAAACGTATTTATTGTTTACATTAATTTTTAATGTTAGTGGGGGTTTATGGATATTAAAATGATCTTCCCATGAAAAAATAAAAACAAATTTAATTTGGATTATTTTCAATTAAACAACTGAAATTATTATTAACCCAGGAGTTACATTCAATTTCATTATTTATGTGTATATCCTTAT
>CM063502.1:28024365-28031865 GCA_032207245.1 Pardosa pseudoannulata | reverse complement strand
ATTAGACATTTTCCGACTGCGATTGCTCTAAAATTCTTCTTTCTTTTACTAATTAGTGCACATAACGTTTTTCTTGCGGAAAATTGCTTTTAATTCAATTATTCCTTTATTTTATGGGGTGATATAAAAAAACGACGTTTACATTTTTAATCTTAAATAACTGCAAAAATTTTTGACATTCAACCAAACAACGTTTATTTATAATGTTGTTGTTTTATTTAAAAAGTTATATATGAGTACAAAGGAAACTAATTGTAGAAGAAGGGCTACTAAAAAACTTCATCTCGGGTGCAAATCAAACATTTACTTTTATTGTTATAATTTTTTTTTCTTCTAATATAGTGTCAGGTTTATAATATATTGAAGAAATGAAACTATCTGAAGTCAGCTTTATTTAGATTTACCCCATTCTCAGGGTTATTTATAGATCAATTCTTAAACGAAAATCCTATTTACCTGTTCTAAAGTTCTTAAAGAGAAGTGCCGACTCGGGATTTATATATTCTAAATAAATTGGAAGACTTTCCTTTTCAGTATCAATTAAGTTAAATTTGAATAAATATTTATGCGGGCAAACAAGAAACATAAATTAAAGATCGACCAATACTGAAATCTTTTCCCGTCTGCTCTGCATATTTAAGACTTTTAGCAATGCATTTATACGTAAAAAAGAAAATAAAGAAATCGCCAGGAACTGCAATTCACGGGCTATTGGCATCATGTTAAATGCGGGAAAATATTCTTACGCCTTGTTTTGGTAGAAAACGTTGTTCTTTATATTCGATATTTGGCAGGAAATCTAAAAGAAAATGGGAGGCTGGGAAAAGTGTGTTTCTACTTTACTAATATAACACGTGCTCGCGATTTTCATTTTGAGATTTGTTCCTTTACGCTTCAGTTAGTTTTGCTGAAATATAAATTGTGAAAAGCAGGAAAATATTTTAGATTTCGACATTCTTTTTAAACTAGTCATGTTATTGGTTTGAGAAATTTTCGTGTGTTGTTGATGAAAACTGAAATATCACCCCTATTTATATATGATGACTAATATTTGCTTTTTTATGTCTGGAGTACTTATTCCTAATTTTATGTTTTATAAAATTTACATTTTCCCGAACACATTTTATGTGAGAAAATGAATATTACTATTTTATGAATTTTTTGTTTATGTTGGACTTAATTTTGACTTCGATTCATATTTTAACATCAATTTATTATGATGCAGTCATCTTTTATGTTTACAACTCGAACACCATATGCGAATTATTTTTAAAAAAGATATATTTAAAATAACTATTATAAAGAAACATAGATCAGAACAGTTATGTTATGAAAATTAAAACTTTTAGAAGATGTTTTATTTTATATTGTTTGATATTTTAAAATATGAATTAATTTTCAAATTTTAAATGTTTTAAAATTAAATAAAGGGAAATGATTGTTAGTGTAAAATTCAAATTTAAAGTGACATAAGATATCAGCTATTAAACTAGATTATTTCTTTTCTTCATTGCTTACCTTAAACTACAGTCACATTAATAGCACATTAGTTATTTACTGGTAGCCTAAATATTATTAGAAGTATAATGAAAAAATTGTTTGTAGTCTAATTTACGTAACCTACTCATCAAAATGGGGTATATAACTTATTTCTAAAAGTCTTCGCTGTGAAATGAATATTCAATAAAACGTTTCAGGAAAGACGAAATTCAAGTGACAAGTTTGCTCTTTAAATTTATAAATACGAAAAGAATTTCCAGAATTATACAGTTTTGTGTCGCATCAAGTACAGATCGGAGTAAAAAAAGTTAAGAATGAAATAAAAAGTGAAATTGCAAGCTAATTTTAATAACAATAATGCATCATTTTCTTTATATAAAATTAAATGAAGAAAATAACATAAAAACATCAGAGTAAAAATGTAAATTAAAAATTAATTATCGATGATTTTAGCAAGAGCAAATTTGCATTGTCCATTGTCTCAATTAAATCTGTACTTTTTTATTTCGAAAGTTTTTCCACCGGCCAATAAATTATTTCTTATAAATTTAATAAGAATGCCCTTGTTATCAATTTACACTACTTACAGATTATAATGGTGTTTATATTTTTCCTAAGAAATAGGGTGAGCATCCAATCATAGAAAAGTCTCCCTTCTATTTGCTTGAACCTCATTTCGTCATGGTCTGCCTCCTCAACCATATATTGCATGTATAACTTGATATTTTTAAAGATTTCATAACAATGAGGTCCAGCGTCTGCAAAATATGACATAGACTTTCTGGGTGGTTTAAGATTGTAATGCTTTCTTTGATGGCGATTTACACAAGCTTAAGTAGAACATAGGATGTATGCTCATATAAAACAAGTATCGCTAGTATCTATTTTTGAAATAAGGAACATTGTTTCATTTTCCAGCACCTAATATTTCAGTCACGACTCATAATTTAAATGTTCAACATTTAAAAAATATTAGAAATAAACAATCATTCGTGAAAATAACAGAAATATTAAAAAGAAGAAATATATGAATATTTATCTAAGGATTGAGTCTACAAAATTGAAAATAAATTCTGAAATGATAAAAGAAATCCTATTATTTAACTTTTGTGCCATAATATTATAATGCTAAATAATTTAATAGGTGGAATTTTCAAATGTCAACAATGTAAAGAGAGTGAGTTTTAGAAGTGGCAAAAGATAAGGACAATATTCTGTTTAACTTACAATAGTAAAAAAAAGATAGAGACTGATACTGGAAAAGTTAAAAATATATTTTATGACACAGCCAAAGAGGGAGGCGATAGTCCAGGCCCTTCAACCAGCTTTACAAACATACGTGGATAAGGAACGCATGGTACAACGCCCGAAGAGCTAGTACCTTCTTCAATTCAAACACTGTATCAACCCAATCAGAGAGCATAAAATATATACCAAGCTTAAAATTTGTGATTAGAGGTGTTAGACAGGACTCCTACTAAAATCAATGGATGATAATGTGTCACATTGGATTAATAAATTGAAAATGTTTAGTGAGATTCAAAGAGCAAAACTGGATATACGTGTGCAAGTGTTATTAAGTGCTCTGAACAAGCTATTGCAAATGTCTTATTTGAGACTATATGCTTAGAAAGTCTAAGTATAAAGTCAGCGGATCTAATCTTCAATCATCAATTTCAGTGGTAAGAGCCTTCATGTCCCATTTATAATGTGATTGGATTTATAACACATTCCCACTTTGTCTTCTTAGAGATAACTACTCATTAACTACTCATAATCCTTACATTTATTTAAAAAACTTATTCTAATATTGCATGCAACTCAATTATACTATGCCTACTGTAATTAACAAGCACAATGTTAGCAATATTAAATTTAATATTGTCTTCGTCCTTAACCCTCCGAGTGGAACACACCGATTAAAAAAAATCTCCGCAGATTTTCCTAAAGGTTTATTGTGTCAATGACCAAAGCGTTCTGTGATTTTTTACTTCATCCTTTGTCGACTATAATGGTATAAGGGAAACCCACCCTCTTTACTGTTTTCTTTACTTCCGGATATAAATAGATATATAAATATATATATTATAGATTGTTAATTTTTAATACACATAAAGCTCAATAACTCTCGAAGATCATCCCATAAGAAATAATGGATTCTAAAAGTACAAATAAAAATATTCTTTAAGAAAATTATTTATATTTTTTTACGAAAGTTATCCAAGATATTTAAATGGTACAATTTGAGATGCATCTGTTACAGCAAAAGAAATACTTCGAAATAGAGATTTACAAAGCCATATAAAGCTATTAGAGTCTTTGTGCCTCAGGGAGTAAGGGTGCATCCCTCAATAAATGTCAGTCAAAGAGGGATGCAGTTTCTAAACAATCGACCGTACCCTCCTACCTCAAATTCTGGCAGAAATGCACATTACATCCATTTTCGGAACGTTTTGGGGGGGCCAAAAATTGTACGTGACAACTGCTTTGTAGACATCATCGGTTTGGCGGAATTGTACGTGCGAACCGCTTAGAGGATTAAATACTTTAAATAAATTCTTTAATAAATCTAGTTCAATTTTAAACTTAGATTGCTTCTGTAACATTATGAGTCTGTTGTTTTCCAATTATTTAAGAGTTTCATTAATCGGTTTGGTGCATTGACAGATATTCATCAATCTTTAAACTGAAAGATATGTTAAGTTAATCTTATCCTAAGATTACAGTTTTATTTATCAACTTTACATTTTTTAAATTAAAAAAATATAATAAAAATACTTGACACCCTAATTTTCTGTATTTAATAGAAACATAGGTTAAGTTTAAATATTCACTCACTTTTCCATATTTATATATTGTATTTTCCACTTGTTAAAAATTATTTTATTAGTGCCATACAGCTTAATTTACTTGAAACTAAAGGTGAAAAGAGTTTTCCATTATGTGCAGAAAGCATAACTTCAATACAAATAATTTATTTTGGTAGATTGTTTCCCCAAAAATATAATTCATAGCGAAATACTGGATTAAGTCAGATCTTTTAAATTGACAACACCACTTCAAAGTTCAAACAATACACTTGACTTTAAAACCTTCCAGTAAAGATCCACACTAATTCAAACTCACTTTTTTTGAACCCATTCGGGTGCAAAAAAAGTGAGTTTGAATTAGTGTGGATGCATTAAGTTTCTACCTTTTTGGACAGGTAATAGTAACGTTAAAATCATGCTCACTTCATCCTAACCTTAATAAAACTGCAAAATAATCTGCTTAAAAGGGATTTCTTTATGACACGTGTGTATTTGTATGATACACACACTCTCTCTCTGTATATATATATATATATATATATATATATATATGGGGGGTATACGTGTATGTATATATATACTCATCAATACACATATACATGTATATATCGTTAAACATCTGTCTATGCTAATTTTAAGTCGAAATGAGTTACTTTAACTTTCTTTTGTTTCTACACAACTTAATAATTATAAGCAATTAATAAATAGGGGCTGTTTATTAAACACTATACGATTAACGTATGGGCATAAAATTATGTGTAAAAATTAAGGTATAGAACAAAATAAATGTACTGCCAGAGGACTGCAAAATTAGTGTATGACATACTCTTTCAAAGCATTTAAATTATTTCTTACAATTAAAAATGATTAACGTAATGAGAAGACAATGTCCATATGCAGTATAAATCGGTATAGTAAGAACATGAGAAACTGATTTATGAACAGTGTAACATACGTTTAAGAAACATTAAATTCTTTAATAATTAAGAATTAAGTCATTTTTTAAAACAAACAAAATTATTAGTTGCGATAAAATTACCTTTCTAAATGGTTCTTAGTAATATTTTAGTTATTCTGTAAAATTGATGTTTTAGAATCCAATCAATCTGCATCATATTTTTAGATGATTAATTTACCATACTATTTAAATTATCGTAATCTGTATAGTTCTTTTTCATTAGTTTTTAATTTTTATCACATATAAATCATATCATTTAAAATATTTTCAAATACCTACATACTATAATATGTTGATTATATATAGCAATTAATGACACATTTATGAATTTTAGTTTTTAAAATAAAAAAAGACTTTTAAAATAAAACTGATACCTTATCCAGTTCTCAAGGTGGTTTTTAGTTATTTCAGTTGAGGGATTGTATGTGCTTTTTAATGAAGATGAATTAATTGAGATGGTATGTGAATTAACTTTATTTTACTAACGATTTTGTTCATAATTTACAGATTTATAGTTACTTCAACATTGAAATCCAGTTTTGAAATTGTGTTATAGGTTTCATTACATTAGGGTCATACACCCTGCAGCCATACTCAAGACGCAAAGAGATAACAAAGGAACTTGTACTGACGTCGAACAAAAGACTCACGGTTGCATGTCAACAAAGGCGTGTGCAAGAATTAAAGAACACGGAAAAAACGTTTAGACAGATATTCCGGGCTATTGAAAGAAAAGTGTGGATGATCTGTGTCCAGGTATATTGCGGCAATGGCTGGCAGCGACAGATCTTGATGTAGAAAGCGCAGTTATTAATGAATTGACTCATGGGCATGCGTGCATAGTAACACCGGAGAATGAGCCAGAGGGAGAAGGGATTTCACACAAGGGGAGGGAGGTAACGTCACGAAATCTACGTGACGTTCTAAGTTTTGCGAAAAGTTTCAAAAAGACTCACAGATATCACTCGGAAAATTTTATGTTCGTGAGGTTGAATACTCGACATGATTAAACTAGGCTATACAATGAATACTCTTTCGCTGGGGAAATTTCTGTACCATCCCTGAATTATGTTAATCTTATTTGTGTATTTTATTTTTTATTTCTCTAAATAAAATCTATGGTCGAGTTTCATTAACTCCGTTTGTATTTGAGTTTACATTTGCAGATAAAAACACCCTACAATTATCTCAATAATTAAAGGGAATATCTGTGATAATTCATTTTCGGGTGAATCATACGGCAATACTTCTCGGACATGTAGGTGATACTTTTTGATACCTGAATAGAATATAAATTTTCCGGTATTTGACTAATGATGGATATATCAAATCGGGAATTACAAATACTACTGTTCTTTAACTAAATTACATTGTTTATATTTTTTAATCTGTAAATTTATTATAAAAGTGATACCGCAATTATTTGTATATACATTTAGGTGAATAAAAGAACTATCTTTTGGTATTTAAAATTTAGTTGAAAGAAAAACGATAAACATCTTATTAGCATATCTCCAAAGCGAATAATAATTAAGTACCTAGTGATTAGCAAAATAACTATATATCTAAAATCTGATCCCAAGAACTATTAATCACAAACTAGAAAAGGGTTTGTAAACATACTTGTAATATATATGCAAATATTTAGAAAGACGTGATTACACCTTATACCATTACAAAACAAAACACATATGTTAAGTAAACCAAACAGAGAGGTAAAAACACTCTACTGTAGAGTTCATTAATAACTATTTGTTAAAATATTTCATTTTACTTACCTAAAACCTACATAAATGAATGCATAAGAAAGAAGGGTAATCTCAGATTCAAAGAAGACGAACAGCTTTAAAATAATGCATGCCTTTTCGTCTTATGTTAATCTATAGGAGACTTAAGAACCGGAAATTAATCGCTGATGTGTCTTAAGAAGTCAGATAATTAATTATTTTGAAATATAATGGCATCATTCATTTTTCATTTTTGTTTACTACAACGCTTCATATGTATCTGTTCCATTAAGTGACGTTAAATAAGATTACAGATCGTAAAAAAATCATTTTAAATTTCTTAATTTATTATCCATACATTTGCTTCATTTTTGAGAAAAGAGTTAATTTTGTTTAGATGACTCTGTTATTTATTTCGTTTCAGAGTTTAAAATATTATACATTTATCATTTCCAATGAATATTTGTGTATTCCCGAGTTCTTTTACTAATAACATGTCAAATTA
>CM063502.1:27964365-28021865 GCA_032207245.1 Pardosa pseudoannulata | reverse complement strand
TTTAGTTCCCCATATGCTTAGTTTAAATGTGTTTCGAAAGAAATATTTAAATGCTTCCATAATTTCATAAGAAGAAAAGAGATAATAGATAGCACTGAGCCTACTAAATATCTCTGATGGTTCCTAAAAAAATATTTTAAAGACATATTTTAAATGGGATAAGAAAAGAAATGGCCCAAGTCCCGAATAAATTATCTTCCTTTTTAAAATTTTAATTCGCACTATTCGAAAATCACTTCTTGCTGTAAAAACAAAACTGATCGTTAAAATGTGGCTCAAGATTTATGACATCGTTAAGAGTTTTATACGAGTGTTGAAACAAACCATCGTGAAATATTATGGGGAAATATAATCTGCATCTTATGACCGTGTCAACAAACATGAGAGGTTGACTTGTGGGGACTAAAAAATATATTAGAGTCCGACTTACCATGTTAGATGCTCCAAGAAGAGAAAATTTTAGAACCGATTTTAAGGCAATCTAGTCATTTATTATTCAAGAAAGTCGTTGTTACGCAGCTTAATATTCTCTTTTGCTTACGACCTACTTTCTAAAGCGGATGCATATCATTTTTTCTTTGTTTCACTGTAATCGCTATCAGCCACGCGAGGGTGAAAGGGGAGGGGGTTACACTTCACCGTTCAAGGACTAGGTAGGATTACAATATTTTTTTTTAATTCGAAGCTTTTGTCGAGCATCAAAACAAGAGATTTATGAGCATAAAAAGATTACAAATGGGCAAAAGTCCAAACTCAAATGAAAGAGCGAATTTTAATTACCGAGTGAAAACGAGAAAAACTGAACATTTTGAATGTAGAGGAAAAGTAGATCTTCTCACATTCATTTAAAAATTAAGACTCTCCTATTAAGGGTTTTGTAAGTATTTTAAAAAATTCCCTAAACATTAAAAACAGTTTTGAACACTTAACAATCCCTTTTGATTTAAAACTCGTTAAAGCTTGATAATAATATTCCTATAAGCAGTTTTTAAACGTTTAATTGTGGTTTATTTTTCAATCACACAGAAAACAATAACTTTTTTTACCTATCTAAATCCACATTTTTTCTTTGATTCACCATGTTGAAAAATAAATAAACGTTGATAATAAAAGAGAAACAATTTTCACTAATAGAAGTTTCCATATAATTAAAGTAAATTTTTTCTAAAGTGAATGAAATTTTTTTCTTTCATTATGCTATATTTCATTCTAGAAAAAATGATGAGTATAAAATAAATTTTACATTACCAAAATTTATTTTAAAGGACTCTTATATTTTGTCCTCTTATAATTTTTTTCTAACATTTAGAAAAATAAATATGCTAAAATGATAGTTAATGATACATAACAAATAAAAATATTTTCCTTTTTTATTACACTATGTTGGTTTTAATGACGGTAGTACTTTAAGTAAAAGGTGTATCGTAAAATATATGGCGTGTCACAAAAATGATATATATAATATATATATAATATATATACAATATATATATATATATATATAATAGTATATATATATATATATATATATATATATATATATATATATATATATATATATATATATATATATATATATATATATATATATATATATATATATATATATATATATATATATATATATATATATATATATATATATATATATATATATATATATATATATAATATTCTAAAATGATACTTAATGATTGATAAAATATAAAATTATTTTCCTTTTTTTGGTACGCTTTGTTGGTTTTAATGATGGAAGTACTTTAAGTAAAAGGTGTATTTTAAAATATATGGTGTGTCACAAAAATGTTTATAATACTTAAAATATATTAATTCTATATAAATAGAGTAATTATAAAGCATTAGTAAATATGATTTTTATTTATATATGTTGTGGCATTTAATCTAAATTTTTAAAGAAATGACTTTATTTGAAAGCTTAAGATGTACTTATTTTTACGCTTTTATATTTACAAAATAGCGACTTTATATGGGGTGATTTTTCTTTTCTAACAGGTATGTTATTTATTTCAAGTAAGAAATTTTTATTAAATACAAGGGTGACAAAACTGCCATGAACTGTTTATTTACAGTATTTTTGTGCATGTATGTATTTTGCAAACTAAATGCATTAAACTTACATATCTCAAACTTTTAGAAATTTATGTCAAAATAGCCCTGTAGAGCTTTTAAATGCCTTTAAATTGAATTTAAAATATCTTACACATACGTTGAAAGAATATGTACTATAATTATTTATCGCATTAATAAGTTGTAAAATTAAATAAAAAGTATGAATTTGAAGAATGCATTAACTTTTAATCAATCTCCAAGATTAATTTATTTGGAATTTTAACCGACTTATGAGTCGGTTAAAATTATAGGAGTAAACAGTGTTTAAAAGATATTCTCCTGAAAAGTGAGATAAAAATTAGGAACATAATAATCTAATTATCAAAATATATTTTATTAGAAATATTGCAATTTTACAACAATATTTCGACAATATTGTTTTGATCGAATTCTTGCTATCCAATTAAGATACATTTCTAATCAGTTTTGGAATTTTAGTTTCTAACTGTTCATTTAAAAAATGAAACTAATATTCGATAGAATACCATAAAGTGATTAATTTAAACAGCGATAAGAGACATAAAAATGCAACTTGGTATTTTGAATTTGTCAGCGAGAAATCTATTACTTAAATCTTGTTTGAACAGCATTAATTCAGAACATATAGATTGTTTTTTTATGTTTCCAGAATTTTTACTTCTTTCTCTTTAGCTTATTGAATTGGCCTCTAGAAGAGTTTATGTGACGAGATTAAGCGCAATTCTCCATACTTGGACCAAAGTAGTATGAAGCGGATTAGTGGTAATGCTTCAATAAGCGCGAGTTTTAAAACGAATTTATTACTGGTGCATTAAGTGAATTGCTTACTCTTAGAAGTAATTAATGCACAAGTAGCTCTCAAGGGATGAAGATTTAATCACAAGTTTTATCTCTTACTGACGATGTATTTAAAAATTAAGGAAAGACTGAATATGTTATGGTGACACTCAGATGCGTTTGTGTGTCCCTGGGGAGTAATATAGACAGCTATTATACTTTGATCGTCTTATAAAATCTAGAAATTACGCCATATTAAATCAACACATGGTATACAATTTCACAGATTATATATTTCCTTGAATTTTATAATAAAACTTTAAATAATGAAATAAGATTATACATTTTTACTGTAGACACACACATCCCTCTCTTTAAATATATATATATATATATATATATATATATATATATATATATTATATATATATATATATATATATATATATATATATATATATATATATATATATATATATATATATATATATATATATATATATATATATATATATATATATATATATATATATATATATATATATATATATATATATATATATATATATATATATATATATATATATATATATATATGTATATATATATATATATATGTATATATATATGTATATATATATATATGTATATATATATATATATATATATATATATATATATATATATATATGTATATATATATATATATATATATATATATATATATATATATATATATATATATTATATATATATATATATATATATATATATATTATATATATATATATATATATATATATATATATATATATATATATATATATATATATATATATATATATATATATATATATATATATATATATATATATATATATATATATATATATGGGGGGTGGAGAGGGTTAGATCTACTTAACTAGAAAATTATCCGTCATGGTATGACGGGTGCAAATATTCTCATAGTTCGAAATATTTCACATCTTTCGTATACTTCACATCATAAAATAAATATATATGCAAACGAAATATTTTACATTGATTTTTTAATATGTTTTATAACAGGTAACGCTTTTTCTTTTTTTCTTATTTCATACATTTTCATTTAAATTTTCATTTGCATATTTCCATGCTTTTAGCTGTTACCCTCGGCAAACGGCATACCGTGAAGTATTTTTTATTTTTTAGTAATTTTCCTTGTACTTCAGATATTTTGATGTAATTTTCAACGTAAATTGAGGTTCTAGACCTTGAAAGTGTAACAGAGCTGCACATGTATAAATACAGGCTTATCCAGGTAAATTCCATCATAGCCATTACCGATTCATTACAAACTCCATGTTAAACCCCATTCTAACCCCCAATATCAACTAAAGACGAAATATTCAATCCCTAAAATATTCACAAATGAATTATTCAATCACATCAATGGAGAAATTAAATTGATTTTTATTATTGGATTAACTTTTACATATAATTGGATTAATATATTTTTGGAAATAAGGTCACCCTGAATCTTTACCAGATCAGTAATCAGAACTATTATATTAGTAATATAATTTTCTATTCTATAGAAATATTGACGCTGTATATCAACCCACGATGCGATTAAACTCATAGATAATTTCATACTCATAGTGTCATTTTTACTCAAATAATCATTTTATGCAAACATTTTCGGTTATACCACAGAAAGAGAACATGTGGTCTCCGGGTATTTCTTGTGTGGTCTTCAAATAAGCTAGATCTTTTATTAATTAATATTTAATCATAGAGAATACGAAAATTTATTGTATTGTCATTTTTTATAACTTAATATTTTTTCTATTGTATATATTGATAATATAAATTTATTTTTTAATACTTCTACATTATTTTTATTTGGCCTGATAATTAATTATGTAGAATTTTATTTAAAATAATCGAGTATTAATGTTATAACAAGTTATCACTCTTATGTGAAATCAAAAGTATTTTAAGTTGTAAGTTGTTGTGTAAAATATAAATAAATTAACATTTTTTACAATGAAATAAATGAATAAAACTTCAAAAACTAATTGTTTTACTTTTATATATGTAACAACTTTTACGGTCTCTTTTATTACTACCTAATTTAAATATAGCCTCTAAATGTTAAAATGTTCACAACTCTCGATTATATCTTAAACGTTTTACGAATTTAAATTACGAGTATATTCTTGAATATCTAAAAACATATTTGGTTTCTATTTTAGAACTCCTGATTATTTAATTTTTAATTAAAAAATTTACCAATATGAAACAATAATCATTTTATCCATACATAGGATAAAGTGTATTAGTCGCTAAATTATGTGAGTATGACTGTAAACGATATTCCGTGTTGCCTCTCGTTAAAATTGCGGAAACTAAAAATTAATTTAGAATTAGAGAAAAACAATATCTATGACTATGTATTTTGCGTAAACAACATGTTGTAGTGATTTAACAGGTGCAAAATGCATTTCAGAGCGTACAGAAATGCTCTCTCATTTTACCAATTACGAATAAATATGTCGATTTTAGAATTATATAAGTGGTAGGTATTTTGCGTGACATAACTTTTAAATGAGAGCACGAATACTTTCGTGTCAGCTTGTTTTTACCTTACACTTTAATAAATGTAAATAGCATGCCGCAAAATGTTGAAATAAACGCATAAATATGGGTTTGTAAGCCCATCTAAAATACTTTCACGTCTCTAGACTAGCTATTAGTAGAAATATTCTAATTCGTTGTTTCTGTTAACAGATATTGTGGATTTACAGGTGTTGGCATATTCTATATTATACTTAAAAATTGAAGCAATAGCGGGCAGTAAAATTAGCACGAAATATATGTTTCGTAGATTTGCAAAGTAGTTTCCACATGGGAACGTAAAGCTTTGATTTAGAGTTGACAGTTCACAATGACTATCAGAAACAATTTAGCTACAAAACCGTTACTATCCCTTCCTTTTTAATACATGTCCGGGTGAAGAATGTTAGATTTGTTTTGGCCAGAAACGTATTGAATACCACTTTGTTTTTGAGTTTAAAATTATAAATTAAGAACGCGAAATTGTATAAAAGTTTGTAATATTAAAAGCCTAGCATCGCTACTCATTTCCTCTACTGGTTTTAGAAAATCTGATATGTTTAAAATATGAGGATTAATAAGAAATCCTTTTTATTGGACTATACACTTTATCATAAATATATAAATTTAATTTCTACTATGTAGCACTAATAAAAGGTATGCATTAGTGACAGTTAAGGGAAGACAATGAAATCTGAATAATGCATTTGCTCAATATTCCGCTACAAAGTCTTCAACTTATCCATAAAAGTTTAGAAAACCTTAAAGATAATTATTTGTAAAATTATAAAAAAAATGATAGTCTAATTGCAACTAAAGAGATAATCATTTTTAGAACTAGGCAAAAATATTAAAATGTAAGATTATGCCATTCCTACAAAGTTTCGCTAGATGAAACTAATTCGTCCTATAACTCAGTTAAAACTGTATGAGAATGATACGTTAAAAATAAAACGAATCTACTTGATTATACACAAGAATGTCACAGAATATTAGTGGATCACCCGAAAAAAGAAACATCTTATTGAATGAGAATATTCAACAAAAGAATGCATTTTAAATAGCGCAATAAATCAGTGGCTCCATATTAAGAAATGAAAAATATATAATCTGAAGTAAGACAATAAAAGACGAAGGGTTTTCAAATGGTATTACATTCGAAAAGCTTCTTAAATGTTTTGTATTCATTTCGTTCACTACCTATTAATATTTTATTATCAATTAACATAAAGGTAAACCTATAAGCTAGTGTATAATACCCTTTGACACAAAGAATTTGGCTTACAGAGTAATTTTAAGAACTTGAATTATAAAATTGGGATATTTAAAGATATTCTCTGCTTGGATAAGTGTTTACAGGAATAAATATATGAATACTAGTGTATCATTTTTCTCTTTTATTCTATGCAGATACACATAATAAACACAATTATCCTATGACATTTTCCTGTGAGAAATAAAATTGAGATAGATATAGGAATCATTAATTATAATTTTTAACAATATATGGTTTGGATAAACAATTTTATTTCACATTAAGGTATTATTAAGATTGAAAAACATTTTCATTCAAAAACTATTTACGATACACTGAATGTATACGGCAAATATGAGTATTTAATGTCAAATATGAGTATTTAATGTCAATAATGCTGTATTGTCCAAAATATGTATTGTTTTTTTATTTGCAGCAATATCTGCCGCTTATATTTAATTAAATCCCTAAACAAATTATTGATTGTTATTTTAAACCATGAACTGGGACAGTTTTGAGATGCCTAAAATTAAGAAAAGTTCAAAATAACCAAATTATAAATTCGACCTCTCCGTGCAAAGCTAGCCACTTTCATACAATTATTTACATTTATACATAGACATAAAGTGTTAACTACAGTTCAGATAATTAGACAAATACGCAAAGTACAAGAAATTTAGGATTGGGTAGAGAAATTTCAAATTTTTAATGTACAGTGTAACGGCGTGATTTAGCGGTGTGTCGACATCAAAGAACTTTGCTTTGAGAGGTGGACTTCGCTTGTGTGTATACAAAAGGATTGTCTTCCCCGGCACCACGATGTCTACACTGTTGTGCCCTATAAGAGAGGAACAATATACCAGACAACACGGCCTCTTCCCTGACAGCCAGATATATGATCATTGGAACGACAAAGCCACGATTTGCCACGACATGGATGTAGCCGCTAAGAATTCCAGGAACCCCTGGGTTTGCGGCCGATGATTGTTTAACCCGGACCAATCCAGTTGTTCGAAGGTGAGATCATCGCTAGGTGATCCAATAATGAAATTGTGGGTGAGGTCCCTCTCTTAGAGGCCCCTCCCCTAGGAAGACACGAGAAAAGATATGTTTTTTACAGAAGTTAGTTAGCTAGCAACCAGCTAATTCAGAGGTCGCCTTGACCAGTCTCTCTATCAGAGAGTTTTTTTTTTTTTTGCTATAATCCCACCTTGGGATCTTTTCTTTTAAGAGTAGCCCGCATCGGCTAACTCGGAGGTCGCCTCGACCAGTCTCTCCATCGGAGAGTTTTATTTAGCGAAATAACGTCTTGGGATATATTTCTTGCTGAGATTGAAAAGATACCCTGTGCATTGGTCTTCCTTTTCTAATACAATCCTCTTCAGGATTGTTTGCACATTTTCCTTCGGAATTCTAATTGTGCATTGATATTCTACCATTACTTCAGTGAACTTTAGCGAGAGCTACCGAATTGTTTCTTTGTTGGATCACCAATATTTCGGCAGAGACTGATCTTAGCTAATGTAAGTCTCTACAATTTCCGATCACTTACCTGTGATCGGAATTTTTTTTTGTTTGTAGTTGTGAAATGATGTTTAAAGCAGAGATGTAAATAAATTCATTAATCAAGATACACCTGATTCTTCCTTGTGTCGCCTAAAACAGGGACCAGATACGTTACAACAGTAATATTATGCATTTTCCCAATATTATATTTTGTTTTGTTAAACTGTAGTTTTGTATCTAGGAGACTTATGCTACTAGTTACAGATGAGTTTCATCAATTTTCGTCAGTCGGTTCTAGTGCTATCTTTTCAACACTAAAGCAAAAATTATAAATTCTATATATTTCCCTCTATTTATTGTCTAATTTTGCAAGACGAAAATTCAAGGTTTTGTGAATTCCAAATGCATGATCTAAAGTAAAGAAATTTTTTTTTAAATCGAATGATTTTACCGTAACGCCGGTTTTAGAGCTGGCACCTATCATTAGTGATATACCAGAATGCTACTAGCATCTACATTTTTTACTCAAGAATATTATTTTTAATATTAGATACAAAAAAAGTTTTAAGATTCTTAAGAGGAAAAATTAAGATTTTGTGTGCACACTAGCAGCAGTAAGCAGCAGGCGTTGCCCAGGTTTATAAATTCCTATCAGTAATCCTATGAACATATTAGCCTATCAGCCGTAAAGTGTAAAAAAAAGTAAATGGAAAATCTATGAATTTCATTGTCGGGATTAAGCATAATAGGGTACAAGGAACATATTTAAAAATATTGACGACTTATTATTAACAAATACATTTCACTTATATTTTAGTTCATTTCTTCTGTGTAAGAAATATTATTAATTTCTCAGTGGCGCATGAATGTATAAACTTTATTTTAAATGAATAAAACTAAACAATTTCTTATTTATATATATATATATGATTTTTAAATTTAATATGTTTTATATTTAAGACCCATTTATGATCTACTTTCAAAAAATTCTATTTTTTTAGGAACACTGTTAGTATATTCATACATAAAATGTTATTAATCAATACTAATAAATATTCACAGCGATATTATAAAAATATTTGAAACATCAAAATGTCATGTTGAAATTTTGAAATATTTGCATTTTATGGAGTCAACTTGAAAAGTTTACAGTGGAGGGAAAATTATTCATTTTTTATATTTCTGCATAGAATTAAAGGAATCTGAATATATCTAAATATTTTTCCGAAATCGTTATTGGTTACCAATAAAATTACAAAATATCAGTGATAATTCAAGATACAAATATTTATATTCGGTTTTATTCATCATACCCTAAGAACTCAGCTGCTCTTTTAAAATAGTGTTAGGATCTTTAAAAAGACTAATTTGAATAAATAAAAATGATAATAGATTTAGATTTATGTAGTCACTACTTTTTTAGATGTATATTAATGCGATAATATCCCCATGTCAAATAAATAAAATATTGTTTTTATTTTCTAACAAATAAATCCTTTTATTTTATAAAGATCTCATTTGAAATTATAAAGACATAACATTTTTATATATATTTTTCTGTATTCTATACCAGAAAATTATAAAATCGTAGAAACCTAATTTTGTTCTTTAGAACTTAAATTATGTTAAGTTAGAGCGCATAATTTAAATAAATATATATGCGAATTTAAGCTGCCTTTTCTGCAATAAAATGTTGCAATTCCCAAGTTTTTCTTCCTAAATGCTATTTGATACTACTCCATACGCTTAAACATAGCCTTTCTTCTAAATAAAAGCTGGTAGTTTCTTCTGATTAAGTTTAAGAAGGGTTAATTAACAATTAGATTGAAATGCATTTTTTAATGAGGTAAACGTTTGTTTTCATTAACGAGTTTCATTCTAACTATACAAAAGGGCGATTATCTAGAAAACGTCACCATTCATACAGTTAAACTTTCTTAAAACTGGTGTTTCGCAAAAGTAATTTTCAAAGATCCTAAAAAATCCCCGCATGTTTGATGAGAGCAATTGTTTTCCCAATTTGCAGTCTCAATTACACAAAACCCTTCATTAAGTGGAAAAAACGCATAAAATCATGTTTTCGAAAGATATATTTTTCAAAATTTTTTTAAACCTGAGTAAAACTACTGCAAGTTAAAATCTCCTATCTGTCATTGTTACATAGAAGGGAGTAATGAAACTTCTTTAAATGAAAATAGTAGAAAATAAAATTTTAATTCACTTACAAAAACCACTGCACTTCTTCCTTATTCCCGTTTTCTTTTAGAGAAGGAATTTAACATCTGAAAACGAAGGAAAAATTTTAAATACACAATTCCATGAAAGAAAGATAATTACACCAATTAGTCGATTTAAAATGAAGAATAAAAAAACTTTACATTTTAATTCGCCTTGGCATTAAAGTTTTTAATTTATACGTTGAAAACAATTGGGTCACGATAAAAAATTAATGATATTTTTTGCTTCGACAAATTTATCTTTCAGCGACTATTGCTTCAGTAATAGCGAATAATAGCTTGTGGTTATTACTGAATTAGAAAAACATCTCTTTTCCAAACTTCAAAAGAAACGAAACATTCATTAATCGACCATATATCAAATCCATCTTATTTTTTTAAGTAATGTACACGAAGATATTCTAAGTTTTTTTACGATAGAGAAATGAACTGACTTTCTGAAAAATAATCTAATGAAGTTTCTTTAATAGAGTTTATATTTTAACTAATAATCCCATAGTTATTGGTCGGGGATTTCTTAAATCAATAGAATGTAATAAACATTTTTTTGTGAAAAAGGAAAGTGGTTGTATAAAAAATTTTAAAGGCTGATATTTTTTATATGTAAAAGATAATATTCTACGAGATTTTAAGACATGTTTTTAACAACTATTAAATAATAAACAAATGATTCATTTTTATAATGTTATTTAAAAACAGTAATTGGATAAATAATAAAGTGCAAATATATGTTAAAATTCACTCAAAATTGAGATATGAAATGCTACGCTTGCAGAAATCTTACAGCGGGTTTTGCAAATTCGCTTAACTTATGATTGATTAATAAATACAGTACAAGTAAACAACAAATAGGATTTTTCTTAAATTATACACATGTACTTTATATAAAATTCATTAATATAATACAATCTCTGAATAAAACGTAATTTAGAATCTAAAATAACTGAACTGTAATTATGTAAATATAGACAATCATATTTTGAAACGAAGATTAAAATTTTTATTTATACAATAAACATAGCTGCGAGCATTTAAGTTTCAAAAGTTTCACAAATATTGTATTCTACAATAGAAACTTCAGACATTTATATTGACATGACAATGAAACGATATTTATACGCCAAGTGTTTAGTAGTAAAAATATATATTAATGATAAAAATACGTATAGTATTTTTTATCGTTTATTTTAATGTTTTTTTCTTACAGTTCTTTTAACATTCAAAGAAATAATACGTAGGACTTGAATAGAGATGTATCGATTGAAAAATCCAAAAGAAAATGAAAAACAAGTTAAACAGAATATCAAACCAATGATGTCAAGTTAAGCAATCACTGAATTTTTCTCCACTTCAGAGATTTCTTCAATTCTAGAAATCAATTAAATTAAGATTATTGCAATCACATTTCCTAGGAATCTTAAAACATTTTCTGAACGATTCGTTGCTCACAAGCAAAAGAACTTTACTCAGAAACTTTATTTTGTGAGTCCATATTCCTTTTAGGAATCATATTCACAACAATATATTTCCACTGCATAAAAGAACCACAACCACGAGGTCCTGAGTTACAAATTATCATAAGGCTTGCTTTTTGATTTGAATTAAAAATCAAAATTGGAAATATTAGTCAGCTTAAGCAGTAAGGAAGAGAAAAACCAATAAACAATAAATTGAAGTAAAAGTGAAATTTTAAAAAAATGTTAAAAATCTTTTTAATTATACAACTTGATTACACGTTATAAAAAGAGTTTATATTCTACTCTTTACATACTAGTTAGTTGCATTTTATTATGTATAAGCACGGTGATCTGGGCTTTGCTAAAAATATTCTATATCATTAATGTTACTCAAAACACTGACTTTTCTTTCCTGACAATTTTTGACAATTAAGATAAAGTCATGACTCAATAGACATCTTTCTTTATATCTCATGAATACTACAATTACATTCAATTTCCATATACTTCAAATTCCAGGTGGTCAGTATTAAGTCTGAAGAGGGTGGAAACGTTTTCAGAATATTATTAAATTTGGTGGTAATTATGAAGAATTTTAGCACGCCTAATTAACTTCCCGTTAAGCAATTAGTATGACGCAATATTACATTAAATCTGTATATAAATTTTTACGAAAGATTGTTTTTACAAATAAATGTATATCTTAATGCAAAAATTACTTCTAAACATTGTGAACAATTTACTTTATAATAAATAGTTATTTATCGAATTTCGAATCGACTAGTACATTATTGCATATACTGTTGTCTGACAATGAGAAGCAATTCAATATCCCTTGTGCTGTCATAACATGAGCTATAATGGACATATAAGAGGATTTAATATTAACGATAATTATTTAATGTTATCAAAGACTTTAAAATTAGTTATTTTCTAGGAAACCTTGAGGATTTATATGAGAAACGTAGAAATGATCATTCTTCTTAACAAATATATAGCTAAATAAGTATTATGATAGATGCTTATTTGACAGTGACTACTTTAGCATGGAATTCCTTGTTAATAGTTCGAGAAAAATATTACCAACTATACAGAGTATTCGTTCTTTATTCTAAAATGCAGTTTTAGTGTATTGGTTTATTTCTAAAATGATTGATATTGTGTATGGTATTGTGCTCATAATCAATTCGTAGTCATTATGAACATGCAGTATAAGGTAATTTTAGACTAATATATTTGACATTTTACTGAATTGTTTTAGAAACCCCTACTCTTTTAAACAAGTTAATGAATATTACCATTTTTTCATCTGTGACTATTTTACTAATCTAATTTCTCCTGACATCAGTTCCAATAATATTCCCTTCAACCTAGAATCACTGCATTTCATTCAATAAATTTCTGCAAATATTATAGCTGCATGACAAAATTTTCAGCTGAATCTTATTATATTAAATTTAAAATACGAACTCATGAATTGCCGTACATTTAACATTTTGGGAAGCAATGATTTATGGGATTCTACATACATTAGATTACGAAACATCATAGCATTGCATTCCCGTAGTATATGAGAATTTCCTAAATTAATGGAAATTGTTTAAAGCCAGTTTATAATTAATAATTGCGATTGTGCGGAATTGTTTAATACCTTTTACTTTAACATAACGAAATATCACTTGGAACAATTTATGTTTTAATACGAGTTAGCATGATGTGAAATGTAACTCTACCTATGAATTAGCATGCTAATAGTGAAAGAGTACATATTTAATGTTTATTAAATGCATAAAGAGAGGTAAAAGCTTGAGATGTTTGATGTAACTCAACGAATTAATATTTTGTTTATACTATATATCTGTTTCAGTTATTCAGAAGTTCCCTTGTCAAATCTTGCTATAAATTTAATTCTTCATAAATATCAGATTGTAGGCTAGATTTGCTTTATAATGGTCGGAATAGAGTAAGTATAGAATAAATAGTTTCATTCTTCTGAAATATGTTGTGTTTATGCCAAATACTACGAGATTTAAAAACTTGCATTAAAGTATAGTTTTAAGAAGTACCAAAATGTAATTAACTATTCCATACTATAAATATTTATAACATATGTATACTCCCCAACAGTATAATTTATAAAAAAACTAAATTCAATAAATAACATACTTAAAAATTATTCTTAGAAATATCAAATTTTGTGAAATAAACAAAAATGAGAAAGTATTGTGCTGGAGGTGTGAGTAAAATGTTAACTCACGTGTACAATTTTTTTTAAAGAAGCATAAATGAATGACCAGAAATTAAATTATAATATATGCTGGTCAAAGTTGTCCGTTGTTTAAAGTAATAAAAAACAAAGTGAAATGTAGTAAACAATGTATCCTTGTATAATGAAAATTTTAAAATATGTGCCAAACAATGTATAATGAAACTTTTAAAATATGCGCCAAATATCTGCCTCATGACGTGCCAAAATGAAGAAACCATAAAATAGTATGACAGATATATACAAATAGTATGTGCGTCTGTGTGCGTATTATTTGTATATAGCAACTATAATTAAAAAATGAAGTTCAGTTTAAATTTTGGACGAATGTGCAGCATCAATATACTGGGACCTTTTACGTTTTATTTTGTACTTTTTAAATTGTATAATCATAGGTACTAGTTACGAAACTAAAAGTGACTTAGTATGTAGAAAATCATATTTAACTAGAAGAAGCAAATTTTAGTACAATGTAAAAAAGTTATTACTTATATGTCCGATGTGTTTAAAGACATAATGTATATCAAATGAGGTTAGAAATTATAAAAATTAAAACCTTGTAAAGATTAACTGATTTATCCTTAAAATAACATAGAAGCTATTGTACCTTAAAAGTAAGCTGATGTATCTTGGTTCTTGAACCAAGGCCTATAAACATGCCAGTATGAAATTAAACGGGTAGACTGTCTGAATAATTGTTATTTATGTTAATCCAAAAAAAGTTAATGTCCTGAATATAGAAATTATGGATTTAAATATAGTGTTTGGTTTACTCATAAAGTATTGAAAGTTTAAATATATGTTCCATACATGGCCGTTAATTTTCAGAGTTTAAGATAAAAAACAAAAAAATAATAAAATTATAAAATATACTTAACCGAAAAATAGTTTTTGAAATTTGTAAATATAAAAGTAATTTTTATATGAAATAGAATATAACTATCTGTTCGATAAACCATAATTATATAATTATTGCAAAATATTTTACAACTCATCATACTAAAAAAAATTAAGTCTAGACCATTATTGAATACATTATGAAAATTATATTCTAAAATATTCACACATTTTTATTTAGTACAGTAGAACCTAGATTAACGGAGGTTTCTGTTAACCGAGTCAATAAGGAAGTATAATTTTTTTTCACCTTTCCAAAATGAGCTTGGAAAAAATGATAAACATTTTAGTTCGTTGTCCGTGTTACAGGCACTTCTTCCCCACAAAACCACTCAACTTCCAAGAAATATTACAATTTTTTTAAATCTTTTTAGCTGTGAAACATAAGTTCATATATGTTTATTTTTATCATTTAAAGAACGTTCTATTGTTTTTTACTTTAAAATTTAGTTAAATTCGCAAGCACGGTAGGTTATTAAACATGGTTTCTATTAACCGAGATTTCCGATATCCGAGGTACTAGCGGTCCCAATTAGCTCGGATAATCGAGGTTCTACTGTAATTAAACAAATAATATCTGTTATATTACAGATTTCTAAGTTTTGTAAGAAACTATATCCCTATTTATAGTATATGTATGGCAGTTATATGTAAACAATGAAAAGTAATGCCCTAATAAGTAATGCATATTATACGAAATACAACTTCTTATAAATTAAAGTTACAAAGCAAAATTTTGCAGGAAACTATAGAATTAGTAAAAAAGCCTTAAATAAAGCTCAAAAATATTTCAATAAAATTTAACATCAGGATATGAAAACATTTGCAGTAATAACAAGAAATATGGAATTAGCAGTATATAACGTGAAAACAAAATTTCAAGACTCAAAGTAATTTTTATAAAAATAAAACATTTCGATGATTCTTCAATGTTTTTAAAAGATACAAATGCAAATATATAATTCACTTAAACCTTTATTTTCGAATGTTGATTCTTCAATCAAGCCTATTTAAATTTTACTGATTGTGTAATGTTATACTTTTTCAAATGTTGTTCATAAATGTTTTCTATAATTTTTGTTTCATTCAATAAATTGCAATAAACAATTTTCTTTTTCTCACACACACACACATCATACAATATATTTAAATATGGATAAATATTATAAATTATGTATATAGTTATTCATTATCTCTATTGTAAATTGTTTTGTTGAATAATTATCATATTTTTTTCTACCGCGTCCACAAATGTTTTTTTTAAACTCAATTCTATGATCATCATTTTCCATAGAGTCTTTTATCTACTAAATAATATTGAGCATGTTCTTATATCAAGATAACTATCTTGAGAATTGATAATAGTTAGATTTTTTAGTATTTGAAAAAAATAATTATGATGATTTTATTGTTATATAAACAACTTAATTTATATTACATTAAAAAGAAAATAGGAAAGACTTTATTTATAATATGTTCAATAAAGTCGATATTGTAAAAATCTCTCAAAATAATAATAAAAAAATTTTTATTGTTTAATATAGGATTTTAAACACTTTAGGCTATGAATTTGATAAAAATTATGATTAATAAAAGTTATAACAAAGAAAATATTTTATAACATCTCCTCACTAGGCTCGACTGAAATGAAGTCGAGCCTAGTGAGGCTAGTGCTTAACACTACGATACTAGATAATTAAAGGATGGAAATTATTCACATAAGATAATTCAATTGCAGAGTAATATGCACAATATAACAAAACAAATATGAAATTTAAAATATACTCTGATCCCTGTCATACCTATTCTCTGAATTTCCCCGAAAAATATATTGTTTTAACATAATCGTTTAAAGAGAAATTTCAGCAGGTTTTCGTAATGAAATCATCTCAATTGCGAAGAAAATAAAAAATGAAATTTCCACCTTCAAAAAGTGTCTCAGTTTGAACATAAATTTTGTTTCATTATTTTCTTACTTCTTTTCTAATTTAACGGATACCTTAAAAATAAGAGTATCAATTATTTTAGTTAATTACAGAAGCATGTTTAAATATGTAATTTTTATTGCGTGTTAATTAAGTTTGCATTAGAAACCCACTGATTAGAACAACCTTTCCAAAAGTGATGAATTAGTTTTTTTTATCATATAAAAATGGTATAATTAAAGAAATATTACTCGTTACATTTTTATCTTTTCACAAAGCTAATCTGCGTATAGCGTTAGATTTTTATGAGGAAGTAATTCTCACTTATGATTGGTGAAACACTTCCTACGGCAAAAACGACTTGCGTGACGTTCATCGTGGAGATGCAATCAATAGAAATGACTTTCATTTACATCAAATTCAGATATATCAGACGTAAGATAAAGAATATAAAGAAAGCCCAGGATCTGCATATATGTTTATAGATATATCTCTTATGTCCACAGAAAAATTATGATTAAATAAGTCATGAGATTTTGTAAATTAATTTCTAAACACAAATTTAATATTTTACGTCATCCCTTTTAGTCAAATATTTTTCTTATATGTTTTTCAAGATAAACTTTTGAATAACTTTTATCATTTGACAAAAATAATTTAATTCTTGCTTAAAAGTATATTTATTTGATCTATAAATGCTAAATTATGATTCTATAATAGGATACGACATGATAAATTACTTTATAAGGGATTTATGAAACAATGTTTTACTACACAATTATATCAAGTAGATAATGTCTGTGTTTAATAAAGCTTTTTACTCTTTTAGTCTCTTGTTTCTTAAATAACAAGTTGTAAATTAAATTTATATTGTTATTATATATTATGTAAAATTTTATGAATAATTTTAATGCACTTGCATGGTGGGCATTTATGTTAGATCCATAATTACGACAAATTCGTTTAGGCATTATTCTTCTGGAGATTTAACAAGTTTAAAACCCATTCCTCTTATAAAGCTAAATGTTTACGTGCTTTGCTTGTATTTGAGGCCCGTTTTAGCTTTATAATATAAACTCTCCACGTGGCTAATGCGATAGATTTTTCCATGGCAATAACCCTGCTCTCTAGCAACGATCCCGGCACGGAATATGTATCTATCAACCTATTATTTCAGTAGTAATTTGCTGGAAGAAGTTTTGATAGCGTTGAGAGCTATCGAATATTCAAAGCGGAAAGCCAGTCATTGAATATAAGTAGGGGAAAGTGATTTCCACATCTCTCTTCATAAGTTATAAATACCTCATGTGCATAATGGTATAGTATCTTCGTTGATTTCGAATTCTCATCGTGATTATCTCAATCTGGGTGATAAAATAATGCATTTCCATCTTTGCACGCCGATTTCCATTCCGTATCGTTGCAGCAGTCTCATTTAGGCATGAAGTGATATGCTCATTTATTTTTCTTTGTTATGCGAAAAGGAAAATGCAGTTTAAAAGAAAAGTTCTATTGTTAAAAAAAGCACTTTTAGAACTTTCTGAAAAATATTTTTGGTCAAAATAAATGCATTCTCAGTATATGATATTTACTTTTTCTGGAAAGATATATTTATAAATAATTTTTGATGATAGATGAAAGAATTAAATACATTCATGTGGAATATCAGTTTATGTTTTCAATTTAATGAAAAGTATTACAGTTCAGAATAAACAAAAATGAGAGTTTGAAATATATAGAAATTTTAAAGCAGTAAAACTATTTATGATTCATAATATATTTGCAGTTAAAAAATTTAAAACTTATGCTAAATTCCAGTATCGGTTATAACGAGTGTTTAATTAACATTTTGTTTCTAAATCATGTAGTAATTAAAGAGAGGAAAAAGGGTATATTAATATTTTTACTTAAAAATGTGCATTTAAAAATACACAGGTTCGGAATACAAATATAAAATATAAGCGAATTTTTTTATAGATACCTTTATCTCTAAATATTTAAAAACAGGATATCCTGTGGCAAGAAATTATGCTTTGAAAGTTAACTAAATGCTTGTGATAGTCATTAACAAGAAAAGCTTTAAGATGAACAATTTGAATTTTATTCTAATGGTTCCTTCAAAACTCATTCTAACACTATTTTCGAAGAAAAATAATTAGATAACGAGTAATCTCATAATATTTTCTTTTTAAAAATTATAACACATTTTATTGGAATTTATCAAAATTTGAACTAATTTATAATGATAGATATACAGTAAAATTGCAAAATTAACGATTCAACATCACTCTACGACCAAACACACAACGTTGTGAATGTTTATTGTCATGTAGTGCAAATGAAATATTTTATTTTAAATTTTTTGCAAAGACAATAAGCTTTGAAATATTTATTACATTGAAAATTTCGATGAGTTGTGTTTATTATTTACAATAATTAATAATCTATAATACTAAGGTTCTGAGAGACTATAGAAAATATCACGGAGGGTTAGTTTAATTTTTAAATGTTATTCATAATAATCGTCCTGCATAAAACAGCGACACAATATTAATTTTAAATGTAGAAAATATATTTCCACTTATACTAATATGTACACTTGTTATTTTCATAAGATTTATATACATACACTTCTATTAAAACTTAACATTTGCTTTACAATTAGCCAATACAATTTTGTATTCAAATTTATTTTATAAATTTAAAATAAAAATTTTTCATTAAAATGAAAAAAACCTGAATCACATAATTTTTACAAATAAGAATTTCGTACATTTCGCTTATGAGGAAATAAAGATGGGGGGAATTCTTGATGATGGTGGAGTTGTATCAGGTAGAACTCCAATCACAGTCCCACTTCTGGTCTCATCCTGGGACACTATTACGTTGATTCGGCATTTGACAGATATTGACCACTAACGCCAGCTGGTTTCACCGACTGGTCTTAATGATGTCACTACTCACAGGCACTGCTATCATATCTAGGCACAACTGCAAATGTCAGGCCCTTCGACAACGGCCTAGCATAACTGTCAACAATTGCTAGCGACTGCCAACAACTTCTTGGTCCCTTTCAACTTCTAATTTTATTTTTGTATTTCTGGTTCCACCTTTCATTTCCAACTGGTCAATCAAACATCTTGATATTTTTGATTTGTCAATCCTCCTTCACTCTTCTTGATTTGAAGTCTCAAATTGGCACACATCTGACCACCCCACCCCAAGTCCGATCACTTGATTCCCCAATGGTCAAAAATATATTTAGGACTCCATAAGTAAATTTACAAAAGGGCTTTCTACTTTAATGTCAGAATTGTGACACCAGTCTTATCTCGTCTAGAGATCCAAACCCACAAACATCGACTCTCATAAATCCCGCTACTTCTTATTTTAAGGTCCTGTCTTTTTTAAAAATTAAATAAATAAAAATGTTATGAGGTTAGATTTAGATCCGAAATTTTATTACATGTACAACAGTTATTACAAACTAATTAAAACTTTTTATATAGATCTAAATCACCTCATAACACTTATAAATTTAGTAACCTCCTTCACAAAATTATTACTCTTACTAGTTGCAATATGTACAGTAAATACTTCAATATCATCTCACTACGAAAAAATAATAGTAATAAAATTTGAAAAGAAAGTCATCATATTCTTCTATTGCAGAAAAAATAATTTAATGTTTGAATTAATATTTGAAATAAGGTTTAAAAAATATTAATTTTTATAAATTAAAACTCACTCTAACCCTCTAAGCGGTTCGCACGTACAATTTCGCCAAACCGATGATGTCTTCAAAGCGGTTGTCACGTACAATTTTCGACCTCCAAAATGGTTCAAAAAATGGATGTATTGTACATTTCTGCCAGTGTTTTCCATCATGGATTTTGGGGGTAGGAGGGTCAGGTCGATTGTTTAGGAACTGCACCCCTACACCCTGACACACAAAGACGCTGATAGCTTTTCATGGCTTTGTAAATGTCTATTTCAAAGTATTTCGTTTGCGGTAACAGATGTGTCTCTAATTGCACCGCTTAATTATCTTTCAGAACTTTCGTAAAAATATAAATAAGTCTTTCAAAGAATATTTTTATTTGTACTTTTAGAATCCATCATTTCTTATGGGATGATCTTCGAGAGTTGACGTGCTTTATGTGTATTAAAAATTAACAATCTATAATGTCTATTTATATATCTATTTATAACCGGAAGTAAAGGGACAATAAAGAGGATGGTTTTCCCAAATTCTAATCTAGTCGACAAAGGGTGAAGTAAAAAATCATAGAACGCTTTGGTCACGGACACAATAAAACTAGCGTATTTTTGGAGACTTTTTTCCTCGGTGTGTTCCACTCGGAGGGCTAAGATATCTCTACATAAAAACTTTATAATTAAAGGAAGCACCTAAAAAGCAATATGATATCCAAGATAATACCAAAGGTTCAAAATTCTATTAAATAAGATATTTTAAAACTTATTAAATAAAAAATTTTCTTTCTTAAAAGAATTTGAGAAATGTAAGATTATTTTAAGTAATACGAAGAAAATTTTAAATTAATTTTTACAATACTAATTTTTCCCAAAGTAAATTTATTAATTCATGCAAAAAATCCTATTAGGAGTCCAATTTTCTAAACAGTACCTGTAGATCTTTCAGTCTGTAGCAATAATATTTTCTTAGAAAGAACATTAATTAAATAGGTGGATTTATAAAGTTGCATTAAAGAAAACGATTCTAAGTATTTAAAATAATTATATTTTAATGATATAATTAATATACAGTCCGTAATTTCTGTACAGTACGACTGGGTATTCTCCTGTACAAAGTCTATTCATTAATCACTCAAAAGTCTTTTCCTAGAACGCTTCCACACAAATAACCCTCCAAAACTGTAGTTACTTCGTTGGCAAACAAATTAGCAGTCCTGGACGTTTTATTAACGATGTAAGTACCGTAATTATCTATCTAATGAAGTAAATTGAAATTTGTTTCATTCATGACTGAATCGGAAATAAAAGCGAAACATAGATTGCATACAAAATGTATTTAGTAAATGCTTATTTAATTTTAAACCAAGGTCGAGGAATAATTTTAATTTAATCTTGATATTTCATACTTTAAAAATTTTCCAAACTCAACTGAAGCGTTTAAGAATCATTTGTTAATAGTTTTCTATAAATAATTTAATTCAGCTGTTCGGAGTAAATGTATTCTAGAAAGAATTTAAATAGAATTAACTGACTTTGCTAGATATTTTTTTTCTCTCGGAATGAATAAAGTGATTAGAAATGTACACAATGAATTTATAAGAGTTGTAATAGAGAGTCAAAAATGCATTTTTAAAAATCAAGAATATTTTCTCACGTTTATGATAATGTAGATAATTATTGCTTGGCAATAATTTTAAACACTAACATTCAGTTAATTATTTTATTTTTTTATATTATGTAATATGAATGCCCATCTTTTTATATGGCTATTTTCTATATAGTAATACTGGAAAAATAGCGTAAATTATTTTATTTGTATATAAAGTTTAAAATTTTTCATAAGGCAAATAAAGTTACAAGTAAATAAACATCTATTTTTATATTCTATGTATATTCATACTACATTGAACTCCCTAATCCCATAAGTCCGGTTTTAAGCCTTGAAAAATGTATAACTATAATCGGTTGGTAATTATAAAGAACTTGGCATGCCTATTAAACTTCTATTCAAACAATTGCTTAGGGGCAAATTCTATTATATTTAGATATAAACTACACTTTTGATTAGAAGTGTTTTTCTGCACTTCATTTTAATAGCACAATATATATTTAATCACTCATTAGAAGCAATTTTATTTTCAAATGATTTTCTAATCAGCAACTATTTGTCAATTTATAATTAGTTAACACCATTATTGTTCTTTCTCTATAAAGCTCCAAGTTCATGACTATGAAGTTCAATCGAAAGGCAAATAAAAATTTATCTATCGTTATACCCATGTATAATTTAATCAAAATAAATATCCACGATATTTCAAAATTCATGTAATAGAGAGTCAAAAATGCATTTTCAAAATCAAGATTATTTTTCACGTTTATGGTAATGTAGATAATTACTGTTTAGTAATAATTTTAAAGATTAATATTCAATTATTTTTTTTTTTATAATATGCAATATGAATGCCCAGCTTTTTATATGGCTATTTTCTATATATTAATACTGGAACAACATCACAAATTATTTTCTTTGTATATAAAGTTTAAAATTTTTCACAAGGCAATTAAAGTTACAGGTAAATAAACATATATTTTTATATTCCGTGTACATTAATACTACATTGAACTCCCATATCCCATAAGTCCGGTTTTAAGTCTCGAAAAAATGTATAACCATAATCGATTGGTAATTATAAAGAACTTGGCTTCTATAACTTGGTTTCTATACAAACAATTGGTTTGGGGCAAATTCTATTACATTTAGATATAAACTACACTTTTGATGAGAATTGTTTTTTCTGCCTTTCATTTTAAGAGCCCAATATATATTTAATCACCCATTAGAAACAATTTTATTTTCAAATGAACTTCTAGTCAACAACTATTTTTTAATTTACAACTTTGTCAACACATTTTTGTTATGGAACGTATGGGAACTCCATATCCCATACGTCTGGTTTTAACCCTCGAAAAAATCTATAACCATAATCATTTGGTAATTATAAAGAACTTAGCTTGCCTTCTATGTTTCTATTCAATCAATTGGTATGGGGCAAATTCTATTATATTTAGATATAAACTACACTTTTGATTAGAACTATTTTTTCTGCAGTTCATTTTAAGAGGACAATCTATATTTAATCTCCCATTAGAAACAATTTTATTTTCAAATGATCTTCTAATCAACAACTATTTTGTAATTTACAAATTTTTAACACATTTTTTTATTCCTGTATAAATCTCCAAGTTCTTGACTACGAAGTTAAATAGATAGGTAAATAAAAATTTATCTATCATTATATTTGTGTATAATTTAATCCCAGTTAATATACACGATATTTCAAAATTCATAATATCGCTTTTAAACATCAAGATGTAAACGCGTTTAGAGTAAAGGAGTACAAAAACTGGTGATAACTATAAAGAATCATCATGCTTACTAAATTCTACATAATCAATTAAGTGCAATTTTTATTATATCTGAACATAAAATTTAATGTAGAATAGTTTTTCACAAGTTTATTTACATATTAATACAAAGATGTTTAAAAGTCCATTTTGAACTTTTTCAATTTCAGATAAATTTCAATTCGTAATACTGTTATAAACAGTATACATACATAAGAGTGTATTTGAAAAAAATCAACTGAAGCAATATTTTGTATAAAACTCTTAATTTATATAATATAAGTGAAGCTACCCCAAAAGTAAGTGAACACGCATGATTTAAACTTAAAAGAGTGTTTTTAATTGCATAAGGAAATGTCTTAACATTATTTTTCATCACCAGATTTTATGGATTTAATATTTAATTTGTAATTGTACATACATATTAAAAAGGGATTTCTCTTTCTTTAAATTAACGAAAAATACAATTCAGTATACTCACTTCAAAATCCAGGCACTTAACTGAAAATAAATCTGTTTTGAATAAAACATTTTTATTTCACGACTTCAACCGTATTAATAATCTTCTTTCAGCTTAGAATTCTAAAAACTGAGATGAAAGCCTACCAATAACTTCAAAGATATAATTAAAAGAGCTTTTATACCTCGTTTGCTGTTTATTCACAAACTCATTAGTGAGAAAATAGTAATTTTTTTTTAGAAACTAATATGTTTCACTGTGAAACGGATTTATACAATCGAATTATAAATTAACGGAGGAAATTTTGAAAACAGCAAAATTATTACATTTTAGAGATGTAACAAAATGCAATTAAATATTAAATGAAGCTTTTATTACGCTTAAAAAGGAAAAGAGAGTCTTAAAAGTGCTCATGTTTTCTAATACTTATACACTTTTAGGGGACAATTAAACTTCAATATCAAAAACAGCACCAGGAAACTGAAAGGAGAGAAAGAATGAGTTCTAATGTGGTGATTTTTTATCAAGGATCTGTGTAACAGCACAGTATTGCTGTGAAAGTGTTAAAGAAAATAACGTTTTCTCTTATACGTTTATTCGTGTAGCACATATGGCGGCGTAGAATGTTTGATTTTAAATCTGTGAGCCTATGAGGAAATAAAATTTTCAGACTGTTTCGTAAGCAGCTACGAGAAATATAAGAACGAAAATGGTTCAAACTATAGTTGTCGTATTTTTATGTTTCTCTCTCCAAATTCCTCTCTATGTGAATTCCGAAAAGAATAATATTTGACAAGCATACAGATCTAGGCTCAAGTTGATCGTTTGGCACTGATACACAACTTATATGTTCGAAATACGAAAATCGTCCACACGTGCGTAGAACGTGATCTATGTACAAAATCTGATCTGGGTATTTTTTCAATGGAATTAAGATGCAGAAAGAAATAGAGTTTTTCCGAAATAGGAATAAAGAGGTACCCATGAAGATAAGGAGAGATTTTCCTTTATTTCACTTGTATACTGCTATCAAGTGTGGTTTTTTTCATTTAAATATAAAAAGTAAAATGCAGGCTCGCTAGAAAAAATAGTAGAAACTAATAAACAGTACAAATAATTTTAAACTTTTATACAGAATGGGTTATGCAAACTTATTTAGCAAAAAAGAAAAAAAAAACTGTTATGTGAATATATACATATGAACATTATAAAAATTTCCAAAAGAAACACAAATATTCTTGTTTGTTACAATGCATCAAAATATAAAATGGTGTTATTAAATTGATAAGAATTCGCAAACAATATGAGTTTTATTATTTAGGAGTAAAATATTATGTAACTATCAAATATCTTTTTTTTATCTAGTAAAGTGCGTAGCTACATTATGCATTTTTGTCAAATATAAGCATTTTCTATATTTTAATTAATAAAAGAAGAAACTTTTATATCAAACATAGCATTTATTACTTTCTCAATTACTTTTATTACTCAAATTTGAAATATTAAATTCAAAATTATGTAACTTAGTCTTATGTATATTGACATATCTAAGAAATTCTTCAAATGTTTTCATTCTTAAACACTTTAGCCTATAAAGTTTTAAGTTGTAAAAAGTATATATGAGTATACGATAAAAACACAAAGTTTAATTTAGTTTTAGATAAAAAAGTCTACGTAAAACAGAGTGGGTAACATTTAATTTGTATTACCAAACATTTATTTAAGAAAATGCCAATTTATTTTTAGACTGAGTAGAATTAAGAGAAAATTTTATTTATACAGAAGAGTATTTTTTAATAAATATCATGTGTACCTTCGAATAATAATATTACTTTTCCAAAGTTGAAATTTTTAACATTCTTTATTTACGGCAGTTAAATAATTAAATAGAACATATATCTTTCTAAGAAGTTAATTTATTTTATTAACACTAAAACTTTTTAAGCGTCTAGTGAAGATACTAAATATTTCATTATTATTATAAATAAGTCTCACTTTTTTGTAGTAAATATAAGTTGCATTCATGCTTTAAGAAAATATAAAGGATTAATAAATATCACCATTGATAAACCAATATTTACTTTGCTAAATTAGTTTTCTGGTGTTGCAGGATATTGTTATATTTATTAAAATGCATCTATTTAAAATAAACTAATCCACTACTTTTAATTATAAAAAAGTAAAAGAGAAAAATCGATATTAATGAGCAATGTTTCAGGTTTCTAATATTATATACATATAATTTATTTTTAAACGATTTAATTTTACTTCTAGTAATTATTCTATGAAGTACTCTTTAATAATCTATAAATTCAAATAAACAATTTTTACTTAATAATAATAATTTCATATGAATATGCAAATGAATCTTCTTCTAGAAAATCTCTGTCAATCAGTCAGGTGGTATTATAAAAATTAAAAACCAAAAGGTTTTCCTATATAATAATGAAGTTTCATATGATATTCATAATATTTTAAATTAGTTTTAAATTAAAAAAATCTTACAATTACCTGTCAAATAAAATTTTCGGATTGCAAGTCAGAATGCTAACATTAATGTTTTGTCATTAAATTTAGTTTAAGATTTCGGCATATTAAGCTACATATTAAATTCTTCTGTAATTAATGTAATTATGAATAAATTTTAGCTTTTTAATTTTTATTATTATTTCTACGTTTTCATACATCAAATTGTGATTCTATAGTTTCTACACGAGTTTACCGAAATGTTAAATTAGGTTAAAAACATCAGATTGTTATCATGCAAGGATCTAGCTTTAAATAATTGATTCAGAAGGTTCAAAATTTGAAAGTAATATTGATTTTTTTAGCCATTAAGTATCGTTTTAAGAAGTAAATTAACCTAGTTCTAGTGTTTAAAAAAATCCTGTATTTCATCGAAGTTTTAACAAGAATTTGTAACTTATGTATTTAGTTTTTAAGATATATTTATTGAAAGAAAAAAGTTTATTTATTCAAATATATGTATTTTTTATTTTACATTTTTCTATATTTCTCTATGTAATAATTTTGAAAGTAAGAATATTAAACATTAGAAATATATTAACTTATCTATACTATCCATACGAAATCTGAGTGGATTTCTAAAGTAGGCCCTAAAATCCAATTTTGAATACAGTTAACTTATCTTGTTTATAATAACTATAGCAATAAATCTATAAACGTCTATTTTTAATTACACGCAAACTATCTATGAATCCCTGGAATTATTTATTATTTTCATACGATTTCATAATGGCCTACAGATTAGAGCTTCATATATCTTTTAGAAAACATCTACGCATTTGCTAACAGACCTCAGTTTAATTTCTGTCTTTATCAAAAAACTCGAAATAGAACTATACATAGATAAATATATCATTTTGTTTCAAGAACTAATTTACTTATTGTATAATTGCATTCATTTTACTAATATATGAAAGTATCAAGAAACGATTTTATATTTATATCTATTACTTTTATTTAATATTAAAAATTTAGTAACTTGAGACTGAATAAATATTGTAACTGTATTGTTTTTATTACATAATTGAACAAAAGATTTACTTTCAAAATGACCTTAAATTTTTACATAAGGATATATTTTTACATAGGAACGTAAACTATTTAAAATATCAAGAGAGGGAAGGCTTTGAAACTAAAAGAAAATACTACCATTTAAATTAACTTTGCATCAAAACTAGTTAAAATGTTCTAAGTTCTTCTACCACTAAGTTAAATCACCCATGAAGATTTACAGTTAAAAAAGTTGTTTAAAATTTAAATTCATCTGCTTTTCACAAAGCATTTTTCTAGGAAAAAATATTGTAAGAAATTGTATAAAATAAACATCTAGCTACTGAAAACTGGAAATTTAAATTTATATTCCATTTCTTATGCATGTACTTATATAGCTGTAATAAAATGAACAATTTTATATTCCTTAACTGACAATAATGGCCCTACAATATGGTTTCGTCAATCTGTAGACAGTTTCCGGTGGTACTCATGATAGTTGTTGGATGGTGTTAGAATAGAATTGAAAACTATTAAAATCTGACATAAAAGAAAATTCATTTATTGTGCTATCAGTAAAAAATAACAGCCAAAATTGATTCATCTTAATATTAATAAGAGGTCTTTAAACTAATTTTGCAAGGCAAAATTACAGCACATTGTTTGTAAGGCTCATCAAATTGAGCTTTACATTTACAAATCCTCTAGTCTTACATCTATGTCAACTCCCATTTATTTTTTGAAGAAAGAACCAGAAAAAAGGAATTAAAAGTATCCCATTTAATGAAATACTTGTACAATCACCTGAAATGCTTCTAATGGACACCTTTGGTTTGCTAAAACAAACCTTAGAGGGCAACATTGAAAAACAGTGATCGGACTTTAGCAGATGAGTCAAGGAGAATGTGGTAAAATTGACATGGTATTTTTAAGATACTTATCTACTTGTAAAAGTCAATATAGAGTTGTTGTAAAAAAAGGATGTAAAATAGAAGCAAATTACTGCAAAAAGTACAGCATATTTGGATAAAAAATAAGTAGTTAAATGGTCACATAAATTTCGAATGTGCTTTTCTACATAAAAATTAGAAATAGTACTGTGGTGAACTAACCTTTGATTGCTGCCTCGTTTACGTGAGTGATGTCAAGTAAAATGTATTTTTAGTATTAAATTCATAACGTTCATTTTTCTTTCAATCAATCTTTCATTCTTTCAGCAGTTCTGTAAGTGTTTTAATAAAAAAAGATTGTGATAATATGTATGATTTATTACATTTGATGGCAAAGTAATGCTCATGATAAATTTAATAGTATTACGCTTTATAGACCTAGCATATATTGTTTTTATTTTATGAAAGAATGAAAAATAAGTATCTTTTTCACCACAAGCATAATTAAATATTTAATCGGCTTATGTTTAACTTACTGTTTTTAGTTTTAACCATATATACTTACTAATTTCTAAACAGCAAAAAATTATAGTTTTACATTATGAATTAAGTCATAATCAGTTCACTTCATCTTCAAAGTATCTTATTGAAGAATAAGGTTAAAAATATTCTCTGTCTATTTTCTTAGACTCTAATAAATAGTTTCACATCATTCTGGATAGCATAGAAGTGTCATTTTATGTGTTGTTGTATTCAGAATATTTTCCGTAATAAACACGGCAAGCTCAATTTTATGCATAGGTGTTCGTTATCTGAATATTATTCTTTTCCAATGAATAGCACTAGGCGAGATAAAAATATTTATTTTCCATCAAGTTTGAATTTTGGATTAAAAAGGCATATTGTTATCAGTTTATATTACGGTGACATATATTGTTTTATATTTACTGCGTGAAATACTTCAAAAGGGAAATAAATTTAGCTATATGAAGTTTAATCTTATACGAATATGCAATAAAGAACTTATATATTTAGGCAATACTTTAATAATATTTCATACATATTAAAGCAAACTTCTTGACCCTTTATAGAAAATAGCACGAAAATAATACGGGTATGAAAACTATAACCATTGAATAATGCATTATATTTTTTATTTCAACATATACAAATAATGAAATTGAAGAATCTCATAAACGTTGAAAGATATTGTTATTTACATGAATAACTAATCTGCTAAAACAATTTTAAATATATCAACTTTATTAGCCAGTCGTTAATCTCACAGGATGTTACATAACCAAAGTGAAAAATCCCTCCCTTTTAATAATCATATATATAAATATATATATATATATATATATATATATATATATATATATATATATATATATATATATATATATATATATATATATATATATATATATATATATATATATATATATATATATATATATATATATATATATATATATGTATATATATATATATATATTATATATATATGTATATATATATATATATATATATATATATATATATATATATATATATATATATATATATATATATATATATATATATATATATATATATATATATATATATATATATATATATATATATATATATATATATATATATATGTATATATGTATATATATATATATATATATATATATATATATATATATATATATATATATATATATATATATATATATATATATATATATATATATATATATATATATATATATATATATATATATATATATATATATATATATAGATATATATATATATATATATATATATATATATATATATATATATATAACATATATATATATATATATATATATATATATATATATATATATATATATATATATATATATATATATATATATATATATATATATATAATTATAAACAGAAGTTTATAATTAAATGTTCTTAAAATTTTATTTTACATTTAAATTTAATATACTACACCATATTTTTAAAGTGATCCCCTTGTGGCATCAAACCGGCTTTAACCACTCGTCTATATAGACATACACTATAACCATGGAAATTTTCATCTATATTTTCCGTAGATTTTATTTAAGGTTTTTCAAATTGGGATACCACTTTTGGTGTACCTTTGGTACCAATACGGATTGAAATTTACAGACCAGTGGGTTTAATTCCGGACTATTGGGAGCATATCTAGTCAATTATTAAACGTCAACTTTGTGATTAAATATTATATATATATATATATATATATATATATATATATATATATATATATATATATATATATATATATATATATATATATATAATGTTTAAATATGGAATAATATGACTTTAAATAATGAATAAGGAAAGTACCGATGAGGACATTTATTAATTTTAATTTTATTACTATTACTTTCATTATAATTATTTTTATATACTACTATAAAAATTTCAAAGTAATTAGTTTCACTGTTATACCGATTAGTTAAATTAAGATAATCCATAAAAAAGAAAGTACATGAAGAAAAATAGAATTTTTACTAAACGTAATTATATCAGCATTATATATGAACAAATAATATTTCCTAACTTCCTTATTTGTATCCTTGAGTAAATTTACATAGTATAGTAAATAAGTATTAGAGATATATTTATTAGGAGCACCAGCTTTTGGTAAAAAAAGTTATTAAACAGAACCTCAAAATTAAAACCATAAAAAATAAACATATTTATACTTAAGAAAAATGATAAAATCCTTATTATTTTTACGATATTGTATTTATTAAGTTGTACACACGCACGCACACACACATATATATGTTGTATAAAATAGATAGCTAAACAGACAGACAGTCCGACAAATAGATACATGCATATATACATATATGCAACGATATATATATATATATATATATATATATATATATATATATATATATATATATATATATGTGTGTGTGTGTGTGTGTATCTATATTCGTTCATAGTATTGGTTAAAAATTGCTGTTCTTCAATGCTGCCTCCTCAGGTTTGTTTTAACAAACCGAAAAAGTAAATTTACTCCTTTATGGTATCGCAGCTAAGTAATTAATCACGCAACATATTTATTTTATTAACAGTAAGGATAAATTCACACATAACTCCCATGTGTATATATATACACACAAAAAAGCATGAAATAAAAAAAATGTTTCTTGTTTTAATTTATACTGCAGACTGAATCTCTAAAATATACCTTTTAATGTATCATTAGGGCAGAAAGATCACGCTGAGAAGCAACATGAAGCACCAAACCAGTAATCGAACGTTCTCGCCCCAAGTCATTATCGAAGGGTACACGTCATGGTGTTGTTGCTATGGAAAAACACGCAAAGCTTTTGCGTGAGCTCTTTGATTACGCCTTTGAACTGGTTCAATAACTATTGTAGTTTAATAACCAGCGGCCATATGTTTACGAAGCCACCGTACTATTTAGGTAAACGATTGAAAGAAACTTTTCATTTGATGAAGAGAACATTGTTCCATGGTTTTTAACAGCATAGCAAAAGATAATGAATTCGAATATAATGTTTTTTTTATACACAATTCATCAACGTAAACAGCTATTCATATGTAGTAAACTCACACGCATAAGTTTAACGGACTTAGGTATTGTTGAATTTTCAGATGACATTCACTGTTATGCAAATTTTGGAGTATTCTTGAATAGCAATTAATTGGTTGTTTACCGGAAATTTCCGTCTAGATTAAAATGTGCACTCTTTAAATTTAAGTAATAAAATGAGAATATTCTCCCAAAATGAGTCATATAGCATAATCACTATATTATCATTAGGTATATGTGTATATCAGATAAGGGCTTTATTTTCCTCGTACATTTATAACAGCATTATAATTCATGCAAAACATTCATTCAATAATTTTGTTGATAAAAGGTTTTACCATGGGATTCCCTATGAAAGATGCATATTGTTAGTAAAAAATATTTTTTTGTAATTTTTCAAGTTGCTTTTAATTTGAAACTAACTGAGAAGTAGTTTCTTCAACATTTACAGTGTTTCTTTAAAAATGCATGAGAATGTTTAGCAATTAAGATTTTGAGTACAAAATATTTATGTTAATCTATTGAAATGAACGCAAAATTTGGTATTTTATAATTATATTAATCATAAATCGACCGTAAATACTTTTATAAGTTTAATGTGTCTAATTATCAAAGCATTAATAGTTAACGTACATTTTAGGTTCTACTAACTTGATTATTTATCGCTGAAAGGACATGATAAATGCATGAGATAGTATGAAGCAGTAATTAAAGAAAACTAAAATACCTGCTGTAGTCTTTCGAATGAAATTTCAATCTGATTCCAGTTGCAGCAGAAATTATCCAATTTGAACTTAAAAGATTAAGAGAGGTTCTTATTTATGTTCCTTGATCTTGACAGCGACTTAGAAAACACAGGATTAAAAATAATGGCTTTAGACGTGTGTGATCGAGGTTCTCAAGGGAATTTGCTAAGCGGGAAACTAAATTTCCGTAAGTGGCTTAGACACTTTGCATTAAAGTAAACCTTGTTTGAGCTTCAATTTGTCTCAGAGCGAGCTTTTTTCCAACGGTCGATATTTGGAACCTCTTTTACCGCATAGGTATTCGCCTTTCTTTCAAAAGCGTTAGTGATGCATATTTTCCTTTCATTAACAGATGTGACGTTTAAAGTAGGAAATAACACTATTTGAGTTCAGTGTTTAAAAAATGCATCAAGTGAAAATGTATGACACTTTCTATTTAATTTACACCGAAATGCAATTAGTAGTTTTAAATTTTATATCAAGTAACTCTGCGAAATAAAATACCAAAATTCTTTTAATCTATTTTAATTCTAAAAAAAAGTTTATGCCAAAATATTTCAAGTTATATTTTTGGTATATTCATTTTTAATATTAAATAATTTATAACTACTTATTTCTTTTGTTTGCATTTGCTGTGCAGGTAATATATTTAAGACCAAAGTCTTGCTGAGGAAAAACAATATACATTTTTAATTGTAATGCTTATTTTTAAAAATAAGCGTGCCTTGTTTCTATAAATTTCTTTTAGCTTTAAACAAAATGAAAATTACAGTAAATTAGATAGATAACACCGATCTAAACAAATTCTAAGTTGTTTTAAAAGTTAAAATCTAAGTCAATTGAAAAGACACATTTCATTTTAGTTTTATAACTTTATGTTACTGTAAGATATGTGTTATATTTGTCATATTATTATTTATCTGGTAGACAACTACCTAAAGTCGTAATTTATTTTTAAACTTTTCCAGTTTAAGACTACTTTGATTATTATGAGTTATTTTCAAATACTTAATACAATTAAGAAAAAAATCATATATTATTTATTGATATAAGTATGCATCTAAAATTATGACTGCATAAGATGTTTAAACACCCCAAGGCTTCTAAGTTTTAATTAAAATGAATAGAGAACTATAATTCTATTACAAACTAAGGACTGTGTACAATCTAAATAGCCATAATATTCTACAGATGCAAGTAGGTTGCTAGCAATCGAAATATAGCATGGAATGCCAAGACTTCAACTGGTAAATTTTTATGTCAACACTATAGTGATATATTATAGGTACACTAGAGTGATGCATTTAGAACTCATTTATGCATAATAAAAATAAAAAAAGTAAAATTTCAAAATCGTTCTCCACAACTAATAATTTTACTTACAATCATGTTGAAGGATTAAGTTTTTACAAGCAAGTTCTTGAAAAATTGCTGAAACTATACTATACCAAATGTCTTAGAAATAGCTCTTTTTTAATTTTTTAATTTTATAGTTTTGTCCAAATTTGTTCCAATACAGTTGTAAATAAATAATAATATTTATTTCTTCAACCTATAAAATTACTTAAATTACAGGAAAAAGCTTAAAAAATGATTAATTTATAGGTACTTTAGAGTTGGATGGGGATGGTAAGAGAGTTATAGTCGTTAATTATTTAATGTGTGTTGTACAGAAAGTAGTAATTTGATTTCGTAAGTTGTTTCAAACACTTGCTTCCAACGTTGACAGTTCAGTAATATTTCATATATAGTAATAGGCTGCTAAGAGGGGACTTGGAAATTAAAAAGAGTATCAGTGAAATTAGTTTTGAAGCTTGGTTAAAATACGCAATTAAATACCTTATTTGTTTGATGACAGACATAATATAACATCAATAAAAATCAATGTGCCATAGTTTGCACTGCTTATAGCGTCATCCTTCTTGTCACAAAAATACATGGGGTGTAATAAAAGGATAAAATAACTTAAAATGTTCCTTATGTATTGGTCTCGCACCAAAAAATATCACTATTCATCTAACTGATTACACATAACCAATAAACTAAATAATTGTTCAAATGCACAGCCATATGCCCCATGTTCTATTCAAAGAAGATATACTAGCTAGATTAAAAATTTTGTATTTATTATTTAACTGACCGTGTTAAAAATTATCCTCTTATCTTTCACAGGTTTTCACAATATTCATATGTGCGATTAAGCTTCAGTTTTTTTAACAAAGTCCTTCAATGCTTCCACAGTTATTAGAAACCATGTTAGGTAAATACCGAGCTTCGTTTAGAGCTATAGAGTCAAATTTTACTACACAAGGGATACTTATATTGAGATGTACTGATTTTAGCCAATTCCAAACTGTTCCCAGCATCCTTATCAGCAGTAAGTTTTGAACCCGCACACTCTACCGATTCGGCCATCGTTTTGCCTAAACATGCACGAGAGGATTTTAGGAAACATAAATTTGTTAACTGTTTGGGTTTTCAGTTGTGTGCGTATTTCTAAGAGGAAGGCAAAATAATTTAACAAAAAATCAGACTATTGCATTTAATAATTACACAATAAATACACAATTTTTCAAGTTTCTTTTAAAACATTTGTATCTAATAGAAGATACGTTGTATAGAAATTAATGTATAATTCCTTGAAGAGAAGTTAACATACACACACACACACACACACACACACACACATATATATATATATATATATATATATATATATATATATATATATATATATATATATATATATATATATATATATATATATATATATATATATATATATATATATATATATATATATATATATATATATATATATATATATATATATACATCGCAATGAAAGAAAATTTCGCCAATTCTAGTTCTTTTCATGTCTGAACATTAATAAATTTTTAACAGTAACTACGGTATATGAATCATTTTATACTTAAATTAGCAATTATTATTTTAAAGTTTCACGTTGAATAATTATTTAAAACGAAGCTGCATAAACATGTGTGAATTTAGTATATAATGTCTAAATTTTGTTTGAGCATTGTTATATATTTGTCTTTAATTACTTTTAAAGTTTTTAGCATTGTGTTATTATTTTACGAACCTAATTATTACTTATCAACTGGTTATAAACAACCTCATTCTGGTAAAGACGTGAATAACTGAAGCTTTAGATGTTCATGTTTGAAAAATGCATAGTAACTAATAATAGAGAGTGTTTTATTTATGGTTTTAAATAACGGATTATTTACTTTGATATCTTTAAAAACTCACTTTCCTTTCTTTAAATAATTTCATATATTTTAATATTATTTTAATTTTATAATTGTTTTTAATGTGATAATACATATGCGTCCTAAAAGTTTAGACACATATTCTTAAAGAAATATAACTCATATTTAGTTTTTTTCTGAGCTGCACAGAGCTAATAACCTCTATTTACTTACACATTTAAAAATTTATTAATTCAAAATGAAATAGTCTGAGGATCATGTTTCTTAAAACTCAAAATACACTTTATTCCACCATCTAATCTGTGAAATGTCGGATTATGCATATCTCTGGTGAAACATATCCATACTGAAAACTGGTCATAATGGATCAAACCCGTGGTCGCACAAGAGGGAGTTCAGTGAATGTTGGAAAATATTTGACTACTATCTTGACTGGAAGATCAAAACTGTTGACTTACTAGACAAATGTGCCCTAAAGTGCTGGGCATATAGTCACACACCTTGAAGTATCGACGTTCTTGGGAAATCGTAAAGAATAGGTGTAAAAAATATGGACGTCAACGATATTCATGTCATGTTAAAACTATTTTTCTGAAGCTTAAATAACAGACTCCTATTTATTGCCTTACGGTTTGAGAATAAAATTGAGGAATAAAATTCAGACATTATCAGGAAATTGTTACATATTTAAAGCAATATTTTTCCAAGAAATACATAAAAATGTACATCCTTTTGCAGTTCTGAAATACCAGGTCAACTAAGAATTTTGTAAATAAAATATAAAGACTGAACCACAGAGTCAGAAAATATATAGCTTTAAACAACTGTAATAGCACGCATGTTACACTGAAAGTCTAGTGAATATCCAGAATGTCATGTGATCTTCCATATAATGTCTTTTTCACTTATCTTTTGACTGGGAGTAATTCAGCACAGATAAAATGATTAACATCAAAACACACATGGCAATATATATTCTCTTACAACATAAAACATAAACTATTAAAAAGTAAACCATGTCAAAGACTTAATTATTTAATCGCAAATCTACAGACTGTTGCATTGTTTATCTCCTTTTAATACGTACAAAAGAATACAAGTTAAATGTCATTTTTTGCAAACAAATTGATGAAAATGTATACAACGAATATGAAGCTTAGTATGAATTATACAGTAAAATGTTTTTAATTAAAAAAATGGTAATATAATTACATTGACCAAAGTTAAATCTGTCAGTGCTTTCAGAAACTAAATTGAGATTTATGAGAGTTTTTATTTTAATTACTGTGCACGTTCTAATACATATTTAAGAATTTTGTTGAACTTTAATCAAGCAGGAAGTACAGCAAGTAAAATTAAACTGACTCAGTGGCCATTGCCATTCTAATTTATACACAAAGAGAACGGAAAAGTGCATGGGGTTTTATTCCTATCTTTCAAATAATTGGGTACATTTAGTTTGCACTCTAAAGAAGTACAACATTTAAAAAACAGAGAGTTTTTTGTTTTTATTCTAAATACACAAAAAAATGTTTTATGATTAAATGGCGTTACATACAATAAAAGCAGGGATTTTAAAATAGTTAAATACTTCGTTAAAAATTATCATTCTTATCTTTTTTCCCTTTTTATCTCATACAAATTATTTACTTTTGAGTTGTAGAATATTATTAGATTAACTGCAACCTTTTACTTGTTGTCGACGATTTTAGTAGATATTATTCCCAACAAAAGAATTTTCAAAAGAATAAATAAAAGTTAGACCATTATGTAAGTTTTAATCTTTTTTTTAAAGTTGTAATTTATTTAACTAAATAAGATTATTTATGATTCAAAATTATCAGTTGTTTTTTGAATATCTGTTGTTCTTCCCTGAAAGCAATTAGAAAAGGCTTTTCTAAAAACATTAAATTATATGGAAAAAGATAAACTGTTTATATTACAATTTACTATCTAATTTACTTTTTTATGCTTTAAAACTGAAATTAAAACAAAAGTTTGCCTTGAATTTTACATATAGATATTTTATTTATTCTGTATCCGATTTTTATATTTATCTATCTTAATTTAACATAAAATGCAATGCAATTTAATGTTTCCTTCCTTTGTAATTTAGTCGTAATGATTTTTACTCTTTTATTATTTATGCCAAACTGTCAGGAAATATATATATATATATATATATATATATATATATATATATATATATATATATATATATATATATATATATATATATATATATATATATATATATATATATATATATATATATATATATATATATATATATATATATATATATATATAATATATATATATATATATATATATATATATATATATATAATATATATATATATATATATATATATATATATATATATATATATATATATATATATATATATATATGGCAAAATTTTAAAAGGCCAAAAAAGGATCAATAAATAAATTACAAAATGTATATATTTTTTAACTAACATAATTTTAAAATTACTCAAAAATTACAACAAAAATAATGCTGCACATAAAATGAAATTTTAGATAAAATTAAAATTAAAACTTTATTAATTTTTGCAATGCCTGTAAAAATGAATACTCTATTTTAATTTCTTATTTTAGTGCAGATAGATGAATAGATAACATTTTATTCGTGAACTACATTTTAAAATAGTTGTTTTAATCTAAACTAAAATATACGAAAATATACTGATAGCTCAACATACACATATACATAGCTCAAACTCTTCTAAACTAGCCCACCATATGATCGTCAATATAACGAAATCTACCAGCTATTTCGCCAATGGAAAGCCTCAATAAGCTGCATCATCTTAAGACCGCAGTTCCTCACATGCCAGTCACTGTGCTTCAAAATGCTGAATGGCAGGAACACAGTCACTTACTTTAAAACCAGATGGACTGTCAGATATATCTTGGTGCAGTCAACAACTATTACATACGACTAGTTTGTCACTTCATCACCGCAATGAAGTTCATATAACTTGATACGTAAGGGTGTTTTATATATTCATGTATTTTAATTTCACCGTGCATCACTTATTGACTGTCATCCCTTGCAAACAACACTATAAGAAACTTTTCGTGCTAGTAAATTACTACCAATCGGAGTCCCTACAATTTTAATGACTAATAGAAGTGAAAGTGTACAATGCAGTAATACCAAATTCTTCTGTTAGCACTAAATTATTAGAAGAATTAATACTACTCAGTTAGCAAAACAATAAGAGAGAAAAATACAAATAAAAAGAGCTAAAAAGATGTTTTTATACATTAGATGTTGCTTCATCAGTACACAAAGTGGAAAATATGCTGAATGGCAGAGAGTTTCAAGAGAACCACTCTTACTCAATCTAGCTGGTATCTGTCAGAGAGTTTTTAAATTCTGAAGCAAATATAAGTTTCGTTGTCTTTTAATTAGTATATCTTATTGGTTTATCCTCCTTACTTGCCATTTCTGCACAAAACTTCCTTACAATAGAGCGATTTCGCTCAACGACACGAACTACTATAATGCCCTTCTAATTCATTTTCATGTTTACAACAGCCAATAGGCAAACAATAAATTACACTTCCGTTTAAAACTAAAGCCAGAATTGGCATAAGTTGAGATGTGCCCTGCTGCGTGAAATCACCTTATTAAATATTTTTACAACGAGTTGCCTAACTCCTATTATTCTGCTATAAAAAGGTATTAATAATAAATTCTTTATGAAATATAGTCCTAAAACTGATTGATTTATACTTCTAAAAATATCAATATTTTAAAAAATGCACAAAATAATATAATTGTCGATTTCTATTTTTAACAAAATAATTGTTTTTCTTTTACTTAATGAAACAATGATCATAATTTAAAATAATGCAATGGATTTTAGAATATTTAGTTAATTGTAAAATTATTCAAAACCTTAGGAGAATTCAATAAAGCGTAACATTTAAAATTTCTCCCATTGTGTATTTTTAAATTATCAAATGTGCATAAACATGTTTTTAAAGTGGTTATTCTGTAAATAATTATTTTCCGAAAAGATACATTAGTGGTTTAAACAAAAAAAAAATAAACAGAAATATAGATACACGTATGTATAAAAAATAGAAAGTCTAAGTATATTTTCATTCATATTGTTGTCTTATTTGGTTGGAAAAACATTTGAAAAATATATAAACTTACTTCTAAAAAAGGAAATAATACTAGCAACGAAGAAAAATACTAGAGCCACTTTCATTATAAAGATGAATTGTAACGTTGCAAAACTCTTCACATATATCAAATTGTTTTCTTATACAGCACATTGTCATGTTTTAAGCTGTTTTATAGGGAATAAAGCTTGAAGCATTTATACGTCATTTCTACGGTAAGAATATTATGCCAATAGCACATGTTTTGAAAATATCTCTTAAGAATAAATACACTTTATATTGAAAATAAAATGATTTTTCTTAAGCTTTTCCGATCATCGCTAAAAAGTATATGGAAATAAATACCGGATTGAAACTCAACTGCTGTTCTAGACTTTATTCAGAAAGACTTTTTTTTTCATTTCAGAAAGTATTTTCAAGAAACGAGTCACATAACCCAAACATCTGTAGCTATATAAAACGAAATTTTAACTTGTTATGTGATACAAATACAGCTGCTGAAAGGCATTCGATTTCAAAAGTATATGTTAAGAATAAATGAAACAGGCGATTAAGGTAATGTATTAAATATTTCGTTAAATATAGATTTTAAGTTGGTTTGGAGATCTAAAGTGAATTTTTTGCAGCTTGAAGAGTTATTAGAACGTTATTTTTTATTGTTGATTCTCAATGTCTACGATCCTATATGTTATCAGTGGATTTCGAACCAGCGGTCTCCAGTTCAGAGAACAAGAATTCTTTCCTTTATTCAGAGATTGCCCAAACTTGTTTCAGAAATAAAAAAGACAAATGTTTTAGTATTTGGGTATAAATTATATGGTTTGGGCTTTAATATTTTATTGGTGAAATAGTGCTCCTTTTCAACGTCATTTACGTAACTGAATTGACTCCAAACTCTAGATTCTTGGTTTCTAAACCAACCTTTATAGTCATTAAAATGTAAGCAATGTAATTATCGACGAGATGTTGCTTTCAAGCTATTAATCAAAGAATCAGATTCATTAGATCAAAGATTACTGATACTGTATTCATTTTCACTGTAACATTCTTCACACTTCAGTGTCAATTACACTTTACATTTTTAAGTTATCACAAAATGACTAATAGTTCCTTCTAAACAGCTACTTCCGCATTTATTTTGCTATTTAAACTTAATGCAGTAATTCATTGGGATATTTCATGTTCTTTACGCTATGAACTTTTTTAAACTCATGTAAAGTAGAATAATATATTAAAAGTATGCTACTATATTTATTTTAAACTAAACTATATTAATTTTAAATCTATATTAAAGTCTAAAATAATTATTGGATTTATTTTTCTCATTTGACTAATTTTTTTCCATTTAATGCTATCGCGTTGTCCATCACACTGGTTATTAAATATTTGAATGTTTTCCGCAGTTTGACCAATAAACTATATCATCGCAAATCATTTTTGTGCTGCATTTATTGTATATAATCAAACAAATTCATATTGATCCAAGGTTTCTTAACCCTTAAGAATTCCAAATTTTCAATTTTTCAAAAAATATATGTTACAGATTGAGATATTTTACGTATTTAAAAAACGACATAAAAAGTTCCAATTAGTTTAAAAGTTATAATAAACAAAGTTATGATAAATATAAAAACACTCTAGTGATTTCTGTGCTTGGCCGTGGACTTGGCAGTTGTTTACTTATTACTTTAAGTAGACTTTTCTGAGAATGATAAATGCTTAATAATGTGTGCTAGATTTCTGAAAACCTAATTAATATTTTAGAACAAAACTTTAGCATTTCAATATAATGATGTTTCCTTGAAATTAAACTAAAATTACTGATATAGTAATATTTTTTTAGAGAGATAAGTACATGTCAAAATTACCCCCCGAAAGTGGTAAAATTATAAACATGTTTTAACAATATAAAACATGTATGTTTTAGTTAGATTCAATTTTAGAAGTATTTTCTTCATTAAAAACTTAAAATTTAACATTTGGTTACAAAATATTTACATACAAAATATTTATTTGTGTTCAAATATATACATGCATGTCAGTGAGTTATAAATATATATTTTTTAACAATATTTTTAATTAATTTTATAAATATTTAGGATTAGTTTATTAAAGAGATATATAACATATTTCTACAAAACAAATGAGACAGTTTAGGGTGAAATAAAAGAAGTTATGGAAAGTCGAAAGGTAGTAACAAAACCTTGGGATCCTTATGACTAAGTCCTTAGACACATTAAGTTTTGTTCACCATTTTACACTGATTGGAAATACATAGGAGAATGATTGTCTTTATAACATTTAAATTAATGTTTTTTGTTTTCAAAAATAACTTCTTGAGTTGTTTTACGTACCTGTAATATTAACATATATATTGATATTACAGGTATGTGCTTTATGTTTATATCCTTTCTAAACTACATAATACAATAGCCTTTAGATTAAAATAAAAGATTTTCTATTTTAAAAATATAACTTTTTTTTAAAATATAAAATATGGTTTTTTAGTTAGATTTAATTTTAGAAGTATTTTCTTCTTTAAAAACTTAAAATTTAACATTTGCGTACAAAATATTTATTTGTGTACCAATATGTACATGCTTGCAAATGAGTTATAAATATATTTTTTTAATATTTTTTATTAATTTTATAAATATTTAAGGTTAGTTTATTAAAGAGATATATAACATATTTCTACAAAACAAATGAGACAGTTTAGTGTGAAATAAAAGACGCTATAGGAAGTCGAATAGTATTAACAAAACCATAGAATCCTTATGACTAACAGTCCTTAAACCCATTAAGTTTTGTTCACCATTTTACACTGATTGGAAATACAGAGGAGAATGATTGTCTTTATAACATTTAAATTAAAGTTTTTTGTTTTCAAAAATAACTTCCTGAATTGTTTTACGTACCTGTAATATTAACATATATGTTGATATTACAGGTATGTGCTTTATGTTTATATCCTTCTAAACTACATAATACAATAGCCTTTAGATTAAAATAAAATATTTTCTATTTTAAAAATATAACTTTTCTTTTAAATATAAAATATATTTTTTAGTTAGATTTAATTTTAGAAGTATTTTCTTCTTTAAAAACTTAAAATTTAACATTTGCGTACAAAATATCTATTTGTGTACCAATATGTACATGCTTGCAAATGAGTTATAAATATATTTTTTTAATATTTTTTATTAATTTTATAAATATTTAAGGTTAGTTTATTAAAGAGATATATAACATATTTCTACAAAACAAATGAGACAGTTTAGTGTGAAATAAAAGACGCTATAGGAAGTCGAATAGTATTAACAAAACCATAGAATCCTTATGACTAACAGTCCTTAAACCCATTAAGTTTTGTTCACCATTTTACACTGATTGGAAATACAGAGGAGAATGATTGTCTTTATAACATTTAAATTAAAGTTTTTTGTTTTCAAAAATAACTTCCGGAATTGTTTTACGTACCTGTAATATTAACATATATGTTGATATTACAGGTATGTGCTTTATGTTTATATCCTTCTAAACTACATAATACAATAGCCTTTAGATTAAAATAAAAGATTTTTTAAAATATAAAATATATTTTTTAGTTAGATTTAATTTTAGAAGTATTTTCTTCTTTAAAAACTTAAAATTTAACATTTGCGTACAAAATATCTATTTGTGTACCAATATGTACATACTTGCAAATGTGTTATAAATATATTTTTTTTAATATTTTTTATTACTTTTATAAAGATTAAAGGTTAGTTTATTAAAGAGATATATAACATATTTCTACAAAACAAATGAGACCTTTTAGTGTGAAATAAAAGAAGCTATAGGAAGTCGAAAAATAGTAACAAAACCATGGAATTCTTAAGTTTAACAGTTCTGAAAACCATTAAGTTTTGTACACCATTTTATACTGAGTGAAAATATAAAGGAGAATGATTGTCTTTATGACATTTAAAATATAGTTTCTGTTGTCATATGCCATCACAAATAATTTCCTGAATTGTTTTATGTACCTGTAATATCAACATATATGTTGATATTACAGGTATAGACTTTATTTTTATATGTTTTCTAATAGCCTTTAGATTAAAATAAAGCATTTTCTGTTTTAAATCTATAAAATGTTTTAAAAATATAATTATGTTGATTTAGTTAGATTCAGTTTTAAAAATATTTTCTCCGTTAAAAACTTAAAATTTAACATTTGGGTACAAAATATTTATTTGTGTAAAAATATGTACACGTGGGCCAGTGAGTTATAAAGATATATGTTTCATTAATTTTATAAATATTTAAGGTTAGTGTATTTAAAGTGATATACAACAGATTTCTACAAAACAAATGAGACAGTTTATTGTGGAATCAAAGAAGTTATGGAAAGTCGAAAAGTAGTAACAAAACCATTGGACCCTTATGCTTAACAGTCCTGAAGCCCATTGAGTTTTGTTCACCATTTTATATTGAGTGAAAATATAAAAGAAAAGGATTGTGTTTATGACATTTAAATTAAGTTTCTATTGTCACATGCCATCAAAAATAATTTCCCAAATTGTTTTATATACCTGTAATATCAACATATATGTTGATATTACAGGTATGGGCTTTATGTTTATATTCTTTCTAAACTACATAATACAATAGCCTTTAGATTAAAATAAAGGATTTTATGTTTAAAAATACAAAATGTTTTAAAAATATAAAATATGTTTTCTTAGTTAGGTTCAATTTTAGAAGTATTTTCTTCATTAAAAACTTAAAATTTAACATTTAGTTACAAAGTATTTACGTACAAAATGTTTATTTGTGTACAAATATGTACATGCTTGCGAGTGAGTTTTTATTAATTTTATAAATATTTAAGGTCAGTTTATTTAAGAAATATATAACAGATTTCTACGAATAAAGGAGACAGTTTAGTGTTAAATAAAAAAAGATATAAAAAGTCGAAAATTAGTAACAAAGCTATAGGATCCTTACGTTTAACAGTCCTGAGACATATTAAGTTTTGTTCACCATTTTATACTGAGTTAAAATAAAAAGGCGAATGATTCTCTTTATGACATTTAAATTGATGAGGGCATTTTATGTTGTCATATGCCATCAAAAATAATTTCATGAATTGTTTTATGTACCTGTAAAATCAACATATATGTTGATATTACAGGTATGGGCATTATGTTTATATCCTTTCTAAACTACATAATACAATAGCCTTTAGATTAAAATAAAAGATTTTCTAAAAAATATTAGATTTTAAGATACTAATGAGAATTATTTCTTTTTCAAAGTTATTAATATGTTACTATTAATGAAGTCAGAATTAGTTTCGTAGAAACAGGTGTTTTTATAATTATTTTTATTACATTTCTCAATATGTATCTTGAATGGCAATAATTATTCTTGAAATATTTCCTAAAGTATCTTAAAAATGATACATAAGAGAAAAAATGTATAGATATGAATTTATGGAATGACAGCGGTTGTTTCCTTGAAGTAAACAATTACTTTCCAGTGAAATGTAGTCAAATGAACCCAACAGTTAATTAAGTACTTATCTAATCATATTTATTTTAACCACTTAATATTGGTGAATTTGGTATTCAATAAAGCCTGAAAATTCTTTCAAACAATGACTGTTTTTGCAACAGATAGACATAACTGAATACAAAATGGATTATTAAGATTTATTTATATTTAAAAGTTAGAGCTGAACAATCAAATGATTTCTTCTTAGAGAGTGTTCCTGGCTTAATTGAATTTGAGCGCATATGGTTGGCTTTTTTTCACAGATTAAACGACTCCAGAAAAAATAAACCATCTGTTACGCGCAATTGTAATCTGGGATCGTATATTATCAAAAACGGAATTTTTGTGTGTGATTAAAATATTTCATTTTGATATCGAGACGAAAGTTATTAAAATACATTAGCGTTTTAAATGTTCAGATAAATGTTAATCTCAGATTTTCTATAAATATAAGAAATTAAATGTCGATTGAGAATACCTCCTATTTATTAGATTTCAAAAATTCTTTGATCTGCAGAGAGAAGCCTGTAATTAATATGTTCGTAAATCTGTGTCACTTATATTTGCATTTTTTTTGTTTATAATTACAGAGAGTTAATTAAAATTTCATTGGTTTCCCAGAGGTTCTTTAATTATATAAAATATATAAATAACATCGTGTTAAATACAGTATGAACTTTTTGAAAAATTGGGCCACACAGATCATGAGTTGTATTCATAAAAATAAATAATAAAATGAAATTAAAACCCTTTAAATGCAATTAATATACAAAATGGACATTATATATATATATATATATATATATATATATATATATATATATATATATATATATATATTACCACTATTTAAGTTAATATATTTGTAAATCTGTGTAACTTTTATTTGATTTTTATGTTTATATTTACAGAGAGTTAATTAAAATTTCATTGGTTTCCTAGATATTACATTAATTGATATCCCTTTCATCGGTTTCCCAGATATCTCTTTAATTATATAAATATATGAATAACATCGTGTTAAATACAGTATAAACTATTTGAAAAATTGGGAAATACTGATAATGAGTTGTTTTTATAAAAATAAAAAATAATTTAAAATAAAAACTCTTTAAATGCAATTGGCATACAAAATGGACATTTTATATACATTTTACCACTATTTAAGTTAATATGTTCGTAAATATGTGTCACTTATATTTGCTTTTTTTTTGTTTATAACTACAGAGAGTTAATTAAACTTTCATTGTTTTCCCAGAGGTTCTTTAATTATATAAAATATATAAATGACATCGTGTTAAATACAGTAAAAATTATTTGAAAAAATTGGGCAACACAGATCATGAGTTGTTTTCATAAAAATAAAAAATAAAATGAAATCAAAACCCTTTAAATGCAATTAATATACAAAATGGACATTTTATCTATATTTTACCACTATTTAAGTTAGATTATAAAAAAAATCAAATGATATCAAAACTCTTACAAATAATTGTGTTTCTTAACATAACATTTAAATGAGTGTCTGAAGCATATATTTTGAATTTATTTAATATGGTTCAAACAGTAATGTTCACTAAAATGTCCCCCGATTTCTGTCTGTGCCGTCATGGAGAATAAACCTTGTTGGATTTAAAGCACTCTCTTGAACATCAAAAATTTTGAATTGAAGTCAATTAACTTCAAAGGCATTATTATCAACCAGTAAGAAATGATATATTTGCTATATTCACTGAAATACATAATTCTAATCTGCATAAAAACACCACTGGGTTCAAAATGTAGATAAAACTTAAAGCAATAAATAAATATATAAAAAATATAAATAAAATAAAAGAAAATGCTTACTCGTCATCACAAGAAAAAAGTCACTAACTGAATAACAGAAGATTACTTTTAATGTATTCTGTCAATCAGTTTCTTTTTCAATATTATAATTTTCAAAGATTTTCTCAGTAAATATATTTTATTTTACGTTAAGATCTAAATGAATTTAGTGTTGGTAATATTGTAAAACAGATTTTCATTTCTAGTAAGGAGTTCGTAAAATTTTTCAAAACATTCAAAGCTTTACCAAGTGGCGTTACGGATAGAAACTCATTATTCTCGAAAACATAAGAAGCTTAGTTTAGTGAAAAAAAGTAAGATAATCGTATCTGTTGCAAAAAACAGTACTGTAAATAATTTATTTTCTCAATCAAATCACACTCAATTTAATAAAATAATTAAATTTACTTAAACTAAAATTTAAATTTAGCCAACTAATAATTAAATTAGCATTTAAATTAAAATGACAGAAATCATTTTACTTTAAATATTTAATGCTGTTAACACATCATTTTATTTTTATTATATACATTGCCAAAACTATTGTAGTAAAATAGCTTTAGTCGAATGATAATTCTTTTGTCATGCCACCAAAATTCAATATTAATTATTATATATATATATATATATATATATATATATATATATATATATATATATATATATATATATATATATATATATATATATATATATATATATATATATATATATATATATATATATATATATATAGCTAACTAATAAACAGATTTTTATGAAATTTCTGGAACAAAGTTTGATGTAAATACACATCCATAACTTTTCGGCAGTTATAATGTATGATCGTATGTAACACTCATAGAAATTTAAAAGATATGAAAAAGTAGTTATAGGATATTAAAAAAAAGATTAATTGGGTGTATGACTCACTGAAATAAATACACAGCCCTCAGATCGTGGTTTCATACTGGAAAGAAAGCATTCTATGAGATCCTTTAGAAATTGTTTTCACTCGTTCATCTATGGTGTTTTAATGTCGTATAGGGTTATGGGAGGGGGGTGCCAATTACAAGTGTCCTCTTCAATGCATCTAAGATATGATCTCTATGGTAAAGCTCTAGTTACCCAATTGATTTGGAGAATATTTTTACTTTCTAGAAATGTGTCGACCAGATAACCTCTATGCGTGTGTGCGTCGTTGTCTTAATAATGAAATCGGTACCAACTACACCTCTTAAAGGCGGATATAGAGCTCCAAGATCACATACCTACACTTCACCAGTCTTAGGGACATTTTCAAACATATGGACGGTTAGCGGAAATCCAACACAATGACTTGCCACATTTTCAATTCTCTACTGCAATAATGGTTGATTTATCTTCAATGGATACTTAATATACTTTTAGTTGACAAATAGGTACCAGGTACCAAAAAGATCGTTTGAATGTTCTGTATATTTCTTCAATAAAATTTAAAAAGTATTCAAACTGAGTGAACATAAAAGTGTTAATGAGAGATATAGCAAAATGACTTTCTCATTTATTTAAATGTATCTGTAATAAGTAAAGCATAATCAAAACTTTAACTATAAGTTTCAAGGTATCTATGAAGTTCACCCATTCAAGCTATCAGTTTTACACTAATACATTAAATTGAACTCTCGTTCTTTTTGATTTTTATTATACTATTTATGGGAAAAGTTTAAATACGCGTATTTTAATGTTTTATATTAATCACATTTCTTCAATACCTGTAACTTAATGGTTCCTATTAATCACACGTTTTAAAACATCTACAAAGTGAATTGAAACTTGTAGGGATAATAATGCAACTATAATGAAATATATCTTAGTACAGTAAAACATTGAATTAGCACTTAGGAATATTGAAAGATTTCTTTATTATTTCTTGCTTGATTTTTACAAGCAGTACTGTTTTATAATGGAAACAATCACGAAATTTCCTCTTATAAGTCTAATTAGTATGCGGTCTCTAACAGGTGTAGTATAGCAATCTAGTGTCATAGTACAGCAATTAAACGCTTCTAATTCTTCTAATTTTAACGATAGCCTGTCTACAATTTGGAGTGTGTTCTTTTAATTTAAAGCATTTTGACCTTGCCATCGTGAAACCAAAGTTTTATAATATTCTAAACCCCTTTCTCTTAATCGAGCAATTCAATTTTTGTCACATGTTTCTTCGCAATGCTTTAAGGACATTTTACAATTTTTTAAAAACATTTTAATTTGGATTTCCATCTGGAACTTTCTAGACTAATATGAAACTTTTAAATTTATTCTTGACAGCTTTACATTGTTAAGATCTTGTTGAAACTCAATAACACTGCCTAAGAAACTTGCATAAAATTCACAAATTTTCTTTCTAGTATTGAAATAGGAATTTTGTAATTCATTAACACTTAACTGATATAGGCTCAAACTTCCTCCAAATATAAAATAACCTCCGAACATCACTTGTGATGGAACTTAGACGTTTGATTCTTTGTTCCATGATGGGATCTACAAAGCTTCTCCTGATAAATAATGATGAACAAAAAATGCATCTCTCCATTGAATGTAACATTAATCCTGTCTTTTGCACTCAAGAATGTTATTTACTGACCCTAGACGAACACTTTTTCTTTATTGCAGGTGTTAATAACCGAATTTGGATTGATGTTCTTGTCCAACTCCCAGCTTTAATAAGTCCTCCGTTGCACTGTCAATGAATCACCGCTGATACCATCTGCCAATTATTATTCCAATTGTCTTGTACTTGCCTTTCGATGAGACATTTTAGTATTTTATATAAGAAATGTATCTGTATGAGATATTTTCTTACGTTTGCATCCAAATTTACGTTTTGGAAAAACTTTGAGACGCTTATTTTGCAGATTATTAATCCAATTAATTACTGTATTTTCAAACTCCGCTTTCTGTAAAAATATTCCTAACTGTCAAGGCTGTGGTCTGGCCTAAGCTAACAGTTCTAGTACTATTCTTTTGATTGATATACCTTTCTAATACATACGAGAACTATACATCTTCCAAAATTGACTTCTTCTAACAGCAGATAATCTGGAAAATGGTCTACGTGAGATGATCTCGTGATAACCGCGTAGTTAAATCCGTTTGCACCAGTCCAAACCAACATTCTACCATAATAAAATACATTTGATACTGGTTTCAACCATAAAATCTGTGTGAAAAAGGCAGTTTTTATGGGAAAAAAACAGAATTTCCCCAGTACTGTAATAAAATACCTTTTGATATTACACAATTATAAATTCCCATATTTGCCACACTAAGGCTAACTAACCCAGGACTTAATGATCACAGTCGATTAAAAGCTACCCAAATCCATGACATTAGTCAAATTAAAACAAATTAATTTTATTGCCAAAAAGTACTGCCATAGATATTTATTAATCATCTTTTAAAAGAGTAGTTGAAAGTAGACAAAAAAAAAAATAAATTTCCAAAATAAACCATGTTTAAGAAACATTAGTTATTTGTTATTGTGTCCTCATCCCATGGAACAGCATGTGTACTATTTTAAAAATTCTTAAGGGCATTTTGTGGTGTAATGTTTTTATTTGTGTAAATTCTGTTTAAAGAAATTATAATAAAAATATATATTACCTTATTTACATTGTATATTATTAGAGGAATAAAATGTTAATTCGAAAATTGAAAATCGAAAGTTATTTCAGTACCTGGTGTATAACATAATTAAATATAAATAATGATCTGTAGTAAGTCTTATGGTTCATAAAATACATAAAATATAATATATAAAATAGTATAAAAATATATTTAAATGAATTGTTAAAAATTCAGTATAAAAAACACTAGTTCTACCTTTTTTATAAAACAGTTTTAGTAATTATCTTTGAATCCAATGTTATAAAATGAGTGAAAAGTTTAGAATAACTAATTTTTAAGGAAATTTTCCAAGATCTTCTGTGTTTTAAATTACTGTAAAATGTAAACACTGCATTGGTTTATAAAAATTATTATAAATGAATGTAAAATACTTAATAAAATATATTTATTATTTCCAGAATTATTACAGGCGATATTTCAATATTCTACTTAGGGACTAAGAGATTAAATTAGAAATATCATATATAATCCATTGTATCTGCCTTTGTATTTTACATTCAGGATAAAACGAAAATGAATTAAACTCGTTTTACTTAAAATAATGTTTTATGAGATTAGAATATAGCTTTCATCGTATTGAAACTTTGATTCATTAATTTACAATAGAGAATTTAATTTTCTGCTTTCAATTTCTTCTTATATTCATTTCTCTAAACTTAATTTGATTTTTGTCTGTTGAGAGATATATAACTAAATTCTTGTTGTTTATAGACGTTCAAAGGAACCTCAATTAATAATAGATTTAAATAGAGGATTCATATCTTAGCCTTCCCATCAATATAATCTCATTCAATATTGATCTTGTACTATTGAAATTGCTAGCTTAAATAAAATAAAATTATTTTGTACATCTTTCCTAATCAGTGTTTTTTAAACTTTGATAAGTAATAATTATGAGTAAATAACAGTTCTTTCATTCTAAAAGATTCTGAAAATTGAAACCTAACGGAATAGTTGCTAAAACGTCTACAGTCGCATTTCATTGGACTAGTATACATCTAGTAAAATATATAGGTTCTCTCTATAGGATCATAATAATGGCTGTTACTAAATAAAACCAGAAAATGCATTCATTTTAAAGTATAAATAAATAAATAAATAAATATATATATAAATATATATATATATATATATATATATATATATATATATATATATATATATATATATATATATATATATATATATATATATATATATATATTATATATATATATATATATATATATAATTTCAATTTTTTAAATGAAACCTCTATGTAAAATTAAACAAAAATATAAAATAAGATATATTCAGAGTAATTTTATATTTCTTAGGTATTTAAATTTTAATTTCTTTACTATTTGGAAAATAGTAATTTGCCTCAAATTACTACGATTACTCAAATTGTTACGATTTAGAGAAATCTAATAGTGGTAACACATTTTATGATTAGAAAGATATTAACCATCACTCAAAAGTTAAATTATGCTCATATGGTGAGCATTCAGTCCTTTATATTAGAATAAATTTTTATAAGATAGCAAAACTGAGAAAATTTTCTAAGATGACATTGTACTAATTATTTATTTTTATAATTCAATAAAAGTGAGTGCACATGGAAAAATATTACTTAATTTAAAAACATTTGTTTAGTTAAGGAAACAAATGGGTATTCTACAGATTAATAATTAATTGCAAAATGATATGTTTAATAATAAAAGAAAAATTGTCTGAAATTTATTACTTCTGTTTTAACATACTTTTTGGAAAAAAAAATCCGAAAAATGTACATTTTATGGCTACAGAGTATCTCAAACTTTCTGTATCATAAAATAGGAACAACCTATTCCATGCATTCCTACTTGACTACAATGACTTTGAATTATACTGATGAAAAGGTAATATAATATCTTACTAAATTATACAGTAATCAGACAAACACACACATATATATTTATTGATAGATAAATAAATACATACATACGTATGTTAAACAGCTAAATTTTTTGTGAAAGAAATTTCATTCGTTACTGGTTTGTTAATATTGAAGCATTTTATTTTTGAACAACTGTTATTCAGTACTGAATAACTCTGAACAGTATATCTTTTCTCAAACACATGTTTATGGCGTATCTTATATCTTCAGGCCTCTCTGGAGATATTTCAGAAACTTTTATCAATTTAAGCGTTTCTAAACGATAGTGATAAAAAATACTTTTCTATTTTGAGAAAAAATAATGAAATTAAAAAATGGATGAGAACATGACCGCAGGCATCCGTCTCTCATTTCAGTTGCTTTTCTTCAGTCCTGACAACAACGGATTTTTACAGCAGTATGTCAAAGTACACAAACTTTAGCTGAGCATGTCAAGTTTCAAAAGATGAAGTGTAATGTGTTCCTTCCGGTAAAATTTTTAGATATTGTCGTCTTAACTTCTTAAGTCAGGGTGTAGTAATTAGATAAAAATCTGGTCTTTTAATATCTTTTGTAGTTAGAGCATTTAAATACTTGCATAAATCCATCATTTAGCATATCTTGAAACATTATACTGTTATGTTATATATCTCGTTTATATATGTCATTATTTCGTATTTATTTTAAAGCTTTTAAACATGACTTTTAAAATAAAGAAAATAGTGAATGAAAGTACATAAATATAGCTAAACATTACTAAGTTAATACAATTGCAAGTTCTATTAGAATAATAGTACTGTTTATTTTATTATTTCAGTATGTTTATATTCAACGCAGAAATGGCACTTTTCTTAAACGTTGTTTATTTTTAAAGTCTCATATTTTCTCTATTTCATTTGCCTATAATAAATAAGAAGTTAATAACATAATTTAAACTGAATACGTCAGAATAATTATTTTGCAACACGGAATGAAGTTAAAGTTTTCATTTCATTATAACAATTAATTGTCCATACATATTATGTATTAGAGGAAAATTCTATACTTAGTTAAGTTCTAAAAACATGTATCCAAAGGTAAAATTCATTTATCTGAATACAAAACTATACCCTCTATGAAAAACAGTTTTAAAAACCTGAATAATCTAAAATGCAAAGATATTTCAAAAATCAAACAGAATCCATATAGAATTGAAAAGGTGTTTCCAAGGAAAACATATGACATTCAGTGTTTGAAAACTTTATGTGGAAGAAATTTACTAACCTAGATATAAATAAGACTGTTTTCTATTCGAGTTGCAGCAATATACCGATGTACTATAGAGAAATATTTGTAGTTGTTGTTCTACTGGAAAACATTACAAGATATCAAGATTCAACAGTTCAAAATGCAACAAGGGACTCTTACCAACTCAAAAAATGCAAAGAAAAGACGCTTAAATAATATATTATGAAATGGATGGTTTATTTGTTTTCTCATATAGATGTGTAGTATTGTGGTATTCAACATATATAGTATGCAACTGAGTAGTAAACAGCTAGCATATCTGATGAGCCTACACAAAATGATTAGTATACACTACATTTCTTTGCTTTTGTACATTACTATTAATTTAAATTTGTAGTACATGATTTAGTGTTCCTTTGCGATATTTATCATTGAGAAATGTCTTGAAAATTAAGAAATTACATTTGCATCATTAAGAAATTCCCTCATAAATTACATATACTGAAATTTAAATTAGACTTTATATTCTCGTAAATTTATTGGTTTTTATAAGAAATAATTATAATATTTTAAGTAATTACAACAATTATAAACGATGCATTTAAAAGGCACCTGCATTTCATGCTTAATTATATAAGAAATTTTATGTAAGCTAATTTATCTATTCCTATGTCAGAATATATTTACTTCCTGACGGCATAATTTTGAACATAAATATTTTAAGTAACTCTCACGCATTGGCAATTTATAAAAGGTTTACATTCATATTTTGTTATATGTTCTGACATAAAGTTTATAGCTTTACTTTCTACTTTTGAATTACTATCATAATATTTATAAAATTTTTAATAAAGCTTAGAGAGGTAAATTTTACACACTTGAATGCCAATTTATTAAATTAATAAAAGTAATTATTATTTTTTATTCATGCTGGAAAATAAACATATAAGACATCATACATCTTATACAGAAAAGGGAAAGCTCGTACCGCTCTATTGCCCTCCATTTCATTACAGCTGATTTTACAAAAGAGGATATAAAACTAAAAAAAAACTACGAATACGTGAAAACATTTTTGACGTAAAAAAGAAAATTCCATATGTAAAAGACAGCACAACTTACCAACACAGCGAAAGTTATGAGTATTTTACAGAACTAGCCATGAAGGAAAGCAGCTGTCGGAAATGGCTATCATTTCTGCCCAACCGTGTTTACTTCCGTAAATTTTTCTCGGTAAAATCGAGCTCGCTTCAAAGATGACTTTTACAGTTTTACAGGTTTTGAAAGATAGAGCAATATCAATAACGCTGAGAAGTAGTCGTTTCCAGCTACTCGATCATAACACTCTTTCAAAACGGTAACTCTCTTTTAAAAAAAGGAAAGTGCAATAACAACCGTTTTGTCGAATTTCCTTCACCAGCTGCAGCCTTAAAAGAAGATAAACTACAGACATGAAGACAGAAAGTGAAGTACTCTGCATTTGCTAGGATGGACCACTATGACTACGTTTGAAAAAAAGAACATCTACTGTTTGTGGATTTTGCATCTATGTACGAAACAGGTATTGACAGATAATTTAGCATAACACTTTAACATGCATTTGGCTGTAAATGTTGGTGTTTGAAAATAGTGAAGTAAAATAAGGTAGGTAGGGAGTTATTTTCTGCTCAATATACTTAGTGAAAGCTAAAAATATTTTCTTACCTTCTGTATTAAATATTACATAGGACTAGATGAAAATATCATGAGGGTAACTTTTGACGCTTTTGATAGAATTTCGAAAGAAAATTCATGTTACACTAAATGAAAAAAAATCGTTAATACAAATCCAAAATTTTTGACGGATTTGTGGAAAATTCGGTATATTTAAGTTTTAAAGGATGTAGATTAGCTTTGTCAACATAAATTTTTCCCTTTCATAGCTCCATTTTTTTTCCAATTTCTGAACTATTCATTGATTTGAAAAGCTTGTTTCACATTCATTCACAGGCAATAAATTTCTTCGTAAAAATTTATAGCACCAAATATAGCTGAAAATTAAATAAATTCATTATTTATTATACATTACTTAAGTGTTATTTGCATTTTGTTGCCTAAAAATACGATATCCTTCGAGTAATTAGAATTTCCAAGAATCATTTAAATATTTTTTTTATAAATTGAACTGATATTAAATTTAAACTTAAATTATTTTTTATGGCTGATGATTATGTTAAAAGGTGAGTATCCTATTTCAGAATGTCTCAGAAAAACAATTCGAACATTTTTATTTTGCTAATTATGTGAAGCTGCTTTATTTTTGGAAAAAAAGGTTTGATTTAAAATTTTATGGCTGATTTTTTTGTAAGTTAAAATATTTTTTTCTAAATATTATAATTAAAATTCTATAGAGCTTCTTTTTATGAATTCATGCTTCTTTATATGTTTAAAGGAGTGTTTGTTCTAATAAATCAAGAATACATTTCGTGCGTGCATGCTTCTGAAAAACTAAGAATATCGTATACTCAGAATCCCTAAGTTACATTTTGAAATGAAATATAAAAACAAAGTAATATGTATTTTTGAAAATCTTATACTGAAAAT
>CM063502.1:27856865-27959365 GCA_032207245.1 Pardosa pseudoannulata | reverse complement strand
CTCCAGACGAAGACTTTACCTTTCCCTCGTTTGAGTGCCAGCATCTCCGAAGCCATTCGGAAACGAGCCGTCATCAGAACCTCATCTACTTTGAAGTCACGTTCAACTACTCCTAGAGTAACTTTATTTTTCCTTACTAAAAATCTATGATTCTGTGTTCACAAGTCAAAAGCAACTTTACTTGTACCCGTTAATATTATATATACTCACTGTTTATGTTCATAATAATAAATTCTGTGTTGGTTTTTTAAAAAAAATCTTGTTCGTATCATTCCGTTGAAGCAAAAGGGTAATATTTGGCAAGCCTGGCAGAAGGTGCATTTTTATGTTACCTCTCTAATGGGACTGAATCAACCAAGTACAAATTCATTTTTTAAATTAGGGCGCTTGCCAAATGTTAAATGCCATTCAAACTTCTCTGGAAAATATAAGCTAAAGCTAATCTTTATGCGTGGTCAATGCACGAGAATAATTAGACAAGTTTTTGAGAATTTGTTTAAATTTTTGCAAAGCAAAAATCTAAAATTCAAAGTATCCAAAAAATTTGACTAGTATGATTTATGTTGACGAACGTCTAAGTAGATATTTAACAATATAGTCAGCAGATACTGTTTAAGATCATAAAAGTAAGATTCACAAAATAAGATGCGTAAAAATTTTGATATTACATGGCATAACTTCATTAAACCCTCATTAAACTTATGACTGACATTTTATATTAGCTTTTAAAGTAGGTCCAATTTGTAATGACATTAAGGTAATTGTACTTTGAAGTATGTAATTTTCAAGTAAATTCAAGTACATTCAAGTGTAAGTGGTGTTACGTTATGCATCAGAAATCTAACAGTTATTCAATATTTACAGTCATTACGCTAGAAATGAGATTTGAAAATCTATATAAAGGACAAATATTAAATTCCGTTATTCAAAATCACCATTTTCCACAAATGGTAAAAGGTAATTAAAAATTACAGTAAATATCAATGTTTGGTGATAGTTTTATTTTGGGCTAAAATGTCCGATGGGTTAACACATAGACAGTCTTTATGAAAGTCTAATAAGTCTGCATAACTATATATTTTGTGTTCTTGTGAGCATTACGCAACGCAATAAAAATGCTAAAATGCCAAGTTGATAATACGGAATGCTTTTTTTTCATATAAAGAATTTTTCAAAATAGATAGCTAATTATTAATTATACTAAATCCTCGAAAATTGCACTATTTTACTTACTGTAATAAAACTGTATTATTAACAACAAAAATAAAGATTAAGATGTATTTCTTTATTCGAAATATAAAACATAAAGTAGAAGTAAATATTATATATTTTAAAGTTAGAAATTCCGTTTTTAATCTCTTTGTCTGAATACAATTTGCTCTTCGTGGCACCTATTTGAACATATTTCAAAATACTCTTATTAATAAAAATGAGAAATATTATGTTGGATAACCTTCTTTTGATAATATAAAGGACAACAAAATGGAAAATGATTTCATTTTTCATTGAAAAAGATAAGTGATTTGGAAGATATAAAGTGACCAATAAATTAATTATAAAACAATTGCAACCGTGTGTAGCATTTTTTAAAAGCATTACTGCTTAATTTAAAAAATTATAAAAGTTCAGAAACATTACACACATTCAGAGGGATTACTTTTAATCGTAAAGATTACTGATAAATAAAAGTTTATCTAGGGAATAAGAACTTTTGAGGCCATTTATTTTACACGATGTCTTTTACCCATCACACAGAAGTTAAGCCTGTTAGTACAGTTAATCCGTTATTTTTCTCAAAATTACTTATAAATAATTCATTACTTTAATTTTTTGTGGAAAATATTTATAGCTCTTTTCGTATGATAATTGGGCATTATATTAAAATGTTGATATGTTTCTGACACAAACGAAAGTAAAATGTCACTCAGAGAGAATTACAATCTTTGGCATTTAAGATGCCAAGCGTGCATTTCAACTTCTTTGCAATAAATTTGCATTTATTATTCCTTATCCATTTCTTTATAATATAGAATTCGCCTTCATTATATTATTTCTCTGTAAAATAATATAATTGTTATTACTTTTCAATATTAATAACATAATACTATTTAAAATTAAATTATTTCAAATAAAGTTCGACCTAGATTGAAAACCCTTATGGTATAGCATTAAAATAGTATGTACAATTGCGTAATTATTTGCTAAGAATGTACAATATCGACAACTTTAAAATACAAATTATGAATTATCTAGCAGCTCGAAAATAACTAGTTGATGTTTAATTAATTTCTTAAATGCAATGCTTCTGGACTTATTTTATAAGAGTTTGATATAATATATCTACTTTTAAAACTTCAACACAAATATTAATTGATGAGACTATATTTACAATTCTATGATAATCAAATTTTTTTCTTTTAAATCTTTCAAATCTGTACATGGCCAGATTGTATGTTACAATTTATAAGAGTTTTAAATATCGTATACAGGTTCAATTATCTCTTCAGTACTAAAATATCAAAAAATAACATAACTCTCTCTATATAAAAGTCAGGAATATTGATGAACTTTTAGAAATTATTTGTTTATGCAATAAAATTTAAATGCAATAAAATTTTCTCCGTAAAATTACACGATTTTAAAATGACAACCGAACAGAAAGTAATACTGAAAAGATATATATCCACAAATTATTTTAAATTTTAATTAATAATTATATATTAACAAAATGTTGAATCGCTTTACAATGAATAAGATTTTGTCAAAATTAAATTATGCAAAGTATGTCACAGCAGTTAAATAATTAAACCAAAGATATTTTCTAGACGTTCACAAGCAGTTATTGATGCATATGAATTTAAAATTCTAAAAATTTTAGGTACATAAAATATATGTTATGAAGGAAATATGTGTTGGAATAGATGTTTCTTCAAGAGCTATAAGATTGTGCTGTCAATTCAAATAAGCAAAACGATTGACTTTTTGATGGAACAGGAAATAAAAAGCCGAAACAAGTTTCAGTTTGAATCGAGAAAAAGAAACTTTATTTCTGCGATACATAGAATTTTTCCATAGCATCACGGCGATCATTCAAGCTGGAACAAGTATAGACGTTCCATCAGTAACAATTGCCTCTCGTAAAGTGAAATTCTGCATCCTCGAATTAAATTTATAGACTTGTTAACGCTTTAGAAACGAATATAATATTTTACTATCTTCCATAAAAGAATACTGTTTTATGCTGGTGCACTTTATTTTATTAAGAATAAAATATTGTTTTCAGATAATTTGATAAAATAATTTCATACTAGAATGCATATAATATACTTCCATATAGAAATATTGAAAACATGTAAAATAGATCTTATTCAAAAATTAAAATTGGCATATTTATAAAACAGTTGTAGATATTTAAAGAGTAAAATAATTTGTGTAAAATGTGTAAAATAATATCTTTATATAATCTAAGAGTTTCTATATATTTGTTATTTTTGGCCATAGTCGCAGCTGTGCTCCTCTCCATCTAAAATTTATCTAAAATGCTATCTAAAATGTATATAAATAAAAAATAATCATACGAATATTTTATAACGTTTATTTTATTTCAATTTTTAATAAGTTTAATACTTTTGTTCTATTTATTTAAGAAAATAAAGTTAAACTTATGTTATAAATTACTTCTGAATATTTGATAAATAGTAATGACTAGACATTTAAAATCTAAATTTATATTACTAAAAAAGCCTTAAAATACGAAACTACTTGTAATACTTGAAATGCATATTTTTAAAGCTTTTCTTGCTTTGTCATATACCTATTAATAAACCATCTATCTAAACGTAATCGCAAAACTTTCCCATAAAAGGAAATTGTCATTTACTGCTTACCTTTCGACTCTAATTATTATAAAGCACCAAAAAAGTCAATAAATGTCTTTTATTCTTATCATTTGTGCTTTTGAGTGTAATCACGAAAGAGTTTGGTCGAAAACAGTGCTGACAAATAAAATAGCAAATAGGTCACGTAATCTTACGATTTCTTAAAAAAAAATATTTTTCTTTCAAGTAGCAATACATTTTATCATAGTGATAAATCTCTAAACTCTTTCTCATTCCTTCTCTCTCTCTGGAGTATACTTTAGTGAAAGTAATAGATATATACCTTTATACGATTCGATTTAGCGGCAAAATCCAAACTAAACACCCGTTTCCTTTACCAATCTAAGCACACATTAATCCAGAAGCCTCTTTTGTGTAGTTTTCACATACACTTAGTGCTATCAAATTAATGAGATCAATAAGGTACTCTTCCTCTGTTTAGAGGACTGAATGGGAAAATAAATCAAGGTATCTAGGGAGACAGTTCTAATCTTTAAGACAAGTATTTGATTAACTAATATGGAAATAGAATAAAATATTTTAAGATTCTGAAACTTTTAAATTATAAAAATAAGGAAATTCACGATTTTTTTCCATCCAATAGTTAAAAACGTCTTAGGCATTATGTAAGACCATAAAAGAAATCAGAAAAGCAGATCATTTGGTATATTTAGAAATAGTATAGTATTGGTGGATTATATCTTTCTACAGTAGCACACAATTAATTATTGTTTTTAAAACTATATTTAATTTCAGAAAACACTATTTCTTGTCATAAGTATCCATATATTTTTAAAATATAATTTCAATTTATAAAAAATTTGTTCCAAAATAATAAAAAAAATTACGTATTATTTCTTTTACGTATATAGATTTTAGATGATATGTAACACATACATAATAGTTGATTTGTTCATAAAATATACATAATGTTATTATAGTAATTTTATTGTTCCCAAAACAGTTTCAATTGAACTAAATATATTCAAAAATAGTAATTCAAAACCCAAATCAAATTTAGTCCAAAATAATTTTATTTGAACTGAAAGAAAAATATTTAGATATATTAATGTTATTTGATTACTAAAAACAAGAAAATATCATCACATAATATAGTATCAGCAGAAGAGACCATACTTTCATCCTAAAGCTTCACACTAAAGAAACCTTTTAAAATTACTTTGATTTTAAATGAAAATATCAGTAAAATAAATAACAATCAAAAGAACAAAGTCAGACTGCATTAAAACCTTTCCCCTAATTTCATATATTTTTATTAGATTAAAGATGTTTCTAAAATAAACAGCTATGCACTAATGATTTTTAGACTTAATATTTGTTGTTTCTTCATTAGAATGCCCTTTTTCCTTAGGAATATCCTTCGACTGCAAGTATCATGTTTATAACTATTCCAAAACACTGAAAACATGAGAATTTTCAGTTCAATTTAAGATTACAAGTTATTTTATTTAAATTCTAAGTATTATATAATAAAGCATCTGACACTCGATATAAGTTATACATAAAGTTATATTTATGCATCATGCCTTATATGATTTAAACTGAAATCTATTAATGCAAAACTTTAAGTATTTGTATAGAATGTGTGTATACACATAAATTCATACAAGTGTGTATATATACACATACACACTCATATATGCGTACTACAAACTTATTTATAATATTTTATTAATTCATTCTATTAATTACCTCTTGTCTTTTTATATACATGTTATTTATTTATAAATTGATGAAGCATCAATCTGTCTGTAGGAAGTAAATTCTTTACAGCTTCCTACTTAGAATAAATTTGAGATAATATTTTTATTGTCTTACTGTGTTGGAATGTAAAATCATTTGGTAAATATTTGTAAGAAATTTGTACTTATTATCTTTATTAATATTGCATTAAACTGGTAATTTCCAATAAAAAAGGGGGAAATCAAGAATAAAAATGTTTTAAAATTTTGATCTATAATTGAATTAATTATTACACATTTAAAGAAGATAAAGTAGGATATGATTTTAATATAATTTGGTGTTGCCATGGTAAATTGAAATTGAGTCTGGTAAAATAGTGTTATAATACGTAGTAGTAGCTTTCCTTTATTGGAAAACATTTTTTTTAAACAAATATTAAATTGGTTGTCTCTTAGTATAATTTTTAAAGTACGTTTAATAAGATTGATTTTTTTAGTTCCTTTTTGGTGTTAACTGCACAATATAAAAAATATTCAAGCAATATTAGTACTTTGCGCTGAAAAATACACCGAGCCATCGTTATATATTAACTTGAGAAAGCAATGAAAGCAATTCATATGAAAGTAATTGAATAATGTAATAAACAAATGCACGACAAGTATATTTTTCGAAGAAGCATCTAGTACTATGTACAATCATACCACTTAAGGAAAATAAACCAAAAGTTAAAGGAGTTAAGTATTTGGGCATATTCTTAAGATTTGTCCTCCTACAAAACTGCAATTTTTATTTTTGAAATCATATTTAAAGATTTTTGAAATTATGTATTTCATTATACTGTATCTATTTAAGGGTTAATGAACCATTTTGATTTATCTACAATATCATAATGACCTACTAGTGAAAATATGCGACGTTTTTTAACCAAATAAAACTTTAAATTGAATCATTGTTTATAGAATAAAATATTTATCCAGAAGAACTTAACTATAAAATAATGCTTCTGTTATTTGTAAAATATTTGAAAAGTAGAACAATGGCTATAAATACTTTTCTTTATATTTTTATATAAGCGTTTAAGAATTTTTAAATCAAACTGATGCAATAGACTTATAAATTTTAGCTATATCTTGACATTATTCATTCTGCAGTTTATTTTTTATATAAATTTTACGACACGTAAATATTTAGATTTCAACTAAAAATGAATGTTAAAGAGTCTAAGTTGAATTTTTATGAAAGATTACTCACATGGAATATGAGGTGTTTACAACCATAGTGAACCAAGTTCAATTTTCGATTGCAAAATAAAATTATTTACCAGGTTCATAAATCGATATTAAAAATGTATGCATGTGTTAGAAAACATACATGTGTTAGAAATACCGAGTTGTTGAGCATTTTCTACAAACAATTTGAACTTCCATGAAGTAGTTATGATACAGGCACTTAAGAACTCAATTTCGGTCAACTGTTCAAAATGGACTTGGTTCACTTTGGCTGTGAACTCCTCATATAACAAAAATGTATATATAAATCCAGAAATATTTAAACAATAAAAATGATTTGAAATGCAAAATAAAACAAGGCATAAAGTCTAAGAACATTCTTACTAAATGGAGTTCTATTTCCGTGAAGACATAAAACAGAGCATGAAATATGTAGTATCAGTTGCGATATGAAAATGTTCAGAATAAGAACGAGTTTTAAAGGAAATATTTCGAAAAAAATCCCATAGGTTAATACGAAAAAGTCAAAGGATGTATTTGCAAAGCATGACTTCTCAGTATAAAATAAATATATACGATGCACGAACGCTTTTATTTAGGGTAGGAAGCACTGCATTGCTGATATAATTATATATATTAAATCTTTTATGTTGATCTAAAGAAATCTCCACAACGCACATATAATTAATTTAGACAGAATTGGTAATAATATTTCTGGTATAATTTTTGGTGGCTGTAGGTGGGCAGGAGTTTTGAAATTTTGGGGCATTTATATATTTTCAACGGTTTACAGAGTCTGTCATAAGATTAAATTCTTATAAATTAAATTACTAAGCAAAAAGCGAATTTATTTTCCTTCAGGCATAGAAATAGGTCAGATACAGAATACAAAGAGCTGTATTTTAGAAAAAAGTTTTTAATTTGTAAATTTTTTTATTCCGAATTACTATTTATAAATTTTTTATTGTTTAAAGTAAAACGTGATTAGACCGTATATCAATAGGTATAAATATGGAAGTGTTTGAAGATATATCTGAGTTAATCTAAATATAAAATTTCACTGTTAATGTTTTTTTTCAGTCAGCTTAATAAAGGACAAAAATGACACCTTTTATCTGCTTATACTCTTGTTAATTGTATAAAACACAATAAGATCATATTGAACAAAGTTTGGTAAAACTAAGTTCTTTTTGTTGTTGAATTCCAGACACTTTCAACAACATTAATAATAATACTGAAACAAAGATTTATTGTTCATAAATAATTTATTGTGAACAAATTCAAATTTAATTTATCATATAATACTCAATTGTCTTCCTCAATTGTTGTCATAATTAAAAAATTGTAACTGATTATCTTTTTAAATTTTAATCTTGGGATTTGTAGATACACTCTTATTCTAAAAAGTTTGATTTTCTGTTTCAGCGCGAAAGAAACCCCTAAAAGGATTTTTTCATAACTTTAAGTAAATATTCTGATGAAACTTTAAGAAGTAAATGGAAAATAAAAAATAAATCTTTGACTATTCTTAGTAGACTATAAATAAGGAGACTAAAGTAAGTATGACTATAATATGTAAGGATATTAAAAAGAAAAGGAATTATATTGAACAATAATTTTAAACAAAATTAATGAAGAGAAATGTGTTGTATATGATAAAAAAGATATTATTACAATTTCCTTGAGAAGGTAATGATTCCTTATGCAAATAAGTAGTAAGATTTGTTCATGTACTACTCAAAATATTTCTTTGTGTCAAGAAGTAAAAAACATAATTTCCCTAGTCAACTGGTCCTATTGTCTTAGTTGGTAGTGTCACATTATATATTCCAAAATCTAAAAAAAAATGTACTCAATCTGTATGGGATGTGATATCATCGTTAGCGTTAATACATATTTCTAACTTTCTAAACTGGGCATGTGAACATCCATAAAACTGCCCCACAAACTTCTACATTCAACAAAGACTATGGACTGACGCACATTTACTGAACTAAAAATTCTAAAACGAAATCGCTGCTGAACCTGAAAAGGACATCGTCCCCTTGGCATTGGAGCTTTATTGGTTATCTCAGGGAACTCTTGAAGGGATTATTTTCCCTTGAAACTGAAGCTTACTTTATAACCTCGCAGTAAAAAGCTAAAAAAGGATAATTACGCTACACTAGAGATTGCAGATAGAATAGACACTGTTAGCTGAAATAATTATTGTTCTTTAACTTGAGTGAAGGTGGAAATAAAGGAAACTTGAACAAAATTCTACTTGAAACACTTAATAGACTCAGAAAATCGAAATTCTCATATTCTTCGTCGGTTTTTGAGAATTTCGGAGTTGAATAAGAAATTTCAAACAAACTACCGATTCCCGTGATACCAAAAATAAAACTCATGCAAGAATGAAAGGCAAAAAATGATAAAAGCAACCCAGAATATCAAAATACCTTTTTTCACTTAAACAATAAAGGGCCTTAAAACTGCAAATCGAAGTACAGAAAACTAGTTGTAAGGAAATTCCTGATGCAATTTTTCTATAATTTAAATGAAATTACAAATTTAGGGACGGATATAAAGCATTTTACTCCCGAAAAAAAATTCTGATAAACATATTTTTAAAAACAAGAAACTAATATAAGTGTTACAAAAATGTGTTTATCTTGTAGCATTTCCCCAAACTGTTGTTTATAACAAAAAATCATACTGAAGTTTAGTCAGTGGAGCTATCTCTCACATGTGCATGTTGGTCGGCTAGGAATAACGGTCTAGTGTTTTGCTACACTAGAGCTAATAAGAAGAGGACCTACATTAGAAAGCCGATAATGAACAACTACGGAAAACCATACAATCAGCAGTATTCAAACTCGAAATCTCGGGTAGTAGAGAGCAGCGTCGTACACATCAAGTGTCGGTCGGCCTGCAACTCTTGTTCATTCAAGAGTACTCCAAATTGCTAAAATTACAAGTAAATTATCTGTTTCCATCTTAAGTCAAACTTAAATATTTTTCTCCATACCAATATTTTTAACAAACATTGTTAAGTTGAAATAAGGTTTCTAAAAAGTAAAGATGCAGTTAAAAGGCAAATAAGCAGGATATTAAGACATTTCGATCAGACACTAGCCGGAATTCTTTGGAGATGAGTATACTAAATATTTAAATTAAAAAGCAATTCAGATTGAGATATTCGCTTCTTTTAACCCCGAAACAGAATGTCATCGCTGTACTATTGAACAGCACATTTGATGATATTGCCAGATGTGATGCCAGATGCTCTTTCAATGAAATTTACCACCAACGTTTTGGGCAGGAGTGTAAACTGTGCAATACATTTCCGGTATCTTGCAGTGTTTCTTATAACCTTATTCCATAAAATTAATTTACAGTATCAAACCAAATGTATAATATTTTAAAAATTTTGTATAGAAAAGTTATGTTTTAATAAAATATTTAAAAAAAATTTAATTCTAGATCAATAGAAATATTTTATTGGTTATTAATCTGAATCAGGAGCATATAAACTTTGGAATAGAGTCTAGAACAATGGTTACTAGTCGAAACGTAAAATTTACAAATTAATTTTAAAAATTCTTCTGGATTCTTCCTATAATATAGAATCTATTTTTTTGTATCTCACCAGACTTTGTGTCACAAGGATGATATTACTCGGTGTAGTTGAGAATGCTTAGGAGGATACCAAGTAGTACACAGTCGTCAGCAGCTAAGATGGAAAATTCAAAATAATATTAGATTTCGCCTCCAGAATCATACAAAGGATTCGTTTCAGTGAGAAAAGTCAAAACTGAGAAACCTGGCAGACCATGAAAATACTTTAGAGAAAATATAACCGTACAAATAATTGATACAAAATAAACCTCAACTGTTTGCAAACCTTTAAATGTTTCGAATCAACATAAATGGAAAAGAGCTAAACAACATGAATATAACTCTTTAGTTAATGGAAATATTTGATAATTTGTTACAATACTTAAATATAAAAAGGTTATATGCAACAGATAGATTTTCAAAAACAAATACAACAAAACTAATGCCTAGACAAACGAAAAACAAGACTACTTGTAAACCAGTCTAGTTCAAACACATGGGATCGATTATTTCAAAAATTATTCACCACTTGCCAGATTAAGTTCTACTACAATTGTATAACCTCATGCTTCTAAAAATAATTTCTCAACTTACCGATTGTATTTGAATTGCACATTAATGTAGATATAAAGGTATAATAGAAATACAGAATTTTTTCAAAAATGAATCAAATGTAGATAAAGTTTGTTTATTAAAGTATTTGCTTTAAGGTTTAATATAATCTGGTTGCCATTGATATACAAAAATAAATGATAAATTAAAATTATTAGATTTTAAGTCATTAAATTGAGATACGGTTATATCACAAGAAAACTGCTACTATGGAAACTACCGTTTTATTTTATGTAGATGATTTGATTGTACTAAAAAAATTGTTTTGAACATTGCATAATATTTTGGTTATTTTTATAAATAATTTAAAATGAAATGTTTGGGTCTCTTGTACTAATAAGTAGTGTAGAATTCATTTAACATAAATATAGATTTGAAATATATAAGTTGAGGAAAAATACTTTTGATTTATTACTTTTGTATTTATTCTATTTTAATTCTTTAACTTGTTAAATTTTAACATATGTAATATGATTTGAATATTTGTTGGTTTGAAATTTTAATTATTTTCATTTATTAGTAATTCTATGTGCTTTGATTTATTACCAATTTAACTTATTTTTTCTTTGTTCTCGTGTAAGATTTTAGTGAATTGCGCATTTTTTCATAATATTCAATTTCTGGAGTGTTTTAAAATTAACGTTTCATTTGCTACTTTAGTATGATAATTGAGGATTAATTTTAGGTGAAAATTAAAATTTGTTCATGCATTTCAATTTTTAAGTATTTTTTCTATTTTAAGTCTAACAGACCTTTTCAGTGATCTTTTGGATATTTTGGACATTCCGGACCTTTCATCCGGCACATATTTTGACTGAGAAGTCGTATCTCTCTATCTTCTCATCTTAACCTACACAGAGTATATGTATTTCTGAAACGTTGTCTTCTCTATCGAAAACTGTGACAACATTTCTGGAACCGGTGAAACAAAAAAAAATCTACCTGAACTCCAACCTCAATCTAAATGGTGGAAAACTAACCTAAACATTATGGTCATTAACATAGTAAATTGTTCAGAAGGAAAATACTGCACCTCTAAACTACAAACTTGGGTATGTAGTATTCCTAGTATATATCATAAATTGCAGATAGTAATGTAAATACTAAAGATGGAGAAATTGCTCGGATTGTAAAAAAAGTTTAAATTCTTCCTGTCTATACTTAAATGTATAATGTTCATATAGTCTTTTTTTCTTGATTTTCTCAACCCTTAATTTGGCTAAGTCCGCTAATACGAACAATCAAATAAATAAAATCTTTATAATAAATCTATATTTTTTATCGATAATATATAATATATTAAATATAGTATATATTATTATTATTATTATTAATTATTATTATTATTGTTATTATTATTTATTTAAATATATTTTTAATCGATATTTGAAAAAACATCTTGTCAGATAAAGGGTTAATGTTTACATTTTTTCCCTTTTCTGTTTAATTTTGTTTATTTTTGTTTTACTTTATTTATTTAATTAGTTGGTGCAGTGTTTAATATTAAATTTTTCACTGGAATCATGGAAGGTTAATTGACCCCATCCATATCCTCTTGGTGTTTTGGATGGGAAATATGTTTCATTGTGATTCCTGATTTTCGTCTGAGCAGATCTCTACCTTCTGCAACCCCTGTCCTATCATCCATTGTATTACCGTGTGCCCTCTTTCCACTTGTTATGCAAGAGAAGGTTAAAGTTGCTATTGAGTGGATGTAAAAATACCAAGCAGGGAGATAGAGTGAAGCAGTTGTTATGCGACCATATAACGTTCACATGACTGTCCGAATAAATGTTCACTAATAGATTTTTTTTTTGTATTAATTCTCTATACAGACTACTTTTATTTCCAAAGTTACGGTGCTCCAGCAATGTATTTTTCTGGGTATCCTGTGATGTGATGTTCTCATTTGTTATAAATAAATGTTTATGCTTTCTAATTTTATAGAAATATCTGCTGATTAAGCAATTAAACTATTTGAATCATTTTACTTGTAATATTTTAATAAGTGAAAACTACTAATATTTTTAAAACTTCAAATTTCTTTGATATGATTCTAATAGCCGTTCTTCGGGTTTTTGGTAAGGCTCTCAAACAATGTTATAAAATTTATAACATTGCTTGAGAATTTAACAATTTCTTTTAATTATTTCACTGTGCCTTTCCTCTAAAATTTTAGTCTCACACTTTCTAATTAATTATGCTTCCTGGAAATTTTGCTAATGACGAATTTTCAAGATTTTTTTATTCAATAATATAAAAATACGTTAAGAATTTTATTTATAAATAATTTAAGACAAAACCTCCTGTTTCTGAATAAACCCTGTGTAGAAGCTTATGACAATGATTAGATAAATTATTATATTCGAATATTAATGAAAAACATATTTTTATATAATTTTTTTTTACTTTATTGTATAATTCTTAAGGACTTATAATTAACATATTTTGATTATCTTTTTTTAAAATATCATTTAACTGAAGTAGGAAAACAGCACCTTCAATTTAAAATGGATTCAACTTTCCATTAAAAAATTATGTGCTAATATTTCAGTTTTTTCTAGCGAAGATAAAAGGTAGATTTTTATTTTTTGAATTTTTGATCGTTTCCGAAATGATTTGAGTTTATGGAGCAGCATTGCTTGGAAAAACATTTCTTTTTATGAATGCGAGGTTTTTTTTTCTTTCACGAATAACGTGTCCCACTATCCAATCGACGTTGAGAGGGAGATGGTAAAAACCTTTTCCTTGTTTCTATCACGTGTTTCGCAAACAATGATCAATAGCCGTTGGTCGGAGTTATTGCAGTTTGACGTGACTTTAACCGCAATGGGAGGAAAACAACAATCCCAGCCAACTTTGATGAAGAATATCCGGTAAATAACTTTTGCCGACAGAAAATAACTTTTATCTTTTTAGCTGTCTCACTCTGAATCACCTGTCTGCTGTACATACAAGCACATATATACATATAAAAGCACATATCTATAAATCTTTATATTTATATCTATGTGCTTAGTTGTCACTCTAAATGTAACTATACGTTTACGTATTTACACATATATATGTATGACAGGTTTTACAGGAAATATTAAATTTTGTTGTTATTTTATAATAAATCTTTCGCGAATTATATTTGCTTTACGCCCCGTCAGTAAGTAAGAAAAATGAAGTAACTTAACCTTGAAATTGCTTGAGCTTGAAACGCGTTTGACACTGTTAGTATTTTTTCTAAGGGACCGCCTCCGTCAGAGGTCAGTCATTTGTCAGAAGTAATGGCGAGGACACCGGAGAGAATCCTGAAAATCTCGTATAACTAAAGTGTCCCAGTTTATTACGTTTTTCAAATAATTTAAAGACAAGTAAAAAAGTTTACATTCCAGTTAACTTGACAGTGATTCACAGAAATTTGATATATATATATAAGCGAGAAGTGCACTGCTCATTACATGTGTGAAAACACATGGAGTTCCCCTATTCTTTGTCAACATTACCCTATTGTACAACTGAAGGATTGAGGATATATAGATGTGAATATTTTTTATAAGAGCTGGGAGTGTTTGTCAAATTCATTACGGAACTTCCAAACATTTAGAAGGTCCAAGAAGCAGTTCTTTTCCGATGTCTACTTACGGTCTAGAGTAGAAGATTCGTAAATTTGAAAGCACCGGTTTATTTGTCGTATTCCTGTGAGATGTTGTAGAGCAATTCGAAGGAAGCGGAAGATGAGGCTACAACAGAAATGGGCTACCATTTGTGTGGAAAGATGCAGTAAACTGAGAATTGCCCAATCATTCCACTTGACACTGAATACAGTGTTGCAGATTTTACGAAATATCCACCCTTTTTCCAGACTTTCAAGTGGTACAGCAATTTACTGATTACATTAATGGTTTTACCGCAAATAAAAAATAAGTCCAATTAAAAGAAAAATTATAAAATGATTCACAATTATATTAATTCGAACTGTCTTATTGGTGATAACTACAAGCTTTTGGGGAACATCGGTGAAATCATACGAGTTAATGCATCACTTTTACAACATACAAGTGCTTTTATCTTTGTAGTTGAGTTTTGAATCAATTTTTTATCTTGACAGCAATGTAAAACTAATTCCAGTCTCCCCTACATACAAAATTTCATGTGCTTAAGAGGTGCTTTTTCTTGACCTACCAGTACATAATTATTTCGCCAATTCTTCCTAAGTATAAGGGGATTATATATTTACTCACACATATATACAGACGAAGGTCACCCGGAATTGCAAAGTATGCGCAACTAATATCCCGTTTTTAAGTTCTCTGGACGGTGCGTTTTAAGGGTAGTCTTTATTTTTGGTGCATTTATTTCTAGGATATGAATCTCTCTGATATAATTGAGTGTATCATCAATATAATGTTGTATGAATATATCGTGTGCAACTACAGTATTCTTGTACTTTAACCATCATTTTCCAATATCTTGGCCTCTTCGATTATCTCACTTACACCTCTCACCCCGCCTTGCTACTTTTGGCTTAAGGTTACGTAAAAAATATTTGATAAGGTCCTCTCACAAACTTAGCTCTATTAAACACACGCATTTTGCAACATATTCACAGTTTCAAATATGATAATTCTCTGTCTGCTCTAAAAGTGTTGTTTTGAGTTATCTTCAAACTAAACAGCAAACAGTATAATGACAATTGCTTGCAGGAGGTGTACAAATAGTTAAGAAAATTCTTTTTACCCCCTGCAATTTTGAGGAATCCTGCTTTATATAATCGATATAAAATGAAACAAAGGATAAAACTTGGAATTGATTTTTATTCAATTGTGTACATTTTAAATTATTAATATTCTCAGTAAAATGACTCCTGAATATTTATCAGTATATACTGTTTAACCCGGAAACTATCCTGATTTGTGTTATGCTCGAAGTCATAGAATGTTTAATGACGAGTTCAATGCCCTTTATTAATAACATTTTAAGCTACCGTTTTATTCAGATGACCTCTAATTTAAAATGCAATGTTAAAATTCTAGCCTATTCTTTTCCTGCTACACTACGTGTTATATTTCATGATGTCACGGCATAACAAATAATGTAATTTGGCTTTCAATAAAAGACGAGAAATAACTAAGGTGGAATAATTATCAGCTGAATAGAGTGTAAGATTGTCGAAACTAAAAAATCTGTGTCAGCATATATCTTTGTAATATGTGCAGAAAATATATTTGTACGTCACTGTAATGTAGAATGACGCTGAAATAACAAAACTTTTTTTTTTCAGGACTAGTTATTCTTGAACTATTTTTAACGAATGTCCAAGTTGAAATTGAAGTTGAAATGTATTTTAACTATGGCTTCTGATTTTGAAGATTTATGAAATGCATTGTAGCAGATTACATAAGGGTTATACTGCTGTTGAAGGGTAAATCTCTTTTAGAAGAAATTTCCAACGAAAGTATAAATAACCGAAGTTTGACAGGAGGAATTTTTTTCTGTGCAATCGCAGTATAAAGCTTTAAATTTAAAACAGAAAACTGAAAATGTATTCATTAAATTTTTGAATATTTAATGCTGTCTTTTCCTCAGAAACGTTGAAAATGTAAAAAATGTATTCCTGTAATTTTGTATGTGTGAGATTATTTGAGAAATTATTGTAGATGAACATAAGATAAAATGATTATCACGATGTATTTTATCTTACTTCTAACACAGTGTTAAATGATATTTTTGAAGTATTAATCTTGAGTTGATATTCTCAGATGAGTACAAATATTTGTTATTTGATTTTTAATCCGTTGGCGATAAGAAACGTAAACAAATGATTTAAAGAGTATATTCTATGAAAATATTAATTCATTTTAATTTGGCTTAGTGGCTGCATTTAAAACATTTTATGATTTTCTAAGGGATAAAATCTCTTTTTACACCACAAAATTTTCTACTTCACCTATTGAAACTTTAAATTTCGTATTTTGATTAATACATCATCAGAAATATTATTTACACATTAACTTAGTTGTCAAAATTAGTATCCTTTTTTAAGACAAAAGAATAAGGCTCAAGTTATGCTCTCTGATGGAGATCAACAGCTTTAATGTCCATTTCATTGAGATTTTTCATTACAAAAATCTTTAAATATGGACTGACATTTTTAATGACTTAAACGCTTTCTTCACTCCGTCCCATAGAGTAATAAAATAAAGGAAACTGAAAATTATCCCCTGAAAATAATGTTTATTTATCTTTTTTTTTAGTTTAAAATGCAATGCTTAACCTGCATGAGAATACTTCTATACATTTATTGCGTTGTTGAAGAAAACTCACATTTTGTGACGCACACTGCAAACGTTAATTTCCGTTATAATGAGAATGTTTATTACATACAGGGAAGATTTAAATCGAAATTGCAGTGACACAATTAGTTTGTTGCAAGAGTCCCAAGTGTATAATGTCGACAAATTTAATTTATGGTACAGTGTAAAGGAAGTGTTGTAGCCATTTATTTTAGTTTATTTTGACAGAGTTATATGTAATTGTATTGAAATTATTGGTTATATAAAGTGTAGGTTGAAATTAACTTATACTACTAGGTAATACTGCAATTTTAAGAGTGAAATTTCGTCATTCTAAGTATAAAACTTTATGAAATATGTAACGTACGTACAGTCAGTATCACGTTGAAACTAAAAAAGGTGGATACAGAGATGATCAACACGGACATTTAAAGTTAAAGCCTTCCTGTATGTATTGATACATTGGCCGAATCTACTCAAAACTGTTGAAATATGAAAATCATTTTTTAAAAAATTTACAATACGCTTTTTATTTAGATAAATTAAAAATTTTTAAATAAAAATATTTTAAGATAAATTAAAAATTTGATAGTTGCAGAGCTAGAGAATTATTATAATATAAAGAAACTTTACTTTGATGAAATTTTCGATTTAATAAGTGTTTTTGTAAATGATTTGAATATAAGTTATATTATTGCCTATACGTCCTTATATCTAAATTTTATGAAATATTTTATCTTCTATAGCTGTAAAATTTTGTCGATATATCGAGAGTGCTATATGTTATATATTTGAACTCCTGTGATTTTAAAGTACCTAAATATACAAATTTCTGCTTTATAAAGCAGAATATGTTATTTATATATTTGCGTTTGTCATCTTTTATTTGTGTTACAGAATGATGGCTGAAATTCATTGTGAGTATTTTTTACAATATTTATGATTTAAGATACGAGAGCTAAAAAGTATTTTATGATATATATCATGTATTTCAGTGAATAGAAATAACGAATTCATGTACAAAGCTAGGGAGGGATATTGATAAAGTACAGATATTAGAAATTATATATTTTGCTCCTACAGTTCTGGATATGCATTTCATATCGTGTTAATGCCGTAACTTTGTATAAATGCAAAAGAAAGTTATAAATTGTGAGGATTATTTGATGATTATATTAATTTATAATTTAAATTTTGGTTTCAATGTTGTACAATATGTTTGATGGCTTATGATAAAAAAGTTTTTAAATTTATTAGCATTTTATTTTTTTTTATCTTCTAATCATTTTTTGGTTATTCTTGTAATTAAATCTAGTTATTCTTAGTCAATATATATGTTAGTTGTATTGACTTTTATAAACGTTTATATAGTTTTTTATAAAATTATCAGCTATAGATTAATTTTTATACAACATAGTTTATATTTAATTCATTTACAAGAGAATCATAAATTGTGAAGATTATTAAATGATTATATAAATTTATAGTTTTAACTTTGGTTTCAATGTTGTGCAATAAGTTTAATGATTTATGAAATAAGTTATTAAATTTATAAGCATTTTATTTATTTATCTTCTAATTTTTTTGGTTAATCTTGTAATTAAATCTAGTTATTCTTATTCAATATATATGTTAGTTGCATTGACTTTTATAAACGTTTATATATTTTTGTATGAAACTTTCAGCGATATATGGATTTTTATACAAGTACAATTTATATTTAATTATTTTGTTTTGTTTGCTTGTACTTTAGTGCAAATTTTTAAAAATATATTCTATGAATTTCGATAAAGTTTGAGGTTAACTCTGGTATATTATGCCCATTTTAGTCTGGTCAAAGTTTAAGATTTTAAATTCAATGCTATTAGTTCAGCATTGTATAACTATTATGCATGGTTACTATAACATATTCACTTATTAGAAATTTATGCCATCATTTACCGTATTGCAGATACAAATATGAGTGACACGTGTAAAAAATCTGATAAAGTTTACTGCATACTTTACATTTTATTTACATATTTGAAAGAAAATAGATTGCAATAAAATTTATATTTATTGATTTTACATTTATTTTTTAAAAAATTGTGATTAATTAAAATTGAAATTCATTATTGCGTATCTCATTTTAACAAATATATTTTAATTTAAGTCATGCATGCGTTTAATTACGTGGAAGTTCTAAAAAAGTTAATGTCATTTATATAGAAATTAAAATAGAGATAGTTAACAGATGTTTGGAATATCATTCCTAATCTTCTTTTAAAAATATACAATTAAGAGATTAAATCTAGTATTAACTTTGATAAGACGAGATAGAACTTTCAAAACATAATTTTTTAAACTCAAAAATTGGTGATATTAGTTGTTTCATCTTACTTACGTAATTTTCTTAAAATTAAGCTAACTGTCTACTAAAAAAATACTTGAATGATACTTGAATAGAATGTACTTGTATAGAATGATACTTGAGAGTTTAACTACTAAAACAAATTATTGTATATTATTTTATTTATTGTGAAATAGACGAAAGTAGACTATTTACTGTGTGGTCTTTGAGTTTTAAATATAAATCTTTTGATTTTTTAAATATTTTTCTGTTAGATAAGGTAGACATTAATCATACTATGAAAACTTAGAAAATTAAGCACTTTGCATCCTAGAAATGTATAAATCTCCATAAATTACTGTCTATAAATTTGAAACACACATTTTGTGTCTTTTCAATTAAAAAATATGATTAAGACTCCATAAATATTCTTATTACACAACTTAATTTTGGTGTCCTACGGTTTACAGGAGATATGCTATACGAGGTCTCATGAGACTGGGACTTACTACTAAATTCAGTAAGTGCTTAAAAAGTAAATGAAGTTATTTTAAAAAAGGCAGATATTATACATTGACCATGAATCTTCAACTGCAGGGGTCGGCAGACTATCGAGAGAGAAAAGCCAAAATCTTACTGAAGCAGTTTACACAGATATCAAAGAGCCATTATATGTATATGCAATGTTGATACCATACATACATACAGAAGCGTCTACGTAAAGTGCAGTGGTCTGCTGTAAGCTGATTTAACGTCCAAGCCACGGCCTGTAGGTCACTTACGGCTGAAAGCAAGTATCTGTGTGGACAAAGAAGAGGATGCTGAGGAAAAGAAACATTTAATTTCAGCCCTGATTATTCATTTGATTCTTGCACGTTTACTCTTGCAAATGATAGATAATCAGTTGTGTCAAATGTGGTCAGCATTTTAAAATTTCACTTAAAATAATTTTTATTTAATTAAAGTTTATATTTACTCTTATTAAAATATTTTATTACCACAATACTCATAAGCAGTAAGCTCTGGCCAAATAAGTGAATTAGTCTTTAAAATTGACTGTCATTTTTTCTTCCAATCTTAAAACCTTTCTCCTTTTATGCAAATAGCATTTGTGTTTGTAATTAGTATGTTGCTTAATATAAAATTATACCTCATACATAATAGGGTCCAATAACTTCTGTTGGAATATGATTTAATAGCTAAAGAAGTGTAAACTAGTAAGCAGAGATCACTTAAAATATCTCTTTTAAAATTTTCCTAGATTGTCTTCGTTTTCTTGCGAAAGTCTGGCATTATTAAAAATTATTTGCTATTTTCCACCTAATTGTATGGAATAATTCCTCCCCCAGTAGTAATAATACTCCACCAATAATATTGATCATGTATAAATGAACTTCATAATGTTACATGAGCCTTTTACTCGTACAACTGCATTTTTATGCTTTTTTAGTTTAGTCAAAAAGTAATACATTTACCGGATTTTTAAGTTAAATAGTTTAAAAATGCTTGAGAACTTAAAAGGGAAAAATAATAATAAACTTATTATATCTTCCTAATTATTTTTCATTTATATTAAATAAACAATGCCCTATAAAATATTACTAAGTTTTATGAAACCCTTTAAATTATATATAAAGAAATAAAAATATAAGCAATGAGTTTCGATTGATTTATACTTATCAAGTTACCTTTTATATAAAACTTAAAACTTTTCCAGAAAATGCTACTTCCGTAGGATATTTTTGCTGCTAAACTGTAATTATGTTCGTAAGGATTTGGTAAATTATAAAAAAAATTGCATACATCAGATAATAAACAAGGATAATGTTTAATCTGTTTTATTTTTGAGGTTAAAGCTAGTTATTTTACTACACTAGATATTTTCCAGTCAAGAAATAGCTACTTAAAGGCAAATCCAAGCAGCTATGAACAACTCCACCAACAGTAGAAATCAAGTGACAAAAGATAGCATCCAACCTATTCTAACTGCCTGCACGAGGCTTTTTAAAAACTTAAGTTATGAGTATTAGATATAATTGTTTGTACTAAAAAAATAGCATAAAATTTTTAAAACGTGAGTTTTAACCCTGTGATGCCTGAAACCCGCAGTTACATGAGAACCTGCGCTAAGCCTCGGAGGTCCGGGGAAATTTTTTGCTGGTAAATAAAAACAAAATTGCTTTTGATGATCAACAGAACATATTTATTACCAAAAAATACATTATTAAAAGTGTAAAATATGTTTCAGATTAATTGAATTATTACTTTTTAAAATATTTTGAACTGTAGATCTTTTTTTATTAGAATTCTGAAAGCACAAACTTAACACACATACGAGCTAAAAATTTAAATCACATTTATAGAAAATTTATGTTGGAATTATAAAAGATTAAATTAAAATACTACAATTCTTTCAGTTACATACTTTGCAAACAACTTTTTTTTTGTGCACTGCATACATTTTCCCCACATTTATCGCAACGCGTTCAGGATTTTTGGTCTTTTTAGCTAGGGTAAATATAAAACTTTTTTCTTGAAAACATTTTTGTGGTATTAGATTTTTAATATCTTTAAAGAAATAGGTCTTCATAATTTTGAAAGGAACTATCCGATGAAATGCATTGAACCCTGTTCTGATAGTAGCCCAAAGTTCTTATACATTTACATGAGAATTTTTGTGGAGTCCTTGAAAGTGGAGAAACTAGGTAAAAATTCATATTTCTGGACTACTTGTGGGGGTTTAATTTAAAACTCCTTGCACTCCGCCATATTAGATAATCATGCTGTATATAAGGAATAAGGAAATAATCACAAGATAGGAGACAAACATAGCATCGCCAACTATTTCGGGAATTTTTTTTTATATTACGACACAATGTTATTATATATATATATATATATATATATATATATATATATATATATATATATATATATATATATATATATATATATATATATATATATATATATATATATATATATATATATTAGGCTTAGATTCTTTCTCACTCAACTTAGTAGCATTATCTTTGCTCAAATAATACAACCCGTGGTCCAAATTATTCGATTCATCGATTTAGTATAACTTTTATTCAGAAAACGACAGGTGGTCACGAACATTTTCTTTATTCATTGTTTCGTCTTTAATTTTATTAATGGATTCCTCATCAGTTAACACTTCCACTAATAATGTTTATAATCTTTATATTTCATCATTTTAATAACTATGTATTTTCATCCGTGCTCCGATCAAAACACTAAATTAAAATTCAAGCGTACGTAAACTTGCACTGGGTGTCTGGAGCCCGAATAAATTAAAATTATCTCTTTATGACAAAATATTCATAGACAATTGTGGAAATGCATGTGATTGTGGTCTGGATGACCTACCAGACAGCAATTTAAAGCCTGGGAAGTTCATTTTCAATTGGTGGATTTTTTTATTTTAATGTTATTATAATGGTCGGGCCTAAGAGATCCGGCGCGCGTCCTTGCGGCTTAAATTTTTCACTTTTGATATTAATAAAATGTACGTAAATTAAAGTTAGCTTTGTATATTTAGAACATACGATGTTATGGGACTTTATATATCAATTCTTAAAATAGTACTGTAATTGTACACAGTTCTTTGCCTGAAAAATATCTGTTAAAGGTTCGACTGAAATATGTAAAAGACTGAAATATAGTAAAAGACGAAGCATTTTATGTTGTGAACAAGAAAAGAAGTCTACTAATGTGACAGGATATCTTTTGGTACTGAAAGCCGAACAATATATCTAAACTTTTAAGAGATTACTGAAGAAAATGTTTATTTTACTCTAATAAATATTTCTTTATTTGCAAATTATATAACATGATAGGTTATTTTTTGTTTCTCTGTTATAAGAAGTATACTTTTTGTTTGACCCATATATTTATATTTAGTATATTTAGAAGCATATATTTATATTTAGTATATTTATATTTAGCATATTTAGCCTTGTATATTTAGAACAAACGATGTTAGAGGACTTTATATCGATTTATATATCATATCTTAAAATTGTACTGTAATTGTACACAGTTCTTGGCTTGAAAATTATCTGTTAAAGGTTCGACTGAAATATGGTACATATGAACAGTAAAAGGCGAAGCTTTTCATGTTGGGAACAAAAAAAAAAGAAGTCTTGTGACACGATTTCTTTTAGTACTGCAAGCTGACAATATAACTAAACTTCTAAGAGATTACTGAAGAAAATGTTTATTTTACTCTAATAAATATTTCTTTATTTCGAAATTATATAACATGATGGCTTGGTTTTCGTTTGTCCATTATATAAAGTATAATTTTTGTTTGAGCCATATAAAAAATGTACGTGTTTTTATTGATACAATAAAACTTCTTATAATATCATAAGCAAGGCAACAGAACTTAGTTTTTGAGGATTTTTTCTGAATAACTCATTTGTACTATTACAATATCACTTTCAATCCACACAAATTATTTATTTTTAATTCTGAAACATATTGAGGGATTAATAAAGAAAAAAATTATATTTAATTCATTTGTATTTATTGGTTATTAGCTACATTTTAACATTTTCATAAATATTAAACTTTCAAAGAGCATTCTAATAGATTTAGAATTGTAGCTTTAATATAAGTAATTTATTCATAAAATTCAAGCATATCTATTTTTATAGAAAATAAAATATTTTATATGCTTTGCATTACTTATATTATATATTCTATATATTAAATTTATCACATATTAAATTTATAAATATAGTCTTATTCACAGCTGTTACTAATCGATACGTAAGTAAATTGTGCCTCCTCTTCATTCAGGATGTCTGGAACTGAACCAAGTGTTATCAAATTCAAAGATCCCAGTTTAAACATACGTTACATGAAATACCTTTTTGTTTCTTTCCAAACCCTAATAATATAAAGACATTGTCTTTTCTAACATAGAATAGCGATTTTCTCGCTATGAGAAACACAATGTAAAAGTTCTAAAACATTGACATACAACAAAATGTTAAGCAAATCATCTTTTCATTACCTTTACTTATTTTTAGGCATAGACATGCTCTTTAAATACAATATTAGTTACTCAGCTATAATTGTCACTTAAGATTTCCATGTAGTCATATCAACATTTGTAGACAATACAAAGAAAAATCTTAATAACATTCTTTAGAACTTAACAAAAATGAAATATGTGGCTACACCAGTGAAATTAAGTTTGTGAGTGGTACAAAGCAGGCACATGAACTTGAAAGTAGTTTTAAAATGCAAGTTATTCTCATTGAATTGTATTCGAACAAGTATATTTAATATCAGCATAAATCTGGATGATAATCTACCTATATGAAGATCTACCGCATTACCACAAGGTCATAATAAATTTTAGAAGTTGTTTTCTTGTTGAGTCTGAAACCATTTCAATGAAAATGGCGCTTGTAGCTTGAATAAGAAATTTAAGACTTAGTCTACATCATCCATTCCCTTGGAACTATTTTCTAAGAGAAAGAATGCCGATGCGGAGATCTCGTAAAGTCTGAAACATGGAGTGGTCTAGAAAAGCACTTACACTGTTTTAGAAAAGAAGTTCTGAGTGTGATGGACCCATCATCCTGTAGAAAACGGGAAAGAAAGAGAAAAGGCACCCTCATAAATTATACTGGCAACTTCCATCGGAAGAAAGTTTGCCTTTATTTCTCTTGTCATAACAAAAGTGGCAAGCTAATAACAAATGCTTTTGATTATAAAAAGTACTGATAAGAAATTTATAGTAAAATAACTTTACCCAATTTTTAATCAAAACAATGAAATTATGTTTTAATTGTATAGCATAAAACCCCATTTAATAATGTTTGGCATATTATCTTCAAAAACTCAAATATATCTTGTAAACAATATCCTTTGAACTACTCTAGAGAAAAAATGTGTGCATCTAAATAATAAAGTTGACATCAATTTTAATAATTCAAAGAAAATTTATACTTTATTGAAAGGTAAGAATGGGTAATAAAATATTATCTACGTGTTTGTCTAATTTCTTAAATTACTCAAATTTTATTAAAGTGACGCAATGTATAAATAGGTCTTAATGCTGTTATCAATTTTAAATTCTACCAATCTTTTTGTAAATATCTTGCTAATTTAATTTTTGTTTGAAATCTAATTGTTTATATTATTTATTTTAGTAATTTTATTTAGGTGGCATTATAATGATTTTAATTTTTCAGTAGTCAGATATTTTTTTAATATTCAGAATTTAAAGCTAACTTTCTAGTGAATAAATATAAATAATTTATAACTAAAACCACAGTTGAAACCCCATAATTATAAGAAATTAGCAAAAACAATTTTTAAAGTTAAGTTATAAAATTTCGACACTTTTAGAAAAATTAGGACTAATATCATAAAATAATAGAGTTATTAAAATACATTTTGTTTAAGATTGACTATGAGCTAAATAAAATTTTTTAAAAGTTTTATACATCTGTTTTGAAGAGTTTGAATTCATTAATATTTTACAGAACATGGTATTTACATTACGTATATCTGAAATGTAAATTTAAAATAAATAAGAACAAACTAGTAACATTAGTAACAATAAATTAAGTAATCAAAATCTCTTTGGCATTTATTTATCTATCTCTGAAAAATGAAGGACCACATTAAAGTTGTTTGCATAAATATAAAGACATTAAATTTTCTATATGATAAATAAGAGGCACGTACAATAATAAACATTCATTTAATTACATATAGTAATTTTTTATTGTCATTTAAGCTATTTTTATGAGAATGCTTTAATATAATTTACAAGAATTTACTGAAATTTTTTACCCAAAATATTTTCTTACTTAACTTTTTTTATCTAATTTGAGACTGACAGATAATTAGATTGTTAGTTTATATTTGATACATTTTAGAATATGGATAATTTAAATAACAGGTATTTAATAGTATAGTTACAATTCATTACCAAATAATGTTTCAATAAATCCCTTGTTTAAAAATTTATAATACGTAATTCTTGTTACTTAATGTTAATTATTCACGTATAGATGGGATAAAGTTTCTAACTGATTTGCCAATGATAAATGATAATATAAATCAATCAAGTCTTCAAAATTGACGGAGAAGTACATAAACACATAAGTCTAAGGCATCTGGTAAACTAAGTCAATAATTTTTCTGCATTAACATGTAAGGCAGCTCTTTAAAAGAAATATAGTAGAATTTACGTTTATCTTTAAAATTAAGAACTGTAGAATGAAAAATCGGCTTTCCTTTCGATAAAAATGAATGAGTTTAGATATAGGCCTAGTTTGCGCATTCTTCACATTATTTAACTTGAGATTTGATAAATCTGCAACGAGGCAAGAAATTTGGTCCTAGCAATATATAACTTTTGACAGCGCGAAGTTTTGAAACGGAACCGTCAAAAGTTATTAATGGTAGCCTATGTGGAACTAAATTTTAAGAAAACTTATTTGCAAGCCTTAAAATGTAGAGACTTAGCAGAGTCATTATAGTTTTCGCCTAAAAGATTTCCTATGACTATTGATTGATTTGAACTTTTGAAGAGGGTAAAAGCCAATAAAATACTTTGCTACATCCCACTTAGTTTACTGGTATATATAATGGAAGACGATAAATTCCAAGCTTAATATTTTTTTAAATTCTTTAAAAATAATAGTTTATTAAAAATTTTATCAAACCGGCAAATTGTTTGAAATATTAACAAAACATATAATTTAAACTTCTATATAGACCTAGGTTTCAGATTCAGAAAATTTATAAACTAAACCATTTATAAAATAGACCATTTATAAAAATTATAACATCTTCCTAAATAGCATAAAAAGATTTTCTACAGTGACTAAAAAGAAGCCTAAAACAAAGTTTAGATCATATTTTACATTAATTTTTAAAACTGCTTGCTTATTTGATAATATTTTTAGCAGATTGTATAGTGAATCTGATTGCATAATTTTGTATGCATTACTTATAACATTTGTTATAAATGTCCACATTTTCTGTAAATATTAATATGCATAATGAAATTGGACGTACAAATTTGAATGAATTTATAAAATTGTCATTCTTAGTTTTTCTTTTGATTTGACATCAGTAGGCAAACGAAATAATCATGCAACCAGTTTCAATTTCAGGCATTATTTATTTTTCTATCCTGAACCAAGAAACATGTGTAGTAAATTCTACGCATAAAAATTCAGAAAGTAAGAAAATTTTATTTCATTTAATACTTTATGTGACTAAACAATTCTACTTTTTTACAAATTGCGCTCTTAAGGAAATCCTAAACAAATACTATTTAATTATCTTTTTAAAAACAAGCTGTAGTCCTATTTTTGAACATTTTAAGAAAGAAAGCTAATATTTATTCTCTTTAAAATACTGGTTAGAACGAGTACAATCATATAATGTTTTATTATGCATAGTAATAATTTATTTCGTTAGGTTATAAAATAAACTTTTAAAGTAATATCACGGAAACTGTTAAAGTAAAAATATTTTAAATCTTCAATGTATTAAAAAAATGTTACTGTCAACTAAATTAAAAATAATTATTGTAAATTCATTTTACAGTTACTTAGGTTATAAATATTTATTTAATTAAGGCAATATGCTTTGAAAGCATTTTTATGGTATAAAGATATTTGTTAAAAAATTTAAACATTTTCAAATAGTTATATGATGAATGGCATGTTAATAATAAATAAATTAAACTTAAAAATAAGGTCTCGAAATATTTTATGGAAAATCAACATAGAAATTGGCGCCGAACTGCTAATTTTGAGCTTCGATAAAACTTGTTAATTGTTCGCACATACTAATTATACAATAAACCTAAAACTTAAAAAAAAATCTTAGATATGTTATGATATTTCTTGTTGTCATAGTGATTCAAAACTAACGTTGTTACTTACATAACTTGTAGCTTAAAATTATATTAAAGTATGAAACTTGTTATATCTGGTATTATTTATGCAATAAAACTTGCATTTTTAATAAGCGTTTGAGCTACAGCATTTATTTGAAACTTCACGATGTATTTTAAAATAGCATCTAAGAGTTGGGAAATTACGATGTTTATAAAGGGTTTAGATAAATTATTACCATTTCTCAATTTCTGAACCAGTATTTATATCATACTTGATATAAAAATAAGAAGAAAAGTATTTACTATATAAGTACTTTTCTTCTCATTTAAAATAAAGCATTTTCTTTAGTTATAACTGGAACCCAACTTGTTTTACAAAACATTTTTTTCAATAGAAAACATAAATTTAAAATATCCCTTTAAATATCACTTTCAAGAAGTATTTTAGACCTACAGTAATTTATAGTAGTATAAATAAATACTGAAATTAGTTAAACTTGTCATTATATATGTCCGAAATAATTCCTCCAAAATATCTTTTTACAGAAGTTTCTAAAAGTCCAATAACTTTCTTTTATAATATTAACTGGAATAGAAACATCTAAACGCCTTCGCCTGAACTAAAACATTAGCCACTTCTAACACCTGAACCTTCTAAAATTACCTGGAGAAGAGAAAGGAAGAAAAACTTACCGCAGGTACCGTCCGTTTATCCGGAGCAAGGTGTTTTAGGTTGCTCTCCTTCTCAGTGCCAGAGTGGAACTGAAGGAATCGGTTGTTCGGCGGGAAAGCTTTCTGCTAGGGGGCCGGGCGTAACTGATCGATCTTGAGGGCGCGTCGCTTTGAACGGATGCACGTTCTTTCGAATTTGGGGGTTGGACGAAAGAGTACTTTCGGACCACGCGAGACCGTCTTGGCGGCGCTAGTGAACGGACATCACATAGATTCAGTTGCAAGTCGGCGATTAAATTTCAAAATAATCGTTCTATAGCGTGATAACAGAATTAAACAGGCTGCTGAAAAATTTATGCTAAAAGTTTCAGAAGCTTGAAATTAAACCGGTAAAAATTATTACTAAAAATAACTAGAAATTTCTATAAATTAAACTTACAATAGCATCATCGATTTGCAACCCTATTAAGCAGCTTTCGAAAACCTTTCATCGCCTTTTACTAGAGAGAGAATGAAAGTAAACGATTATCATATTAGTTTTAGACGTGTATATTCATTACGGACTTTAGAAAAGTTCAATACAAGAACCTTAGATAAGGAACAAAGCATTAAAAGTAGTTATATCTGGTAAAATATATTAAATGATGCTTTATAATAATATATTACTCATAAAATTTTAGAAAAGCATTTGAAAATCTAATATACACAAAAAGAAAATTCATGATTTTTTCATGGCATTTTAATGGACTTTTAATCGTTTTATCAACATAAATATTACATAAAAATATTTAATTATTCTTGAGACGGATTTCACGTTATAAATATTAATTAAAAGAATTAAATTTATAAAATAACATGAGTAAGGTACTTAAAAAATATTTTGTAAAATTTAATGGCATGAATTCATCTTTTAACTTAAACTGAGAGGATATATAGTGTTTTAACCCCATGAAGATTCAGATATAATAAAATATCTTTTGAATTATATTTACTTACCAGTAGATAATAACAGCTAAGTTTCAGACTACTAATAAAGTACGTAAAACATAATTTACTTCTTTTTTAAATATATAAAATGCATTTTTCACTCAAAATTATATAAAGGAACTTTTAATGGGTATGAAATAATGACAGTTTTTTCAATTCAGGTTTAAAACAGAATTTATTTTGTGTAGTGTAGATAGTTAAAGATTTTTAGAGTTTTATAGTATATACTTATTAGTTTCAAACACGTCTTCAAACAAGTGATATCTTTGGGAATCTACTCTTCAGTGCTCCTAATGTATACTACTTTATGTTCTGAAATTATCAACAGAAAATATTGTAACAATATATACGATATATTTTTTTTTAATCTGTACTATTAAGATTTATTTTTAACATTTAAATCTAAGAGTTTCTTTTAAAAACAATATCGTAAATAAAATACTAAATAGTTATTTCAAGTAATCGATGTTCGGAATTTTTTATGTTTATTCTCACTTTAAGTATAGCATTTCAAGCATAATCTAAGTTTTTTATATTTCGGATGCTCTTTCTTTCACTGCGCTTGATATACAAATTATACTAGTGTAGTTTTTAGTGATAATTAAAAAATATTCTTGAAGGCACAAGTAAGATTTGTTTTACTAAATAGATATTACTGCTAAACTTTTTCTAAACAAAAGTTTTCGCTTTTGTAATGTGAAAACATATAAAAATAATGCATGTTTCTTTTTTTAACAATTTTTGTAACAGATTTCTTACTTAAAGAAATGACAATAAGTTATCTCTCTTACTGCCTATATATGACCACAGCATCATATAATAAAATTTCATCAGATTTCTTACATTTCCACAGTTAATCTCCGAAATGAGCTTTTACCATTGTTGTATTCCACACGATAGGTATTGCTGTATAACAATTTTTCAAATTTGTTTATTGTTAAAATTTTAAACTATAGTAGAACCTCGATTATTCTAGCTAACTGGGACCGCTAGTACCTCGGATATCGGAAATCTCGGTTAATAGAAACCATGTATAAAACTTTCCCTGCTTGCAAATTTAACTAACTTTTAAGTAAAAAACAATAGGAAGTTCTGTAAATGATAAAAATAAACATATATGAACTTATATTTCACAGCTAAAAAGATTTTAAAAAGTTGTAATATTTCTTAGTAAGTTGAGTACTTTAGTGGGAAGAAGTGCCTGTAACAGGGACAATGGAACTAACAAGTGTATCATTTTTCCAAGCTCATTTTAGAAAGGAGAAAAAAATTAAGACTTCCTTATTGACTCGGTTAACAGAAACCTCGGTTAATCGAAGTTCGGTTAATCGAGGTTCTACTGTATTTTCTCCTTCTATTAGAATGTACATTCTATACTCAGAAAGTTGTAGTAGCAATCAAAAGAACCCCACAGAAAGATGAGCATGGATGATAATCCTGTGTAAAATAAAAAGAACTTTTGTGATCATCTTGTAACATATCTTACAATTATATAGTAAGAGATTTGTTACACATAAACTTCACAATTTAAAGCATTGTTAATATTCAGTTGAACATAGATTTCCAAAGTATAAGCTATCATGTACCCTACGAATTTCGAGGGGACATCGACAGTGTAGGATATAATTAATAAATGTATGTTATACCTATATCTCTATTGGTATACGATCATTTACACTCCTAAAAATGTTTAAGATTCTCATATATGCACCTGAATTTTATTGGAGGCAAGTTCTGTAAATTAAGTTTAAAATACATTGAAAAATTAAAATTATATTCAACATATATTGTTTTTTTTCAATTTTTAAGAAATTTGAATCATATTCTCCAAATTGCTAAAATTTTAAGACTACGATCTTAATCTCATTTAAAAGTTTTTTAAAGGTAGCTAACACAGTAGGAAAATATTTTTTTGAATATTTATGTCAATATTTCCTTCAGTTAAAAAATAATAATAAATAAAAATAAACATTTAAATTTGAAGATCCGTAAATAACAGTAACGTGAGAAATTTTTTGTGTCACGAATACAAGTAATCTGAGTGAAATGTTTAAAGTAAACAAACAAAATTTATTTTAAACAGGGAGATTTTTAAATTCAAATTTTACATAAAACTTCTAGACCATAAAATTTTGTAGCTAATACTATGTTTTTTATAAAACTCAAGAAAAAAGGATTTTCCTTTAATTTTCATAATATTTTATCAATTTTGCATACTGATGTAATTTACGCTAATAGTTCAATGTTTTCCAGTTCAATCTTAACTGTCTAAATCTATTGTAGATTCGGTTATTAAAATTCAGATTATTTTTTTCCTTAATAAGTAGCAAACTTTATTAACAAACTAAAAGATAATGAGTGAAACTCATACATTATCAGAAATAATTGCTCTTACGTAGTTTTATTTTGGTCACTTATGTGTTACGTAGTCCCTTACAAGGTCCATAGTAAAGTTCCCAACTTTATTTTATCTCTTTACATCTTAGGACATACACATATACTTCTAATTACAAATATATTTCAAATAAAATAAGCATATTTTTTGTTCTACATTTAAAAATTTAATTTTACGAAAATTACAAAGTCTAACGTTTTATGTCTTCTCCCTTTTCCTATAATTATGTTTAGTAAAAACTGAAACTTGTCCTAAGATCCGAAATACATAAAGTTTCACTTCCCAGTGACAAGAATTGCCCAAGATATTTAAATTTGAGATTGGAGTTTATGAAATTTCAGTTAATAAAAGCTTTAATTTCTCCAAAAGTATAAGTGTTATCCTCATAAAAATGATCACAGGTTATTTTAAGGAACCTCCTAATTATGTGCTAGAGTTTCAACGCTTTTAAGAAATTAGACATTACAGGGCTATCCAAAATTTATTCGCTTATTTTTTTTCATTTTTCGGTACCCTCTGTAGTTTCAGGAAGACATTATGGTGGAAATATATGGTGTGCTTTTTTAGATATGCAACATAATGTTTATATACCTTATTTATCACTCAGACGCAGCTTATTATATGGCTAAAACGAAATATTATTTAAATCTCACGTATTAGCCAATTTTAATATTTCTAAAGTACAAAACAGTATCCAGTTACGAAAGACACTATATTTAATCAAAGTGCTTGCCATAAGATTTATAATAAAACTATTCATTTCATCAGAATTTGGTAAATTCTAAGTAAAGTTTTCGAAATTGTTGCTTTTATATCATTTAAAAAACTGTGTTATTCACTATTTTTCTCCTTACTTACAAAACTCTTTAAATTTTGTAAATGTATTGTGAATTGTTTTCATTGCCATTATAAACAAATATACGAACTATAAAATGCTGTCATATTCATTTTTTGTACATTTCATTTACTCAAAATGTATTTGAAATATATATTCCAATACTTATTTAAGATATCGAATTCCCTTTTTTTACTCCATAAAAATTTCGAGTGCAAAACTGCTTAATGGTAAAGTGATCTAAAGAAATTCATTTTAATGTGTTTACTTTTTGCTTAGTTTGATTTTAAATATTTTGTGTCATTGTGTGTTGACCTTTATTATAATATAAATTAAAATGCATTGGTTACCTTTCTGTACAATTTACTTTTCTTAATTTTTCTGTTATTTGGCGTTTGGTATGAAGCTTACTTCCAAATTTAAAAGCTTCTGTTTTCTACAGCTCAGACAATATATTTTTACAGACAAAATGCTTTGAAAGTTTTCCCTCTTATTACTATTCCCAACAGTTTATTTCTAAGCTAACAAAATTGTATATTTTAAATAAAAATATGATGTCAAAATTTACCGAAATTGGAACTTTCTCTGTCTTGTAAATATCAGTAAACTTTTTGACACCGTGGCATTTTGACATAGGCAATTACTAGAGCATCATGGATATTTATTTTTCCTCATGCTGAAATGAGAGAGCGTTGAAAACATTTTAAGTTTACCACTACTTCTTGACACTATTAGCAAATATTTTTAACAAAGTATTCAAATTATTTAAACATATAAGCACTGTTAAATATTTGCACTATCTATTAACCTTTTAGTGTTTTCGCGGAATTTTATTTATAAAACGATTAATAATTAAATGACTTTAAATTTTCTATTTAGCCTTTAAATTATTTCTAAATTTTCCCGTAAAAATTGCATTAAAAAAATCCACGTTCCTTTTTACATTTTGCGCTACAGAGATTAAGAAATAAATTTTAAAATTTACTAACATTATATTTATTTTCGAAGCTGTGTATTTCGTTTGTATATTAAATATGAATTTAATTAGACCTTAGATAGTATGTTGGTTTTAAAATGCAGTGTTTGTAAATTTAAATAAAATTAAACCCAAAATAATTAACTTTTCTCCGGTTTAAAAAAAAGAAGGATGAAAAAATTAATATTACAGTTTTTAAATTCTCAACGTTATTTAATTATTTTTTATTTCATAATTTAAAAAACCCACTACTCTAACGGCGCAGACTTTTTGAATTGCAGTGTTAATCCTCTTTAAAGTCTCCTGTTCGCTCCTTAAGTTCTGCCACGAAAGAGGGAGAAATTAAATATTTTAAGTGTTGTCTTGAGAAAAATATATTTAATTTCCACAATTGAGAAAAGCGTAGCTTTGGATAATTTTCGGAACCGGAAAAACATGTTTATCAGATTAATGACAAAACTTGTCTTCTATGCATTCCTGTGGAACAAAAAAGTGAACCGTAACATAGATTTAGAAAATTTACGGAGCAGAAAAGAACCAAAGTGAACTGTTTGCCCTAGAAGAAACATTAATAGTACGAAAAATGTGCAGTTTCATTGTTCGCTTGAAACCCTTCGTTCCTCCTGGGATTGAAAACTCTTTTCCACTTTCCCTTTCATCCATTAAGTTCCGTTTCAAGCGAAAAAACTCATAGGGAATCCGTTTGAAAGACGGTAAATTCTTTTCGTCTTTCAAATAACAAAAAAAAGAATTTCTGATCACATTTGCTTGCAAATGATGTGAAATATTCTATTTTAATTCTATATTCTAATATCATATTTTTGTTTAAGAAGCATAGGCGTTTGAAATTTGTTTTCCTTTGAAATTGTGTTAAACGCAACCAAATAAGTTACTTGCCAATACAGGATAGCAGGTGAATTTTATAACTTTTAAAGCTGGAATATAGCAACCGTTTCTATAAAGGGGACCATAAAGTTTTTCATTTCATTCAGACCTAAAGTTATTACCAACGATATTTTTAGGAAGACTACATTTTAACGAGACCTTTTTCAAGCTAAAAATTGGTTTTAGATTATACTATCTTCTAAAATTTATCACCGATATTATTCTGACCCCGTTAGTTATTATGACAAAATGTATTTAACCCTTAACAGTTTAATTTTTTTCACGAATTCGACCTCAAAAATGTCCCATTTTTTATTGCATATTTTGGATTATATTACATTTCTAAACTGGAAAATGTTATTAAAAGTAATATTTCTAATAATTTTAAACATATATAGCAACTGTTTTACAGGAAATAAAAAAAATGTTTTTCCTGGAAGCTGATTTTTCTGTCTCGTGTACCCCAGAAAGGGAAGTGACATTAACAGTTTTGCATATAGAATTAAAAATACTTTCGATTACAATTACTACAGAATTATTTTCTAATGCAAATGCTACAAGTACGTTTATTTAACCTGTTTTTTCAAAGATCAGATTCAGTGCAAAAAATCTTGAAAGACGGTAAGAGGCATAGTCCTACGTCACAGTCCGGACAAAAATACCTAGTCTCTTTTGTAATTCTTTTGTATATGTCATTTTTCTTCAGTGAACACATATAGCACTAGTTTCCAGGTCTTAGTTTTTATCTGTAGGCGTAATTGCTGCTAAAAAATCTCTTTTTTTGTCAGTATCCTAAAACCTCAAGTCAAAAACTCTAAAAGCTCTCGGAGTAATGCAAAACTTATCAGAAATCCAACGCTTTTAAACCAAACTAAATACATTTCGAAAACTAACGTCTTGTGGACATATATTGGACTAATTGGACATTAAAAATACAAAACTTACTGCTAAAACAGTGATAATTAGAAAGAAATCAGATTGCCCGTACGCCTTACGGGCAAATAATTAAGGGCACGAAAACAACGCCCGTACGGTGTACGTGCAAAACGGGCAAGGGGTTAAAATGTTTACGTTTCTCCCAGAGTTTGAACAATATACAGTTTGTATTGTTCCTTCGGCTCATTTTAAATTACTTTACTTGATATTAATTATTATTTACTTGATATTAATATTAACCTAAAAAAATTTAGTTACTTATCATTAACAATCTTGTATATATATATATATATATATATATATATCCCTTAATAAAATATATAACTGACCCTCTACCCTGCCATTCTTTTCATTTCTCTATACAATTGAACTAAAAATTTCTGTACTTCTTCTCTTCTTCCTGAAAATAAAAATTTTTAACATTAAAATAAAAATTGCAATGTCTATTTGCCTGAATGCAAATACTTGCAAATGATGTGAAATATTGTATTTTAATTCTATATTCTAATATCATATTTTTGTTTAAGAAGCATAGACGTTTGAAATTTGTTTTTCCTTGAAATTGTGTTAAACGCAACCAAATAAGTGACTTGCCTATACACGATAGCAGGTGAATTTTATAACTTTTAAATCTGGAATATAACAACCGTTTCTATAAAGGGGACCATAAAGTTTTTCATTTCATTCAGACCTAAAGTTATTACCAATGATATTTTGGGGAGGACTACATTTTAACGAGACCTGTTTCATGCTAAAAATTAGTTTTAGATTATACTATCTTCTAAAATTTATCACCGATATTATTTTCACCCTGTTAGTTTATATGACAAATTGTATTTAAAATGCTTACGTCTCGCCCACTGTTTGATCAATATAGAGTTTCTATTGTTCCTTCGGCGCATTTTAAATTACTTTACTTGATATTAATTGCTAAATATTAACCTAAAAAAATTTTAGTTACTTATCATTAACAACCTTGTATATATATATATATATATATATATATATATATATATATATATATATATATCCTTCATTAAAATATATAACTGACCATCTACCCTGCCATTCTTCTCATTTCTCAATACAATTGAACTAAAAATTTCTGCACTTATTCTCTTCTTACTGAAAATAAAAACTTGTAACATTAAAATAAAAATTGCAATGTTTATTTCCTTGAATCAAAACATTCTTACCGTTATGATATACCGTTACAATTTATTAATTTTTTAGCAACTTGTATAAATGCATTTGTCTAAAATAAATGCATTTGGAAATAGTATCTCCAAAATATCTAAATACTATCTTTATATAATATCTTTATCACCGTTTTGAAGATACTCTAAGATGCAACGACGCTATTTTTTAGCCTAAAAAATGAAAACGAGTCATCATATTGGTACCATATGTATCAATGTATGAAGTTAAAAATAAAGACTGTTTCCACACATGGTCTTGATTACTGAATTAGATATATGTATAAACTCCTATAATGACTCAAAAAAGGATTATTTAAGTATTTCTACCAATTCTGTTCAGAGAAATATGATCTGCATCTTAGAGTGTATCAAATTGTCCATGCTGCGGAGTAACAACACATCAGTAAGTCTGTGGCAGACCGTAATACAAGAATTGTAGATATTGTATGTACAGGAGATAAATATATAAAGAATTTAAAAATGAATCTTAATAATTATTATGTACCACTGACGTCTACCAGGCCATGTTGATATCATACATATAATTAAGACACCAGATATAAATGAGACTTACCGTTTTGCAGACTTTTTTATTTATATTTATTTATTCACAATCTGGTGAAGCACATAAAATCTATGCAATCTTAATATGAAGTCGATGGAATAGGGGAAAAAAATGTTGGTGCTACAGACACAGTTTACAGTTCTGCAATTTTAGAGTATTGAACTGCTGAGGTATTAGAATTGGCTGGAAAAGCTAGAAAAGATCCGAGAGTAACGAGAATATCTCCAAGACATTTACAACTTGCTATTCTTGGAGATGAAGAACCTGATTCACTTATCAAAGCAACTACCGCTGATGACGTTTTTCTCAGATGCAAGAGTTGAAATTTTTTTGCCTCTGTTCAAGTTCTATGTTCGCTTCCTATTCTTCTCTGAAGGGGGGCTCTAATTTGCCATAGTGAAGTATCCGAAAAACTCTTGTTTGAACGGCCAAAGTCAGGCTTTCCTCCTATCCAATGGGGTCGACGGGAGGGGATTCACTGACATCACCCTTTTCCCTCGGTCAACAGTGTAGCTCAAGTTACAATAATGTTTTTCCCATAAGTCTTAAAAATAATTTTGTAAGAATGAAAAATGTAGTGAAACACCACACGAAACTAATAATATATAACACACGTTTAAAGATTCCTTCTAATTAACTTTGAGAAATTTCATATAAAATTTATAATAGTTTATAGTATTTTATATCTGCTTAAGGTTGATTAATTATTTTATTTCTATAATAATTACAAAAAGTGTTCTAGTGTGGATAAAATTCAATTAAAATTAATTTACTTAAAAGTAGAAAGGGAAAATAAAGATGCATTTTTGATCATATAAAATCAACATGGTTCATAAATTTTTTCAACAAGAAATTTGAAATGACATTTTTCGAATTTGATCAAAATTTACAAATTACTTTAATGTAATAATTTTACTTTCGTTTGGAATATACTCTGCACATGTTAGACAAAACTATTCATTTGCTGATCATTGTATATGAAAAAAAAGAGATTTATTTTAAAGCATATGTTATGACAAATAGGAAAGCGAAATATTGCTATGTCTTTAAAAAAGTAATAAAAATAACTTCCTAATATCGTTTCTTCTTATTTCAGAATATTGAAAACATTCATCATTTTGGAAAAGTCTGAGAGTTTCTTTATCATATTATTTAGAGACTAAACAACGATATTTTTAGAATCCTATTACTTCAAAATTTATAGTATAAAAAGAAAATAAGAGAGATAATAGAAAGATTTGTAAAAATTCCCTGTTAACAACTATGATTTTTCTCCAGAAATCTAAAGGATATATATAAAAATCATAAGTTTAATTAAAGGAACAGGTATTAATGTTTTGAATAATCAAAGTTTTTAAAAATAATAAAATCAATTACTTTTTTTTAAATGTAGTTTTTCATAGCTTAAAAATCAGATATTGGGTATTGTTCTAAAATTAAGAAAATGCATTGAAGTAATTGAGAGTTAGATGAAACATCAATTATATTAAATAAAACTTCGGTAGTTTTGTCACCAAATAAGTTCATTTTTGGGTTTATGTTGTTTGTGGGTTCGAATCTCACTGAGAGCGTGGGTGATCGTAAACGTCTGTAATTTTCGCTAAAAAAATATAAATCATGTCTCTCCAAACCAAACCTTACAACAACAATCAAACTGGAAATTTTATAAAAGTTTTTCATAGAATTATCTTACTTTGAAAATTTTATAAAAACCAAAACGCTACAATAAAGTGCAGAATGTACCTAAAAATAACAAAATGGCATTTTGTATACTTATAATATTTGGTATAAAATATGTTCATCTAATTAACTTTGAGAAATTTCATAAAAAATTTATAATAGTTTATAGTATTTTATATCTGCTTAAGGTTGATTAAATTATTTTAATTTCTATAATAATTACAAAAAAAAGTGTTCTAGTGGATAAAATTCAATTAAAATTAATTTACTTAAAAGTAGAAAGGCACCTATCACTTATGCGCATTGCAAATTATTTTCTCAGTTAAATAAAATAAATAAATAAATAAAAGATTCCTGAAGTCAGGCTTTGCTTATCGGAAGAATTTTATGCTTTATTCTGATTCTAGAAATGCATTCTCTTGTCCTTCTCCTATTGTTCAGTTTTAAGAAGCATATTCTACTATCTTACTTATGGAGGTCTACTTTGGGGATTCTTGTGAATGAAGTCAGTAGTTATTGCATTTCTACATCCAAGATAGGTTAGTGTGTTATATAACTACCTGTCAACCATCACTAAGTAAAAAGCAAACTTTTAAGTTTGCATACATCGTTAAATGTTTTAATACTGAAAATAATGAAATAATTCGTTTTTATTGCATGTTATTAAAAAATTCAATGTAAACCATTGCACTACAAAACAGTTTTAGTGAAGTATTTTAATGTGCCACAGTCAACATTCAGAAAAATTATAATTAAATTCATATTATATTGGAACATATTTTAGTAGCTTATTGAGAATATGGAATTCCGTTATAGAAAAATGCAGTATTCAAGCGTCAATTTTGAGGAATTTCAAAAATGATTTCCTGTTATAGTTTAAAAAACTTATGAACCTATTATTCATGTTAACGTTGAGTTTCTAAGGGAAAAGTACAAATGTCAAAGAGTTTTGAAATGAAAAAAAATGTACGACATGGATGAATTAAAAGTTCAAAATGCATAGTAAATCATGTTGTTTTTTCTAAGAAACTGTCAAAATAGGAACTGTAGAACAATGGAAAAACATATGGCTATTTTAGTAAAGAACTAATAATTGAAAACATCTACATTTGTGTAGACACGGTTTTTATAAAATGATACCGACAGAACTTTAAATTTGTTTGACGAACATAACAAAGTCACAAAAAAAGGTAAAATGTCAACGATGATGATTCCGTTAAATTCCCGTCATTAGTCATTCGCAGATTATAAAAAAGATCGCTGTTTTAGGAACTTAAAGAAGCTACCTTTCGTCTACATTAGTAACAAATCAGTGTAAATGAAAGCGCATAATTTCTTAGATAATTTCCTTCACATATTCAACATGAAAATTCAAAAAGAAGACAGAAAATTTATCTTACTTTTTAAACAGTATCCTGCTCACCCACCACATCTTCCAAATCAAATTCAATTAAAATTAATTTACTCAAGAGTAGAAAGGGAAAGTAAAGATGTATTTTTGATCATGTAAAATTAACATTATTCATAATTTTTCTCAACAAGTAATTTAAAATATCATTTTTCAAATTTGCTGCAACACGAAAGTTATTTTCATCTTTTTTCTAAGAATTGCACAAGTAAGATCGCATCTTTAAAATTGATTGTCATTCGTTATGTGAACTTGTACAACAGAAAAACTGAGAAAAGTATGAATTTTAAAAAAAGGAGCAATAAAAGACAAAGGTAAGCAATTTGCTTTCCTTGATTCAAGTCATCCTTCTCATACAGAAACATTGCTAACAAAAGTATTAAAACTGCTTTGAGAAAACATGGTTTATATTTTTTTGCATAAAATGAATCTAAGTAGCCAGAAATGGAAAATGTAAATTACATAAACGAAGAAGACCATCAGAATCTATGTGATGGATCAGCTACCTTCAACGAATTTGTTGATGCAGATGGCAAATCAATCTCAACTCAATTGCGGGAAATTGGAGATATTGCTATTGAAATAAGTGGTGGAGACTAAGTTCGGAGACAAAATTCTCCTTATCATACAGTAGCGTTAGAAACATAAGTTCCTCTGAGAGACTGTTAACAGTTTAGTTCGGGAATATAAATATATATTTTTTCTTTTGGATGAACTTAAAAACACTTGTTTTAGGAAATTCAAAAAAGATAGAGCCTCTCTTGGAAAGTAAATTATTTTGTGAGAAAATAATAGGAGTAAAATTTGAAGGATTTCCACTTTCTTTGTGTAATTATTTAGTACTATGTTCATTATATTAATTACTAATACGTACACTGACTGTAGAAATATTCTCTTTAAAACTGCGTTTTCCGGTTTTTCATTTATGCGCGTCTCTCACTTTAGCTCGTTTTTGTTTCTGCTCATACCTGTTTATCAGTGAGAAATTACAAATAAATGTTTACTCATTTGTGACTGCGTTGACCAGAATTTAAAAACTTTAAACGAAAAAAAAGATAATACTTTGACTAACATCAATATACAGAAAATCATATACCTTATAGTAATATTATACACACACACACACACACACACACACACACATATATATATATATATATATATATATTATATATATATATATATATATATATATATATTATATATATATATATATATATATATATATATATATATATATATATATATATATATATATATATATATATATATATATATATATATATATATATATATATATATATATATATATATATATATATATATATATATATATATATATATATATATATATATATATATATATATATATATATATATATATATATATATATATATATATATATATATATATATATATATATATATATATATAAGGCATAATGATGGGGTGTTTGTAAAAATCAGTTTCTGTTTCTTTAATCTCTTTACAGCTCCCGTATCATTTCCCGTTAACATATATTTTAAGCCGTATTAATTATAAATTTATTTAATGGAATTTTTCAAATCGTTAATTATCTGTAAAGTTGTTTTCTTCCACTAATTTGGACGTTTTGAATAAATATTAAATTTAATGAAATAATTTATGCATTTTATTGAGGTAATTGCGCCAAAGAAATTTCCTTTTTTTTAAGTTATTTCTATTTCATTGTTGTAAAGGCTGAAAATGCCATCCACTCGTTGTCTCTGTTTAAACGGTTTAAAAGTTCTTTTCGAACCCGAACAGTTTTGACTTTTTTGAAAACCAAGCGTTTGAGTGCCATTTACAATTAACTTCGAAAACAAGTAATATTTATTTTGTGTGAACTTATTTCCCATTTCTTTTTCTTTTGAAAGTAATCTGATGATATAAAATATTCTGTTTTTTCCCATTAAAATATTAGCTACTCTCTTTTAAATAGCAGGCTAAACACATGAGTTTCATTTGCTCCTCTCATCTTACGGTGCTATGTGGAGAAGAGGGGGAGGAATAAGGCATAAGAGCTTTACGCTTTCTTAATCTGTTTTAAGCGTATTACCAAAACACTGAAGCAAATTTGAAACTCTTTTTGCATAAGCTAAGAGTAAAATATTTTTTAAAAAAGCTATTACGTTATGTGTAAGTCTTGAGGAGTGGATCGATTAAGTGTAGGTTCTTTTGGAATAATGGCTTGTTTGCGTTTCTCTTGCTGTAGCGGACACCTTGCTTATTGAAATATGGATCTTATTGAAATGAATAATGCTAAATACTTACGCTCTAATGTGCTCATCCAAGATAACTGATAAATACCCTCGTGAAATATTGAATGATTTTCTTCTGGCTACATAAATTTAAGCTGTCACTTGAAACGTGAGTAAGAGTTTTTTTAGCAATCAACTTGAATATTCTCGTAACTATAAAATGCGTCGGATATTTAGTGACTCAAATATGTTTCAACGATTTTTTATCGGAGAAAATGTAGCCTAGTCACGGAAGCAAACTTTTATTTGAAAAGATTTCGCAAAGGTAGCATCGAATAAAAATATCCCTTTCAGAAGAAAGCAATTATGTTTATTGGGTATTTCTATTTCGCACAGAAATGGATATTTCTGCATGGATTTATTGTGACATGATTTCATTTTATTAGTTGGGTAGGAATATTTTAATTTTTAAGGTCTGGAAAAAATTCGGAATGGTTTTGAATTCTTTATTATTAATTAAAAATAAGGCAAATTTGTGTAAACTTTAAATTTTGAACGCAGTAATATGTTTACTCGATCTTTCTAACTAATTAATTTTGCATGATATCACGAAGAGAGCGTCTGGAGTGGTTTTTTTAAAGATAAATACGGTATCTGGATTATCTTTCTTTACTAATCTTGTAATTACTTATTATAATTACGTGATTCGTCACATTAAATTCATAAAGTTTCGTGATTAAAGCTTATAATTTTCTTCTTTTCTGAGGCTCATTTTTATCACTCGACATTATTCTTTAACGCTCATTTGAATAGAAATGTGTTAATTCACTGAAATTCTCAATCAAGACGACATTTCATTTTCTATAAAAATGTCCATAAACCATAGAGTATAAACATCTTTCTTAATTAGTACGTTGAATGTCCTGAGAAATTCTTGAAATATATCTAAATTTCATATAGAAATTTAAATCTTTATTAAAAATATGTAATCTTATAAAAAAATCAAAATTCAACTGAAACTTCCTTTTTTAAATTTACGTAGAATACAATACTTTATGTAAAACGTAGAATACAATACTTTATGTAAAACGTAGAATACAATACTTTATGTAAGATATAAAAAAACTTACAAAGGTTTGATTATTTTATTCCAGTTTGATTTTCTAACTTGTCTCTTTTAATATATTTTATACATTTCCTATATTTAAAATGTTTTATCTATTTGTTCTGTTTCTTTCAAAGCGATAATTTAAAATATTGAAAATATATTACCTAAATGATATGTTGAAGAAATGTGATTAACTGAATATTTAAATTTGTAAAGGTAAAACAGTGATAAAAAATAATTTAATGAAATTTAAATTTTTTCCTTCCATATTATATTGATTATTACGATCTAGGTAAATTTTCTGAATAAATATCAAAAGTAGAGTAGAATTCTTAACTCCTTCGCTACATTCGAAACAAAGGAAAATATATGGTACATTCCAAAATGTGATTCCTTTTTCTCAGTTTTCATAATTAAACATTTTAACAAACAACTAACACGAAGGGTTTATCATTAATATTTTAGATTACGTTATAATGCATCAAAATATTAACCATATTTCATGAAAATTACATCCTTTAGCTAAACCTAATTTTGACTTAACCACTGAAGGACACACTTTTCGGGGACATTTCAGAGATATTTATTCAGTGTTGAGGATGAATATTTTAATAATTAAATACTAATAAAAAGGAACTAGATTGTTTTACTTTGAGTAAACTCTGCTTAGTTTAAACTAAATAAGATATGTTGTGCAGAACCAGGAAATAAGTGATATGAACTCAAAAAGTAGAATTGTACATAGCTGTATGCGTATTTTTAAAGCAGCCTGACTAATTGTATTTATTGTTGAACAGATTCCATATAAAGGTCAAACTAACATTACAGATAATCAGGAAGTCAAAACTCAAAACATACAGTCATTCATATTTTGGAAATATTTTTGCGGGGCTACATTTCACGGTATAAACTTTCTGTATTTTTGCACTTATATTTAGCTTGAATAATACACGTTTGACTAATTTAAAATTATTTTTTAAATGCCTAAACTATAATAGTATGCTAAATAAATTAGGATACGAATTAGAACCAAAAGAGTTACTTTATATAGTGTCACAATAAAATCCATTGTACTATTCTTTAAATTTATATTAAAAACGAAAAATACATTTTGTCGCTTTTAATTAAAAAATAACACTTAAAAACTCCTAAAGATACTTAAATCCCTTTAAAATTTTTATTTAAAATATCATTTAAGATTACCATTAAGATACATGAATTTATAAAAGTATATTGCATACATAATCGTCACAATATAAAAAAATGCAAGCCATCTCAAATCACAAATTTAATGTAAACAACCGTTTCGAACCCACAATTAATTTACATCTTCAGGAAGCAGTTTATTAAAATTTAGGACAGTAAAATTAAGCTTTTTTTAGAAAGGTGTATTTATCCCATAAAATAATAAATACAAGAAAACAAAGCTGACAAAATATTAAGTAATATATAGTTATAAAACAGGTGCTTTTAAGTTTAAAAGGAGTAGGTAATTTATGGCTATGAAACAGCAGTTTTGTTAATAATTTTTACGTAATATTGTTTCTTAATCATATGGCATTGCTTTTACAATTGTAATAAAATTCATTTTTGCATTCTAACATTAAACCTTTATCCTGTATAACATTTATAGTATTAGGAAAGGAGTGGCTAAAATATATAGTATTTCATTGAAAATTCTCTTTAATCATTTAAAACAAGCCACGTAAAAGAGGGATTACAGTTTAAATTTAATTACAGTATTTGTATCTATACAATGCAATTTGTGCAATAAAGTATGAAAGTTTTCTTAGAAGTAAATGGGTTTATTAAAATTATTGACAGGAGTAATGTCCCGTTTGTAAAGTTATTGGCAGGAATTATTTTTCGTTTGAATAGTCATCGCGAGAATAAGTATTTATCGATTTTTAATTAATCATTTAAATATTGGCATTCATAAAATATCCTTAAAATGGATTTAAATTAATTTCATTTTCCAGGGTTATATTTTGTACACACATGTGAATTTATATTCATGAAAAATGAACATGTATGTTATGACTACTAAAAATGTTCAATGTTTTGTCTGACAATATTTTGCATTATACGTCAGGTAATAGAGTACACAACCACAATCTCTCTCTCTCTCTGTATATATATATATATATATATATATATATATATATATATATATATATATATATATATATATATATATATATATATATATATATATATATATATATATATATATATATATATATATATATATATATATATATATATATATATATATATATATATATATATATATATATATATATATATATATATATATATATATATATATATATATATATATATATATATATATATATATATATATATATATATAATATATATATATATATATATATATATATATATATATATATATATATATATATATATATATATATATATATATATGTATATATATATATATATATATATATATATATATATATATATATATATATATATATATATATATATATATATATAAATATGTATATTCTATATATAATATATATATAAAATATATAAAAATATAATATATATATATATATATCTTTTATATATATATATATATATATATATATGTTATATATTTAAAAGAATATATATATAACTGAAATTTAATTTAGGATATTGAAAATACTTTCGCATAAGAGAGTTTATATATAAATGAACATTCGTATATTTAAATAGTTCATTGCAAGACTTTAGGAGAGTTTTCTTGGGAAAGAAAAACCACTTCTTGCTGAGTGTTCTACTTGCTGAATGTTTCATATATTGGAGTTTCGTATAAACAAGTTTCCATTGTTTATACAGAAAAAGAAACTGGGAGAAGATGGTCTACCGATTTCAGTAAATTTAAACAATGCATACTGGTGTAATTTGTCATCTTATTGAAAATTCCTTGACCGCATTGCTTCAAACAATAAATTGAACAAATGTTAACTGTCTGGAAACATTATATTCGTTTAGTGACAGAACACCATAAAACCCAGATTAGGTATCTGGCCTAACCATACAAGTGATGTAATTCCCATTTGTTTCTACATTTGTTATATAAGATTGACGAATGTTCACCTTCTCCTGAATTATAGAGCCCCATAGTGGTCTTACTGTCCTTTGCCCATTATTGTCTCTCAACTTTTGACCCCATGTTAATTTTTATTATTATTTTAATCTGAAATATTTTAATATTTTAACCCCCCAATTTAATTAATCTTGTTGGGAATAAACCCTTATTGGAGTCCTTTTAAAGTTTGAAGCGTTACTCCTGCTTATCCATAAATTTAATTATCTTTATTTTATTCTTCTAACTCTTTTGAGTAACCAACATCAGCTTTTGTGCTATTTTTGTTATGTAAACATTCATATTGTTTTATTTACTAATATTCAATTTTGACTTTCAATTTTTTGCCCTAGTGATGATTCATTCTTTTGTGCGAAGAAATAAACTGTTGTTAATTATAGTCCTGAAACCATCAATTCAATGAACCAACTAACTACTTAGTAACAGAATTATGGAGAGAAATCAGCACATTTTCCACTTTTATACTATTCAAAATTTTCATGCAATACTTTCTATACATTACAAGCTATTGAATTATTCATTATAGTACATATTTAAGAATGTCCTGTCCCTTAAATATACTCAAATTTTTATGTACTTTTGGATCAAAATAATATATTTACTAACAGAAGGAATATACAAATATTAACACAAAATTTCCCTAAAAGACATGTTTTCCAATTTTTCAAACAATTCTATAAAATATGTAAATGTAAGCATTGAGTTTTGAAATAATATATAGCATTAATATTTATAGGTAAAATTAATAAATTAAGACGAATTCATTTATCTCTAGAAAGAAACATATCTTAAGAATCCTCAATATTACAGAATATAATAAGTATTGCATTTTAAAATTTTTTTAAGAATAGAATTATTTCTTTAAATGATAAAAAACTAATACCAATTTTAAAGAAGTAAATTTTACTGATGTTCACAATGAAAGAATTCAAAGAAAAAAGACAGTGAAAAGATAAACTATGCACCTATACACACACACACACACACACACATATATATATATATATATATATATATATATATATATATATATATATGCAATTAGAAAATATAAAAATATGACTCAACTATACAATAGCTACACAAAACAATGCAACTATACAATAGACTCTTAACCTTTGTGAAGGAAAATAACCGTTTAATTCTAAAAAAAAAGATATTCTTAAGCATCTAAAGAAAATCTGTTTTTAAATGGTCTGTGGAATTACTGTGAAGTAATAAAAATTGAATTTATTTCCTTTTAATTACTTTTTCATGAATTTGATACTTTTTCTGTTTTTTATCATTTTTAGAAATAAATAAATACATGTATATTTGTGTGTAAATTTATTTAAACATGTGTTTACTTATTTATTTATTTATTCATATATAGCCAGAATTTTTATATGAAGCAAGCAAAGAAAAAGATAATAGATTAGAACTTTGGGGCGAAATGTTTTTCGTCACAGCCGATTTCGAAGTACTTATCTGAAGTACGGAATTGTGGAGGACTTAGACAAAGCATTTTGACCAACCCTCCATTACAGAGAATTAGTGACAAGGATCTACAGAGTGGGATCCCCATCCTTTCATGCAAAGGATTAGCTCTTGATTAATCAAATAAAGGAGTGGTGTGTCCCATTTAATAGCGCTTTGTTAATACCATTGTTTTGTTGGTGGAAATAAACGGTTATTCATGCTTATGTGCTAGAAATTGAATTATTGCCGTCTTCCGAATACCGTTAAATTATTGGGAGAGAGAAATTTAGAATTAATCCCTTGTTTATTTTTTATGTTTTTTTATATATCAACCTTTCGAAAATATGCATGAGAATTTTCTTGGTAATAAGAAAATAATGATATTATGTCATCACATGCAGTATATTAAGCGATGAAATGGTGTCATGATGCAAATTAATAAGGAAAATTATTAAGATAAAGAATCTCCGTAGAAGCATTGGATTAAGTATTTGATAAATTAGTTTTGCTCTCGGCAAAAGAGATATGAGTTTTCAAATGGTTTGCAAAACGAGAAAATATCGTATAAATAGTATTTTCTACTACACAATAGATACATGTTTTTATAAACTATTGATGTCCTAAAAGTATATAATCTATTTGCGTTTTACAAATAGTATTGAATATTGTGCAATTTAATCATGTCATTTACTAAATGTTTTTGCATATTTTTCCAAATATTTTTTATATAGGATATGTTCTTTACTAATTTATTGTTATATGTATATGAATAATAAAAAAAAATATTTTCGGAAAATTAACAAAGATTACAAAAGTTTTAACAATATCATATAGAATAAATATGTTGTTAATTTTAAAAATAACATAACAGAAATATATATATACATATATTTGGAGTTTAAAAATAATAAAAGTCCACTAATACTTGTTTAGATTGTGATTAATTGGCTTATTACAATTAATTAATTTCTAGATGTATTCAAAATAACAGAATAATTGTAGGTAAGTAAAGAAAATTTGACAAATAGAATAAACACACATTATTTTTTTAGTTTTCTTAAAAATACTTATAAAGAATCGTTCAAAAGGTGTTATGATTCTTTACTTAACTGCTGGTTTTACAAAATTTGTAACCAAAAATTGTAAATTGTTTCATTATACATATATACCTATATACCTTCATTATACCTATATAGTCTTAACACTAATCTTCCAATTAAAACTTGCTCTCATGTTAATTTTATGATTTTGATGAGAAATGAACTGTATTTAATTATAACAATTAAAAACGCTTTAAAGAGATAGTTTAAGGCAATGAGACCTGTTGTGTCGAAAGCAACTCTGTAAAACACTGACCTAATAATATGTATTACAAGTATTTTAGAGAGAGAAAGATCTCTTTATATTTAGTAAATAAAACTGAATTTTTTGTGTTCTATAAAACAAAAACTAAAAGATTATCCCCATGTATATATACATACATGATATATATATATGAATATATATATATATATATATATATATATATATATATATATATATATATATATATATATATATATATATATATATATATAATAATATATATATATATATATTATATATATATATCTATATATATATATATATATATATATATATATATATATATATATATATATATATATATATATATATATATATATATACATATATATATATATATATATATATATATATATATATATATATATATATATATTATATATATATATATATATATATATATAATATTATATATATATATATATATATATAAAAAGACATGCGTTTGAGATGCAGTCATTGAGATTCTGGATGGGCAAATACAGTAATGGTATAAAACCATGCCCTGTTGAAAGTCGTCGAAAAGGAAGAGTTTCAGTAAAATAATAATTATGACAGGTTCTTGCAGATACTGATTTTTCTCTGACATTGTTGCTCACGGAGGATTCACGTTTAACCAGAAAGGAAATTTTATTATATATATAGAAATATGTGGTCATTCTATAGAATCCACAAGAAGAAAAAGTTTTTTTTTTCACAAATATTGTTTTCTTTGTGAACGATATACAGTCCAGCTATTTTCTCACGGATTACAGATCTTTATGTTCAGTCAGCATACAGGAATCTGTCTAAATGTTCCTCCTCTGGAAAAATATTGCTCCTACAGAATTGTATATTTCTGATACTTCAATTATATTTTGCCGCTATGCATTATTGAGGTCTTTTGTTTGGTTTTAAATTTTAACAAGGAGTTCTTATCCATTAAATTATTGTACTTTTTATCACCATTTGTTTGAAATAATCATGAGTCTTTAAGTGTGGAACTTTTGATAGTTCAAAGAATCTTTCAGATGTCGTTTCAAATTATTCTCTTTAAACTTGCTGACATGATCGGTTTTTTAGATTCATGTATATGTGTGTACTAAATTAAATCAAAACTATTTCAATTTAACGGTTTTGATGATTTACGCCGGTTTTGATGATTTAAAACATTAATCTTAAAGCCATATTCAGAAGTATAGTTGGTGTGCTCATGTTCATTTGTGAACATAATAACTTTCGAAAAAATAATCTAGATTAAAAATAAATGTAAATATTATATAGATGTATATTTCTGTAACAAAATTTGGAACCAATCCACTGATCGAAAGAACCAATGTAAAAAATTGTGCTGTATTAGTTATAGAAGTATAAGACCTTCAGGGGAGTATATTTTAATTTTCGTAGTATTTTAATTTTTCAAATAGGATTTCAATTAATTTTTCATGTGGAATTTGGCAGAGATTATAGAGATAAAATAGAGTTATGCATAACGATATTTCATAGTTTATAGAGAAAAGTTTTTACAGATATTATGTGTTGTTAAACGTCGAAATTTTAGTCTTATCTGCGAAAAATTCATTCTTCAAATGAAAGAATATTTATGAACTATATTCGCTATTTATAGAAAAATTTATTAAAATTGTAACTGAAGAAAATTCTAGTGTTGACAAAAGCTCTAATCTAAATTTGACTTAAAATATACGAAAACATTAAGCCACTTCTAAAAGAAATGGAAAAACAGAAATAGCTATAAAAGGATTTGCAGTTCCAAAATGAATCTTGCCTGTATTTAATGGAAAATTTCAAGACTGGATTACGTTTAATGGCCTATTCAAGGCTAGTGTTCATAATAATCATAATTTATGAAATGATCATATGTTATAATATTTAAAGTCTTCATTAAAGGGTGATGCGTATCTTATTATTTAGTAAATAGCAATCCAAGTTAATAATTGTAAGACAGGACTAGAATTTTTAGTAGACTATTATTCTAATAAACTTCAGCAGAGTTTTGCATACATTAGAAAATTAATGCCGTTGAATATCATCATTCAAAATGACTTGGCTTATGGAGATTTGAGTTTCGTTTATAATACTGATGAAATAAGAGCTTTAGAAATTGTATAACAAAGCATAGACAGCTTTAATGATACGTTGTTGCTCATCGCGGAAAAGCGAAATTTAAATTTAAATTATGGATATAAATGATTGCCAAAGCAACGAACTAAAAACTATAGGATATAAGTTCTTGGAAAATTGAGTAACACTGAACAAAAGAGGAGAATTTAAATGATAAAAAGATAATTTCGTATGAAGCAATATTTTGTAGTACAATTCAAGCGTAAGATTTGTTTACTTTTATTTGTTAAATATTCTACGTTTTGCGTGTGGAGTGAAATATTTTAAGACAATGTTAATATCTTCAACAACAATAAATTCGTTTTGAATATACATTTTAAAAAATAAGTTACATAATTTAAAATATAAAAAGGCATCAATATCTTCGTAAACGTAGTAATTATTTCAAGAATTGGCATAGAATAAACAGTAAGCATTATCAGTAAAGCTCTCATTGAGACTCTATACACATTGGGAAAACACGTCAAAGTTTTTACGTTAAAATATAATTTAACCATATAATTAACCTTAATATACAGTTGAATAAAACATTAAAAACTAAGTTGTCCCAAACTGTAAGTTATGACACCATACATTTTAAGAATTCAGACAGTTTTGATATTGACTTTAGTATTCTGTCCAATTCCTGTTCACTGATGAAGTTTAATCAATACCTATCACAGAGAAATAGTTTAAGTTAGGTGTGATTCTAAAATATAATCAAAACATTTTCTCTATACGCAAATCTGAGGTGGTGTGTTGCAGTCTAAAATCCTATAGCATTCACTTAACATCAAAGCACCACATTTTCTTTGCCATATAGAGTGTGAGAAGTTGAAAGTAAAGAGACAAGAACTCAAGTACAGGAAATAATAAAACAACTTTGTTAGGCACTTATGGTCTTCACGCAAAATTTTGCAATTTTTATTTCAAATTAAGTAAAATCACTAAGACAAATTAAGAGCTATTTCCAAAATTAGAAGATTTGTTTTATGAATCAATTCATGTATTTTTTAAAAATTGTTATTTAATTGCAGCATTATGGCATATTGAATTTCCTCGGGGATATACTAAAAAATTTGCTTTTACAATTAATGATTTTATTTTACAAACGGTGAAGAATCCCCTTTCATTAGAAATTAATCTCCAGGGGTTTTGCAGAGAACAATTAGGCGAATTATTCTAAAGTACTAAATACAATTTGAATTCAATTATTTTGATGATATAATTATCTTTTCTAAAATTTTGAAGAACGAATGGGATGTTTAGAGGATTCCATTCGCGCATGCGCAGTTAAACATCATTTAGTAAACCTGTTCATATTTCATCCATTATTTATAAATTTTTAATTCCGATTGCAGGGTATTTTTTCAATGTTGTTTGTCAAGTGCCCTGAAAATAAGATTCTTTGATATTGAGAACTCTTCAAATTATATGCAAAACACTTGGAGAAATTTTGGATTGTTATTATAAATACCTTAATTTCTCCACATGTATACGTTCTATCATCATAACAATGAACACAGATTATTACAAGAAGCATCCTAATTATGCCCTAAAGTTTGAACACTTTTCATACCTTATTTTTTACAGGGTTATCCAAAATGTATTCGTTTTTCTTCAATATTTTGCGGTCCCCTATTGGGTCCTTAGAAAATTTCTTAGTTGACATATAAGACGTCTACCATCATGTTTACATGTCTGGGGTTTCAGGATAATTCCTCTTGTATTTTTCTAGATATTTAACAAAATGTCTAAAATCGCAAGTGAAAGATTAACATTGGCAATATAATCTCTTTCTGTATATATATATATAATATATATATATATATATATATATATAATATATATATATATATATATATATATATATATATATATATATATATATATATATATATATATATATATATATATATATATATATATATATATATATATATATATATATATATATATATATATATATATATATATATATATATATATATATATATATATATATATATATATATATATATATATATATATATATATATATATATATATATATATATATATATATATATATATATATATATAATATATATATATATATATATATATATATATATATATATATATATATATATATATATATAAATATATATATATATATATATATATATATATATATATATATATATATATATATATATATATATATATATATATATATATATATATATATATATATATATATATATATATATATATATATATATATATATATATATATATATATATATATATATATATATATATATATATATATATATATATATATATATATATATATATATATATATATATATATATATATATATATATATATCCGTAGTATATAATTTGATAAATGGTTTTTTAAACATCGGATATTGAAAATCGGTACTTTTGAGCTTGTTAAAGATCTTTGGTTACCCAATACTTTTGGTCAGGGTATATATAATATATTTATATTATATTTTAAAGTTAAGTTATTAACATGAATGAAATGTCCTAGTTTTGAACTTCAGTATAGGTTTTTTACGAGACTATTACACATTTCTGTTTTATATGTGATTGTGCGTATTACTTTACTCTTAGTGCAAGTAATGAAACGAGAAAGAAACATTTCGACCTGATGCTTTTAATATGATGAGGAAAGTACACGTTTTTATGCAGTTTTTCAGACACCGGCTGTTGCATTGGTGAACATAAACCACCTCAATATATTAAAGGCTTCCAAAACTTTGAGACGAATGGAAAAGGATAAAATTTTTTTTGTCGTTTTGTTTTGCTTCCTAAAAATCGAAATAGATTTCTGTCAAGAATTTATAGCATTACAGTGGCCAAAACCCAAAAACGAAATCGACAAATTCAAACTGAGCTTGGGTCTTAAAACTTTGAAACAACGAATTGGGCACATTTATTGTGTTCGATTGTATGTAGCTGAGAGCAGTTTTGTCGACAACAAAATTTAAGGTGCATATTCTATCTTTTAAAGTATAGAGGTTGCGAATAAGGGGACATTTTTATATTTTTAGAAAAATAGTATTCGAAAGTAATGCTTTAATTGATAATAGGCATGAATAATTGGATGACAAGATTTCACAATAATTATCCATTAGATGATATAGTGATATTTTTTATTTGATAGTTTTATTCGCGCAGTATCTTTTTCGTTCATGTATTATAAAACTACGTTGTGGTATTTTTAACTGAAACGAAGGATATAATACTTATTGCTGAAAGAGATAAATCTGTAAAAATTCATGACAGCAGAATTCGGAACTACAAAACCTAACTCAAAGAGCGAAAGCCATACCTTATCGGCCATCATTTAAAAAGTTTTGGTTTTAAAACATTAAAATTTAAGCAATTAAAGTTTTCTATAAAATTTACATAGACAATTTAATTTACGTCTGTATCGTTTAATTAACATTTGTTTATAGGCTAAAATCTTTTTCCTAAATAAAATGGTAAAAAAATATAAAAATTGTAAAAAAATAGATGTAAGAGCTTGCAGAGGTATCTTTAGTGGAGATTTTAAATTTACGTTGAATTTTTGAAGTCTCAGTCTTCCTTCTGAAATTTAAAGTGATCATTCGGCTGATGTTTCGTAGAAATTTAAAAAATATTTGTAATATAACAATGTAATTTAGGATAAATCTCATAAAAAATGTTTGCTAGACATATTCCATCATGCGCGCTGAAGTTAAAGTTTTCCTAAATTTTCTTTATGTTGTGAATTATTTTTATACTATCTAGCACATGTAGCCTAACAGTTCAGTAGTTACATAACTGAAATTCGAAATGTATCAAGATTGTAACAATGTTTATAACCGCATCTTCTAAAAATGTTTAAATGAAAAAAAGTTAAAATCAATTTATTTTTTTCTTTCTTTTCATACATTTATGTGATAATATACACTGGAGATCAAAATTAAAATTATTTGCATATTTTTCGGTAATTTCAGGAAAGAAACTGAAAGAAATATAAACTAATGCTTTAAAAAAATACTTTTATATCAATTATTTATTTTTTTTACGCGGGTGTGGGTGAAACTACCTGAGGAATGGGTTTTCTATGCTGCTTGGCAGAATCCTTATTCCGTGCGTTCCCATATCTCGAGTTTTTTATTTCAGTTGTTAGTCAGACACTAACGTCTACAGAGATAATTAATTAAGATGTTGAATTGTGGGGAAGCTAGAAGCAAGTCAGTACTGAAACCAGGTTTGCAGAAAATTCAATGTAACACCGAGCGTCCTAACTTGTTAACATATCTTCGTGATACCGGTTTCAACGAAAACAGGCCTAGGCAAGGTTGTGTAAGAGCCAAGACGTAGAAAGAAGATGGGTATTTGTCTATTATAGATTGGCACAAAAGGCTTACAACAAATTTTCAGCTAAATCGTGACTTCTGTGCTGTTATATTAAGAGAAATTTTAAAGACTACGGATTCCTGAAGGCTAGTGAGAGAAGTCTATGTGCAAGAAGACCAGTTTTTTACATTTCTTTTCCCTCTTGCAAACAGATACATTCCTCCTCCCATATTTATGCCATATATTCATCCCCAAGTTTTAGAAAAGACCAAACGATGGTGTCTTGTATTTCAAAAAAGTGTTTTACTGGTCTACTACTGGATAATTCAAAAGAGAAAAACCGTCTTTCTCTATTATGAAATCAGAAAATTAATGATTTCTTATACTTCTAAATCCAAAAAGCCTTTCAAAATTGCTCATATTAAAAAATTGTTTCAATATTATTTGTTTCAATATTATACGAAATATTACATCATTTAACGAATGCATTAAAAATATCAATTCATGTATTTCACAATAATGCTTTAAAATAAGACTTTTGTATCTATTATTTATATTTTTACGTGGGTGTGGGTGAAACTACCCGAGGAACGGACTTTCTATGCTGCTCTGCAGAATCCTTATTCCTTGCGTTCGCTTAACTCGAGTTTTTTCTTGTTGTTTTTACAGTTGTCAGTTAAACACTAACGTCTACAGAGATCATTATTTAAGGTGGCGAATTGTAGAAGAAAGACAGTATCTAAACCAGGTTTGCAGATAATTCAATGTAACATCCAGCGTCTTAACTTATTAAGAGATCTTCGTGATACCGGATTCAACGAAAATAGACCTAGGCAAGGTCATGTAAGAGCCACGAAGAAGATGGGTATTTGTCTATTATAGGTAGCCACAACAGGCTTACAACAAATTTCCGGCTAAATCGTGACTTCTGTGCTGTCATATTAAGCCAAATTTTAAAGACTACGGATTCCTGAAGGCTAGTGAGAGAAGTATGTGCAAGAGGAGTGCTAAATCGTGACTTCTCTGCTGTTATATTAAGCCAAATTTTAAAGACTACGGATTCCTGAAGGCTAGTGAGAGAAGTCTGTGCAAGAGGACCAGTTGTTTACATTCCTTTCCCCCTTGCAAACAGATAATTCCTCCTCACATATTTATCCCATACATTCATCCACAAGTTTTAGAAGAGACCAAACGATGGTGTCTTGTACTTCAAAAAAGTGTTTTACTGGTCTACTACTGGATGATTCAAAAGAGAAAAAACGCCTTTCTCTATTATGCATCAGAAAATTGATGATTTCTTATACTTCTAAATCCGAGAAAAGTTTCATAATTACTCATTAAAAAAGTGTTTCAATATTATTTGTTTCAAAAATATAAATTCATGTGTTTCACAATAAATTGATTAAAAAATGATAATACGATACATTAGGTAAAAAAGAAAAAAACATGTAATAAAATAAAAGTTATAGTTATATAATTGTTTTTAATACTTCAAAATAAATAGCTGTTATTTTAAAATAGTTTAATTAACCTGACTATTTTCTACGTTGTATTTATTTTATATAAACTAGAATATGTTCGTGTAAATATTTTGATAAAAAATTACAGTTAAATATGTTTATTTAGTTTTTTTTATATTAGTAAATGATTTTAAGTAATCGAAAAATGCTTAAATCTAAATTTAAATTTTCAGTATATTAATTAATTAAAACTAATTATAACACAATTTAAAATATTGAATTGAATACTAATGTTGTAGTAACAGACTCGTAAAAAGTAACTTAAATGTTTTTACATGAACGTATTTTTCGCTGTGTTAGATATATAAATAGTTAAATTCCCTTGTAAAATATTTGATTTTAAAAGACTTTAAGACTTGCAAATACATTTAAAAAAATCATCACTTAGAACGAATTCATTGCGTAATATGTGCATTATTTTCTTATTAAAATATCTCATACGATTTCAATTCAAAATGAATGTTTTATGCAAAATTTATGGCATTTTTTTCAAATTGTAAAAACCATTAATGCAACGCTTTGAATGAAAATCGCTTCAGCAGTATTTCCTCAATGCCGGGAGTGATTTCTCATCACATTTTAAACTAAAAATTAATTGAATCTACTTGAAATGAGGGTAATTACTTTTGAATGCATAGAGTGTAGATTAAATTCAAGAATAATGTTTAAAAGGTCTGATGTTAGGCTAAAAATAAATAAAATATTCTTACGAAAACACATTTTCCTTAGAGCTGTTTATAGAAAGAATAAAGTCAATTATTTAAGAAGTTCAGTGTTAACAGAAAGTGCTCACTTTAGCAATTGCTCATTCTAGGGCCAACAAGAAGTCATGAGTTCAAAAGGTTAAATATCAGTTAAAATGCACAACTTTATAGTTTATTATTTTTATAATTTACTTAAAGCCACTATTAAATAAAAATAATTGGGTTTATCTATTAATCTACTAAGTTTGTAATCAAAATCTTTTAAATTAATGTCATCGACTCAGATACTTAATGTATTACAGAAAAATTAAATGTTTGAAAAATTTCATTAATCTTACAATACATATTTTAAAAACGTGTTAAAATATTTTCCGGTATGAATATAGAATTTTCATACAACAAAATTTCTTCTAAAGAACAATATGTAGCTTTAATGTACAAAAGACATTGCAGAGTATAAACGATTAAAAATTTCTGCATATTAAATATTTCTAATATATGCTTTTATGTAAATCATTTAATAGTTTTCATAGCTAAAATAGAAAATGTTCTCGCTTCGCAATAATTTATATGGGATAACAAAGGATAAGTTTTATGATTGGGAAATTTATTTAAAAAAACAAATATTTATTTTCAATAAATATAATATTCACTCATGAGTAAGTCTTTTTGGAATATTTTGATGACTGTAATGTAGAGTATTGCTTTTAACAAAGCGAATACAATTCAAAGATAGTGTGAGTTAGATAATGTCTATGTTTTTTTCAATTTTAGAAGCATTTATTTGGGATTTATATTATCAAGTCATTAATTACTATTGTTATCTGTCTTAATTAAAAACTTGTTTCATTCATGATCAGTTATAATTTTATAACTATAAAAAAATCCCAAGTAAGAAAGAACATCCAGCTGTTGAAAAATATTTACTTTCCTATTACAAAGCCTTTAATTACAATAGTTACTAATATTGATTAAAACTTTGAAATAATCCATACCCTAAAATAATTTTGTAGCAATAAGTAATTTTGGGGTGTTAAATTCTATTAAATAATGAAAACATATAGAGAAAAGAGATTTATCTACACAACATTAATCAAAATTGATTATTAAACACATAATTCCGTAAGAAAGAAAATTTAACAAGAATGCAACTATGATAGCACTGTATTATAGCAATTAATCTTAAGCAATTTCAATTTAGAAAATGTTCTATGAGGAATAATACGCTAATTTAATAGCAAATGAGAGTATTGTATATTTCCCTGTCTTTTAAAGTGATATCCATTGAATGCAAATAAAGACTTCACGCCTTAATGAATGCCAATAACGGAGCCTAAATTAAAATAATGAATAAAAATATGTTATGTAGCTAAATTCTTGCCAAGGTAACTGCGATAAACTTTCATTTATCATGAATACATATTATAATCATTATGGAAAATCATTTTCCTTTTTTTCGTGAAATTTGCATTACCAGTGTCTTATATTTCATTAAATGCTTCTTGTATTCAGGGAATTTTTCTTACCGATATTTAAGAATTTAATAAAGTTTATTAATGTTTTTAATTTAAACTTAATGGTTTTAATGGCTAAAGATTTTATATTTTTACTAGTGAGAAATCTTTGGCAATTAAATTTTCTGATATGTGATTTTTTAAGCATATGAATAAATATTATAAGAAGGAAAAAAATTTAATCTTTTTTTCTTTTTAATTAGGCTTGTTTAAAGACAATTATTTTTTCAGGTATTGCATACTTAATTTGATAATTGTATTTTTTAAGAATAGTATTTGTGTTTTTATATTTCATGAATAATTTTTATTTTTTTAATTCTTGCTATATACATCACCCAAATTTGCTACGATTTTTACTATATATATATATATATATATATATATATATATATATATATATATATATATATATATATATATACATTATGACCACCCTCCATTTTTAACAGTAAAATCACTGTGCGGGAGTTGTTGATCACGGAATATGTTAAGCGGCTATGCATATACATAGAGCAATTAGTGATATAATGAGAAAAACAGCTGATTTATTGGACTTTGATAATTATCAAATCGTTTTAGGTCAACGGCTGGGAACATTAATATTATAAATAGCGCATTCCGTGGGCTATTAAAGCGCATTTATTGTGAGCACATATAGAAAGTGATGTCAGGATGGTGAAAGTCCAGCGGTGCGTCGTCAACGGTGCATTAAATTCGAAAGGAAAACGAACTGTTCGCAGCGTCCGAAGAGCTACAACAGCCGAAATCACCATCAGCTGTAACATTGACTATCCAGGCATCGTTTCTCAACACATTTCTACTTGTGGGCCTACACAGATCGAAGCCTAATCATGTCCTGCACTGACTGCCTATCATTGCCAGCTGCGTTTGCAGTGGGTTAAGAAACATCGGAATGGAACATTAGAAGAATTGAAGAAAGATACATGATTTAACAAATCACGTTTTCTGGTCCATCATATAGATGGGCCTGTGTGAATACGCCGATTTCCAATTAGAACGTATTAAAATGTTATTATTATTATAATTATTATTATTACCCCCACTGTTGCACTGGCTTCTTATAGCATTTGTCACTACCGAACCGCAGAAAATTATTGATCATTTATTTTGAGATAACTATACAGACAGCTACCGTTATTTCCTCGGACAACTCAAAGAAAGTGGTTTCTCGAAATTTAGAAGCAAAGGCACTAATGACAAGACTTCCAGGGTCAGCATGCCACCTAGGGAAGTATAATATGGGAACATGGAAGAGGACATTGGGAATACAAGTCTATATAACGTGCTTCAGCCACCAGTTATGATTATGGCAGAACTCTGGAAGGCCTTAGAATCGAACTTAAAGTCCTCCAGTTATGAGGTCTATTGCTACGCCAACTGAAAAACAGCGACTTACACAATATTATTAAGTTTTAGAATAAATTTATCTGCTTAAAAAACGAGTGATGCATAAGATTTAAGACTAGATGATGAGTTTTTGAAGGTGCTTAATTTTTAGAAAATGATGTACTGTGAAATACTTAGTTATATGGCTATATGATTATTTTACGATGGGAAAAATGTAACTATTATAATATAGTGATATAGTGGCAAAAAGGAGATTATGTGTACATTGCGATGTGTATTTTAAAATGGCTGAGTATGCGCAGACATAATAAGTAACATGGGGATCCTGAGGTGTGAATAGAAGCATTTTTATCCTCATTCCCAATCCAGGAAGAATACCATTGATAAAACAGAACATTATATATTTATGTACACACTAAGATGACGTTATTTGAATAGTACGAAAATTGGTAGATGTCCTGAACGTGTACAGAAAAACAAATGATTACAATTTTTAAAAAAGGATGATTTATTCAAGTGATAGAGTTTCACAAAGTGAAAATTCAATAATGCGTTTGTCCACCTCTTGTCCTTATGCAAGCAGTTATTCGGCTTGGCATTGATTGTTAGATGTGGCGGATGTCCTCCTGGGGGATATCGTGCCAAATTCTGTTCAACTCGATCTTTAGATCATCAAAACCCCGAGCTGGTTGGAGAGCTCTGCACATAATGCTCTAAACGTGCTCAATAGGAGAGAGAAGCAGTAGAAACACTTGCAATGTTGGGCCGGCCATTATCTTTCAAAAATGTAGGACCATGATGACATGAAGGAGGATTGCTCGGTCCTCAAGTTCTGTAATTTCTTTAAGTTGACAGCTTCCTTCTTGATGCTGTGTTCGGCCATGATTCCCCCAGTCTTGCCAACATCGTCTTATAGTGATATCAATCCTGCCCAACTGTCGAGAGATTAGCCAATCATACCAACCGGCTTCTTTAAGCCCAACTACATGTCTTCTCTCAAACGTTGCCATATGCACAAATCGTTCGTGCACTTATATAAGAGGCATAGTTATTGCCTTGCCGTCTACTGTCTACACGAAATTCGCAAAGAATTTATGTCCTGAAATCGAAATTTCACTTTTAAATATCTTGCCAGTTGTGGAGATAAGCGACACACTTTCATTCATTGGCCACCAAATTTTAAAATTTTCGTTTCTCCGTCGACACCCGTACGCACATTAATTAGTGTTCAATTTGCATTACATATTCCCGGTGCATCGTGTTACGTCTAAGAATGTATAAAAAATAATCTAATTCCTAAAATTTTATTTAGTGAAATGTGTTTAGTAAACTACACAAAATGTATATTTGTAACAATAGGTCAACATATTTTTTCTTTTCTAAGACCTCAATCCCTAAAAATCAAAATAATTAAAGACAATTAAGTAACTTTCTAGAAGAAATCTCCTGTATATTTATAAAATTTATGTATCAATAGTAATTGAGATTCCCTCTAAAAATGTTTTAATATCTCCATAAAATAAAACCAGGCATCTAGTATACGTGGTTTAAAAATAAAATATGCCTTCACATGGTATTTGCTGAAAAACAGATAAGAAACTATGCTGTCATTTACCTGTTTTTACCTGAATTTTTTTTAATATATTTTGCATAAGTTGGATGATGCATTTATTGTTTCCGATAATTCTGCGTTGATTTAACAATGACAGAAATTATATTTCAATATACTTCTTATGATACATAGTTATACCCTAAACGGATATGTGAAGTAAATCACCTTTTCTATAATTTAGTATTTTTTTTTGAGAAATGTATAATAAAGAATGGAAACCATTACTGTACATAACTAAAGTCAGGATTTTATGGTAACGGAGTTAAACAAATTATAACTGGCTGTAAAAAACTGATTGATATAACTCAGACTACATTCTATAGAAGTTTAAACTTCTGCTTAAAGTAGTTCGATATTGATATGATATTTATTGATAAAATAATTTAAGTAATTTTGTATTACAAAATTAGAAAATTTTCCTCCTTAAACATCTTGTTTTATTTGCACATAATGGCGTCACTCATACGAGTAGAAAAGTTTTAGAATTTTGATTTAAAAACTATATTCCAAATATTCTATAACTCAAAATATTACAAATTGAACATTTCTTGATTTCGTGATTTTTTTTAAATATAAAAAACCCTACTTGTTCCCTCAGCTCAAAATTGTTTTTTTATGTAATCAGTAATTTAAAGTGCATATTCTAAATTATTGCGAAATTTTAATTTTAATAAACAATGTGAGTTTCAAAATTAAATACTATTTTTCATTCATCTGAGATGTTGCGTTTGTGATCTATCCCGTTTAGCACAGAGCAAAATACTTTTACTGTAATTTCGTACTTTTTAAAAATATATCACACAGAAGGTAAACTAATGCTCTATACATTTAAAGATTTTACGGGGTTTAAACATTATATTTGGCTGGAAAGACTGATCAATGTAATTCATAATAAATTTTAAAGTAGTTTAAACTTCCAATTACAGCAGTTCGATAATGATTTGATATTTATTGCTGAACTATATTAAGTAACTTTGTTTTAAAAAAATTAGGAATTTTTTCCCTTAACATCCTGTTTTAGTTAGCAAGAATTTAGAGGGCTGAATTACAAACTATTTTCTAATTATTTTATAACTAAAAAAATATTTCAAACTGAACATTTAATCACTTTGCATTTGTTTATAAAATAAAAAATCTCAAACCTGTTTAATTATACTCTATGTAAAATGTAATCAATATTCTAAAATGCATATTCTGAATTATGTTTAAAATATAATACTGACCTTCAATGTCTGTTTTAAAACTATGTATTCTTCATATGAGATGTTGCGTTAGAGACCTATTCTGTTCATTCATACAAAAATACACACATGCATAGATGACATTCTTAAAGTATGTTTACGGAAGGTTAAATGTACTTTACGCTGATTCGTATTCATCATTCTTCGTTAGGGGAATGTTTAGGCCATTTTATTTAATTTGTACAAGAGAATTTGACACAAGAGACGCACTTGATTACGTGTCAAATTAATAAAGAACATTGAAACATTATTTGCTATGGTATTAAAATATTTTACATTATTAAGAAAATAAGAAAAGTTGAAAATATATACTGTCTTCTAATTTTTCTCTGTTTAAAATATTTCCATGCATTAAAAATAATTTTAAAAATATATATTCATGAATATCTTTAGGAATTTATATTCGTTTAAATTTGGAGACCATTGCATAATTTCCTTCTCTTATATTAAAAATTAGTAAAAGAAAAATATGAGAACGAATATTCTGGTATATAAAAACAAAATTTTCCTTTGAGATGGGTTTTACAGCAAGACAAGAGAAAAATTTCATTCTCCTAGCGAATGCTACATTAACAAAATATAAATGATAACATTATCTTATTTTCGCATCTAAATTATATAAGTCATTCATGATACACATGATTACATATGACCTCCATTATAATCACACCTTTTATTTTCCCACACTTAAAAAATATGTTCATGAACTTACTTTAATTTGTTTTGCAATGAATGAAGTAAAACTTTAACAAACACCTGAAAACTTCGAGAAGAAATATAAGCTTCAAAGGAATATTCTTTTAACAATTATGCTTTTCATTTTGCAGGAAAGTTTAATTACTTTGATAAAACAAATGGTTGGCGCGGTGGTGAATATTTAAAAGTTTTTGTTTATCCCTTTACAATTAACTTATAAAGGTTTCTAAAAATCTCATTTTCAACTAAATCACTCTCGCTTGTACTGTTTTTTATTTTAACATCTTGAACAAAATTACTTTCAAACAAGCAAAATCAATTTATTTGTTTGTTAAACTTAAAAATTTATGCATAATTTTATATAATAGACTTGATTCTGAACAATTTAGAAAATTATGAGAATTTTTAAACCTTAAATACATATGAATTAATCTTAAAATAGCTTTAATTTATAACAATTTAAATCTAAGCAATGATATTAAATTTAGTTGAGATTCTAGTTAAAAGGTGGACAAAATAGGTTTTTACACTTTTATTTATAATAAACAATATAAAATTTTAGTAATGGTATCATTTCAGATGCATGTTGTTGAGACCTGGATACATCGTAACCATTTGCATTATTTCACCCATAATCATACAAACCAAAACGGGAACACTGATCATATAAATCATAACAACAAGGTTTAGTAAGTATTTAGGGGTTGTATGTCCATATTGTTGTTGTAGCTTTCTAACACGACAGAAGTGAAACTTAACACATTACAAGTGTTGATAATGTAAACACTCACAAATACCGTCTACCTAGCTACTATGATCTTCGACTACGTAGCTCTTTCTTCCCCACTACTTCATTTATATTCATTATCTCTAACGTCACATTACAGCTAATATTATTCTAATGTTTATTCACAGCTTTGGGTCTCAAAGGAATGCAAAAAGGATGAGAGTAGGAAAGATTTTGATTACGATATACTTAACTATTCATAGGTCAAAATTAATTCGATTCTTCAAACCGATACCTAGTCACAAGATTCAACTGTATTTAAAGGAAAATATTTTTGTTTATTTAACAATGTTTATTTTAGAATTTTAGACTTAATTGCCAACTAATTCTTCTTCTGTAGTATTTTAAAGTCTTCTTACGGTTTATGTGACCTAAAAATAATGATGTAATTGATATGTCACCTTACTCCAGTGTCTAACAATTGCAGGAGTGAAGTTTTTAAATTTAGATAAATATACAAAATGCCAGATTGGCATAAAATTATATAAAACAACTATATGTTCAGTCTTGTCAAAATGTCTTCACAACCAGCTTTTCAAGGCAACGGCCAATCGCCACTCTCTGTTCTGTATGAATCAAGTTGTATAAGGTCTTATCGTTCGCCAACTTGTTCGAATTGAAAGAAAATCAAATTTCATAGTTTACGAATCCTTTTTTTTAATGAATATTGCAGATTACTCTTGCGATAGTGACAGTTTTTTCAATGGATATAATTTGGTTCATGTGGATATATGATAAAGTATTTAATAGGTTAAAAAAATTTTCTTTATTCGGTAACGTTTTGCACAGGAGATATCCAAACGTATTTATCTTCCACTGAGTCACACCTCATCCACCAATCTCCATATAGGTTCTTTTAAGAGGGCTTGTCTTTAGCAGATTCAAAGCAGCTCGAAAACAAAATCACCCATTCAGGGAATTAGAAAAAGAAAATTTACAAAAGAGACAGGATCGCATACCGACCAAGGGAATAATTTCACAAAAGAATGTCATTGATTTCATATTCCAACTCAACCTCACTGGAATTCCAAAAGAATCCATAGAATGGTTTCAAAATTAAGAGCAAGACCTAGAATGTATGCGATAGTCGACAAGTGAGGATATTACCTCAAATGAGCGTTAAAAAGGAAATGTTTTACCAAATGTTTTTTTAAGATTACAACCTAAGAGATATTTATAATACCGATGAAACTGGCCGATCTTAACCCTATTATAAGCAAAAACCTTACTGAGACTGACCTCTGTTTTGTTCGTACACAATAACATAAATTTTAAATTAACTTATATTTTGTGTGCAACTAAAGAGTTATTAAATAAATATAATATAGCCAGAAATCGAACATAATATTATACACACACATACATATATATATATATATATATATATATATATATATATATATATATATATATATATATATATATATATATATATATATATATATATATATATATATATATATATATATATATATATATATATATATATATATATATATATATATATATATGGGAAGCTAATTATCTAAACCAAAGGCTAAGTGAAGCTTATATAAGTAAAAGAATTAAAAACTAGTTCAAATAATATTTCAAAATGTATAATAGATTAATGATGTTATCCAAATAATAGTTATAGATATTTTTACAGTAAAATTGATATTTTCACTTGTAATTGTATTGTTATAATCATTTGTTTCCATTATTTTTATAATAAAATATTTATACCTACAACTACTTTTTGCCCAAATGGTTGCTTCTTTCCGGTTTTTATAATGCTCCTTATTATCCTAAAGACGTCAGTGAAAAAGAGCCTTACGTTTTCCTCGAATGTAAATGAATCATATATCATTTAGCTAATAGATCAGTGAAACAAGCAAAAATTTCCGATTATTCTAAAGACCCGAAATAAGCAATTTTTACGATTCGTGAATCCATAATCTCATTTACATAAGTACTGTGCATATTAACATCTCCCTATGGTACTTCTGTTTGTATTATTTTTCAAAAAGTCTAGAAATGTTTTAATTCGTGTTTTTATTCCGACGAACAAGTAATAGTATTTTTATATAAAAATGTTTTGAAAAAAGTGTTCATTGTTTGTGATTGTAAGTTATTTAATGAATACAGAAACTTACTGTAATCAATGTAAACGAAACTTTTTTTATAGTTTCCAGATATTAATATAAATATTTTTTACCGTTAAGTTCTGTTTATTTATTTAAACAGAATTGTAAAACACACAGTATGTTTCGGAAATGACTAATATTTACACATAATAAATATTCATTAAAATGAAGAATTTCTTGTCTTTATATAGTGAATTTTATGTGTATATTTCCATAAGCTAAATTAAAATAATCTTTTATTTTATAATCTAAGAAAATATTATTTTTGTCCTAAATGAATATTAATTTAAATGAAACGTGTAGTGTTAAATGTAATTTTTGGTTATATATTTCGTTACCTTAAAATTTATTTTATAATGGGAAATCCTAACATACATTCTGCAAGTAATTCAAATTTCAGGAAATAGTTTGATAATATTATCAAATACCTCTTGGTCAACAACATGTCATTTGTTTCGACATCAGATGAAATGGGATTTAATATCTAATTAGGACAGTTGTGTAAACCATGCGGGTAATTACATCAGTAATTTAATTTAAATGTACAAATGTTAAATTTTAGAGACGGAAAGTGTTTTATCCTGTAAAAGAATGTGGCATTACATAAATTATATATATTACATTTTAAAAATCACAGTTTTCGAATAATAGCATATCTGCATTAACTACACTTTTTATTTCTCATTAAAAATCATTTTTCTTAATAATGAAAAATTATTATTAGAAAGACAAAACTCTTAGTATTCCGTAATAAAACTCGTTTACTACCAGTAATTTATCCTATTTTTGCATTTTTACAAAGTTTTTCTTACAAATTGCTTATGAAACTTATGCATAAACATTCTCAAAATTTTTGGAAAGTTGTTACTCTAAAAAATACGATTAAAACAAATCTCTATGCAATTTTCACCATGAATGAATATAACAGAGGAAAAAACTAAGTCTGTTCAGAATTTTCTTCCACATTTTTTAACAGGAAGGATTTAAATCAGGTAATATTCTTGCATTTAATTAAATTTTTACTTCGTAGTACTGATAAATCATCTAAGTCTACTCCAAGGAATATTTTGTTTCTCAGCCAAAAGAGTATTTTAACAAAATTTAGAAATCACGGATTAGGTTATTTTGTTTTCTACATAAAAGATGATTTTATATGATAAAAAATACGTATATAAGAATATAAATGATAATTTTTAAACGGGAAAATATAAAAGCCCGCTGAGTCAAAACATATTTAAAAATATTTTAAAAATATTTTTAACTATAAGACTATTGAAAAATATAAACATAAGTTTATTTTGCGTTTAAAATGATATTAAGTTTGTGAAATAATGTGCTATAATAATATAAAATATAACATAAATAGAATTTTATTTAAGTTTTTTATGGGCTTATCATAAAGGACAAAAATTTCAAAAGTAATATCAACTTATTGATTATAATTAGTTATATAGTTCATATTGAAGTTTCATTTCAAAAATATATCATCTATATTAACAAAGTCAAAGAATCTATAAAATGAAATAGAAAAAAACCATTGAAAATATTTTGTTTTTATATGCATTTATAAATATTTTAAATAAATATTTTATTTTTTATGTAACTTCTAAACATAACTGAAACTTTTATTCAATATATTGTACAATATTCCATAAATTTCATTGAACAAAGTACATCTTTAGTATCCTCTGAATTTGTCATTTAACGTTCATATAATTGTAAAAAGTTCTATTAATTGCATAAATATGAGTATCTTTGAGTATTCACTTTATTAACTATAGGGAAAACGGATTTGTAACTTCATTTTTACACTTTCTGATTTCAAGAATACAACATTCTGCATTCACTTTTCCGGTAAAACATGCCATTAACCTTGTAGAAACAGAATATATATTTGCTTTCTCGAGGCTAGAAAGTCGAAAGCATTTTTCCAGGAAAACGTTACAATATTAGTGTATCTAAAGCTGGGAAATAAAATTGCTAACTTCAAACAAGAGCAAAGGCTTTGAAACTTCAAGACATTGAATCATAAGCCTTTGTTGGACTCACTTTTTCGTAACATGATGCATTTTGACGGACAGCTGAATTGAAAAGGTGCATTTGAGTCTAAGGAAATATATGAAAGTGATAAATAAAAAAAAAGTTTACAATTGTTTAGCTTGCTGAATTTTATTTCAACGTTTCTAAATGTAATACGTATGCGTAACTTAATGCTAGCTTATTCGCTAATTAATTTACATAAAAAGATAATGATTAATATAATGTTTGAAAGATACAAATTAATGTTTACCACAGTGCAATGCTCTATTCATTACTTTAAAATTATTTATTTATTTTTTTCTTGTTTTTTCAAAATTTAAAAGTGTATTGTAAAAGTGTAAGTACTGAAAATACTCCTGTATAAGGAGGAAATAAAGTCCTTGTATATCCTATGTATCTCATATATCTCATGTTTTTCAGAAATTATTCTATTGTTTAGAATTAGTTATTATATGGCCTTTTCACCTATAATTTTCAGAAAGAAATGAGAAATACAAATAATAAAAAGAAATATAAATGTTCAAAGACTCAGCAGACTCTTAACACTATTTTTATTTATCATGTTTCATTCTAAAAACTAAAAAAATATCATAAGAATATTTTCTTAAAATCTTGATAAATGTACTTATTTAATCCATTGTTTAAAGGCATTTTAAAATGATTTCTTTTTTAATGGATTAAAGTGTTTCCAAATTATGGTGTTAATATAGCACAGACAAACGGGTGAAAAGAACTTAAACTATTGTAGCATATTAACTTAAGCAGTAATTATTAGTGTTCTCACTGTTAGACACAAATGCATGATATAGACCTACATATCCACATTATGCAATGAATTTGACAGTTAGACACATTTATGTAAATTATTATCACTACCCTAGTAGTTGATATTTTCATTCAGCTTAAATTGCATTGCTTTTTATTATAAGTAACTTAGTAATACACACAAAAACTCAAAGTATAAACTGAGTAAATTATTGCATAGAAATTTTGAGCATCTGAAATTACATGCTAGTAATTAAATAGGATATCCATAGACAATTGTTTAACTTAAAAATAAAAATGGTTGTCTGGTGTTTAATTTTATACATAACTAGGATATATTGTGTCTAATAATAGCATAATTATTAATTCATTTAATCTTATGATTTAACAGAATCAGACTAAAACATTATTTTGGACTTATTGTGTGATATCTCGAGATCAAAACCATTTTTAATTTTATTATACTTTAAAAAACCTTCTAACTGAAAAAGAAAATTTTAAAAAATGCTGTTTACCAAACGTGGTTCGAACTAAGACATTAATCAGTTGTGGTACAAGCATACAGACTAATTACCATTTGCAAAAGAAACCTCTTGTTGAAATTGTTTTGTGATCTCTAGTCAAGAGGTTGTGTTACCATCATGATAATAAAAGTTTATTTTTAAGTAAAGGTCTAAAAAAGTTAGAGAATTTAAGTAAAATTCAAACTATATTAAAATTGCTGGCCTAAAAATGAATACAATTAAATACTCCTTAAAAGTTAAATGGTGGAAAAGTTAAGTAAGAAGTGGAAGAAAATAATAATAAATTGGTAAAAAATTTTAAGAAAATTTTAACTCGAGATTCATGTTAGTATAGTACATAAATGTTATACTAGATTAATCGTCAAAAGTTATTTACATACTATCAATAGAATATATATCTCGTACTAGTTAATTGAAACAGATGTTTAGACGTTGGGTAATTTGCAAACAAAAATGAAAAAAACAGGAAAAAGTTTAATACTCTATTTCAAACTTGTTTCCATTTTATTATACTGCATATAAGTTAAACTGTTTAAAAATTTTATAGTGATTTAATGCAGACCAAATAGTAACAAAATATTTCTAAAATTTATTTTGCAATGAGTTTTTGATGATCGACTATTTTATTCCTGATAAAATATAACTAAAGTTTTATATATACAATTATTAAGTTCTACTATAACAACACAAAACTACAACTACAACGTTATGAATTAAATAGAAAACATATGAATATTTTTAATCTGAAATATTCAAATGTATTTAATCATACATCACTTGTGTCAGAAAAATATCTGATCGAATTCCTTTATACTTCTGCTATGATTGAGGAATTCAAGAAAAAGTTGGTATAAAAGTTTTGAAAGAAATGTAAAAAATTCCGGAAATAAGAGAAATGCACATAAAAAGGCATCTATGAAAAGTGTTTTATTCAACAAACGACCAAGTTTCCATCTGGAAAAGGCAGGTGTCATGCAGCACTTAAAGTAGGTGTGTCTAAAACCAACCAGCTTTCTTTTGCTGACAACCAGAGATTGATGTCAGCTGTCAAAAATTATTGAACAGCGATGGCAAACTTTTTCTTTGACCGTCTAAATTTTCTAATGTAATCTGTAAGAAAAGTATGAGAGTAAAACTTATCTGTTTATTTAGAGTTTGCAGACTTCATGAATTATTTCTCTGAAGTATACATTCTCTTAAATATATTTTAAATATGAAGGAGTACTAAGTGATAGACATAATTACTTACCATTATATATTAATTTATAAAATGCAAATATTTATACATAAAATATACATTTCTTTTTTCTTATTGAATATGAACATTTTCACCGGAAGACGAATTATAAAAATGATGTAATACATGGATTAAATTTTTATGAATATTTTAAAGAAATATTTTTCCTGAATTTAGTTTGTTTGTCATATCAGTTGAGTATATTTTTATTAAATCACAATGTATGCAAAAATACAGAATTGTCCCTCTTTAAAAATATTGCTCTCGAATTACAAACAAGGCATTCTATACACAATTTTAAATTTCAATGATCTCAGCTTCTAAGCTGAAAGGGAGACTGTATGTCTGTATGGTAACTGACGAGAACATAAAAATATACGTGGAAATTATATATTTGAGGTTATTGTTATTTTAACTTTCAGCCACAATTCACCATCAACACCATGCCTTTTTGGTGTACACTTTTGTATGACCGACCTCTTAGAGTTAGAGTTTAAATCTTGCACAATTGAAAATATGAAACAAAAGGTATTTTGTTGAGCTGCCATACAATATTTGTAACATAATATTTGTAAGAATAAATTAACCTGCTCTACATTGAGTTATGGATTATTTTTTCAATTCGTATCATCAATTAATGGGCAAACAACTGAGAAATTAGTATAAAAAACTCAAATTTGGGGTTTTGGTAAATTTGTGTAATGTACAAACTAGAGAATACGAAAAAAGAAACTGCATTTAATATTACTTTTATAGAAGTTTCACAGGACATGAGGTGTATGTAACGGCATTTAACAATTTTGCTTAAACCTATTTTATATGTGAATTTGAATTTTATAATATGTGAATTGGATTAAAAAAAAATATGCTAACACTATCCTCATAAATTTTGCCGAAAGATGACCGTATGTGTAAGGCTCTGCTCTTCTACCACAGTTTGTGGTTTCGAATCCCACTACCAGCTTTAATGTTCATAGCCGTTAGAAATCGGCTTTAAGTAATAATTAATGGTAACATTAACAATCGTTTTGCAAAAGAGGAGAACGTAGTGTCCCTGACCAAAATACAAAACTTTTTTTTTTACCTGCAGGAAACTTTATTTGTTTAACTACAGAGGTATAATTTGGGAAGATTCTTTTATTTTCATTCACTATGGTGTAATAAGAGCCTTATTATACAGAGCAACTATGCTAAAATTGATTATGGTGACACCATGTTAGATTATTTTAGGGGAAGGGTGTATGGGATCAATTCCCGTGATCATTGCCGCAACTAATCGGATATACCCACTGAATCTATAATAAGCTGTGGATGAGACAACAGATGAGAAGAACTTGTTGATTTCAAAAAGTTGATCTGAGTAACAGCTCTACTAGTTTTTTGCTTACAGTGGGATGGATTTTCCATGGTTTTCAACACACTTGGTGTTCATTAAGTGTGGTGTATTGGAACTGAAAAATATTCACATCCCAAAAGGAACGGAATACGTTTCCGCTTCACCTCCTTCATAATGTGCATGGGAAATTGACTCACTTTTCCGTTACAGATGAGGAAAAACAGGAAAACCATCTGCAGCTTTCTTGGTAGATTCGGCTATAAATCGATCCGCTCAATATGCAAAATGATAAGCCGTATTGCAAAATAGTACCAAGACCTTCTGCAACTTGATTATTTATAAAACTTATTACATTTAAAAATATACCGAAAATTTTAAGATAATCAGTATTATGACTACTGAATGTGTTTAGTATGTAAATAATATAAATTTCTAATGACATAATTGAATGAGAGAATTCCACTGTCAATTTATAACCAGTCAATTTCACTTTCAGGTTTTAGCTATATTTTTTTTTTGATTTTTTAGAATAGTACAGCTTAACACTGTAAAATATTTTATTTTACACTAATCGTAGATGTTTTCAATATCTAAGAAGTAATCATATGCAATGTTAGAAAAGAAGATTTTCCTAAAAAAATGCGGTTTACAAATAATTGATTGTTTTAATAGTTTGTGATGATTTGCTATATATGATGTTTAAATAATGGGTATACATGCTACTATTTTTAATTCAAATAAGGAAGTTGTATGTACAAAGGATATGTTTTCATGTAGCAGTTCGGAAACAGCACTAAATTATAGGTCCCTGCCTCGTTAGCTTTCAAGTAGAAAATAATAGTTTTATAGCACCAACACGAGTTAAATCAATCATTACAAACACTATTATATATGTGTGAACAAAGTACGAATAAAATGAATATAAAAATCACAGATTTATAAACGATAGATTTCAAAGATTTTGTGATTTTTGGGAAAATGTAATTATTGTGAAACTGATAGTTTTATTAGGTACCACTGGTAGTTACTAGTAGGAATTTTTTACTTTTTTCCTTTAGCCAGAAGCTTAAAACTTCCGATACAACTGTTTCCTTTAGCTTATTCTTTTGTTTTTCCTTACAATACGTTAAACGGCTTCAGGCACTGATACCCATCACATTTCTCTTCGAACTACTACAGATTAAACTATAAGAGTTATCAGTATCCAAATGAAGTTAAACCAAAAAGATATTTTAGATTAAAAATATTCGCATTACTATACCATTAAGCAATTGAATAATTATTTTAGACAGAGGCATACCCAGAAGGGGTGCAAAGGGACATATGTCCATCCCTTATTTTTAAATTTCAACTGTTTTTTCAAACATTAAATAGTATTTTATCAATTTTTTATGATATTGTATTCTATCAATTCTGGTAAGTAAAAAATTTTGTTTTCATACTATCTCTAGTACTTTGCTTAAATAGACATATTTTTCTAATTTTTATTACGTGGTAAAAATTATATCAGTTCATGAATAGTTTTACAATGGAGAATCAGATTGATATAATGTATTATTTATTTTTTACATAATGATAATACTAAATTAAAGACGTATATTTTTTCATAGTAATTATAGGCGCCTATATGAGAGAATTTAGGAGAGGGTGTCTGAGATAAAAATTTGTGTATGCATGTGTTGTATTTGCATATTTAAGTGTTACATTTAGTTTAAAGAACTGACTTTATAAAATGGGGTGCTCAAGAAACCTCTGCAATTTACATATGGGTGACCTTGTTGGCAATGGCAATTTGCACCCTCCCTCCAAAAAAAAATTAATTTTTGGACACTCCACTGATTTTAGCATATGTGTTTTAGCTACACTAAAATAATTTTGAGCTTCAGTTTCAAGTAGTATCGGACTTAAAAGGTTTATTTTACTTAAAACCGACTATAAATCTAGAAGAATCATTGTCAAACCAGATGGGCAAGACACTAATCCTAAAGTTATCAGTAAAAACTGTCTCTGTTTGGCAAAAGAATAAAAATGTTATATCTAACGCTACTGTAAAAATTTATGCATTGAAAATGAATGAAATAAATTCCCATGTGCACACACATGATTTCTCCTTATTTTCTCTTTTAATGTACACGAATATAGTAAATGTAATAATCATTTATAGTTGACAGTTACTGATGTAAACGGTACAATCAGAAATTTTACTTTTATGTCTAAGAAAAAACTTTTAATAAATGCGGGAAATAAAATCGAATTTTTTTCAATTACTCTCGTCCAAAATACCTCATCAATATCCACTATTAATTTATAAAGAGTTACTCTTAGAATTATACTTTAGTTTGAAGCCGAATATACTATGGACATATATTGCTTCAAAATGGCATACACAATTTAAATTGGATTGAAATTAACATTTTTTATCAATAAATAAGAAATTAAATTATAATGCCATAGGTATAAGTCGTTTATATATTTTACTAGAGGAAATAAAAAGTTATTTGCCGTTAAAATACCATATATAGATTTAAGAAAATAAATCAGAGATGAATATTAAATATCAAAATGAATTTTTTTAATATTAACTTCTTAAAACTGCTTAGTACCCAGCCTGGTTTAGTTTAAAAATATATTTTCATGACTTCTGGTAAGAGAAAACTTTTTATACTGCAGTTATCATTGTCGTAAAATATAAAATTAAACTATTTGTTTAAACTCCTGAAAATAACACTTTCAGATAAATCGTATAATCATACTAATCATAATAATTTTCTATTATTAGAAAATATACTATGTTGACTAAACTATACTCTGCTGTCTTTATTAATAAAGCTCAGCGGTATGCGATTAAATTCTGAGAGTGTTTACAAAATTTGCCACTGGACAATTTTAACCTCATAAAGGGATCTTTCCACGATAAAACAATGTCAAGGGTAAATTTTTTTTATGGTACAAAAAATTTAAGGAAGAATGGGAAAATATAGAAGATCTGAAACGTGAGATAAGACCAACCTTCCAGATCCAACGACTATCATGAAAGAGAATCGTAGAACTATAATACTTCATTATATACTGTTCTGGATATTATTGCAGATTACACACTGAATCAAGTCTTGGAATTGAATCAGAATTTGGAATTGAAACTTATTTAAGCTGGATGGACTCCCAGTGTCTTGGTATTGGAGTAGATGCAGCATCGAGTGAATTTATGCAAGAATGGAGAGCAAAACTGGAACATATAGGTGATAAATTTTGAAAATACATCATTTCATGAGATAAAAATTCATTGTATCATTACTATCCTACAATAAACTCACAAAGGTGTGAGCGGAAACATCCGCTGTTGCCAGATATCATAGAAGCAAGTCAACTGTAGAAAAAGCGTAGATTATAGAAGATCAGAAATGGACCAAATCTACGAACTTAAATTTGTATTTGGCTGATGATGTCGTCATAAGTGTTTTTGACCGTAGAGTTATTGTTTACTAATGCATTGTAGAATCTGGAAATAATACAAATAACTCGTATGCGTTTAGTGAAATTGCCACGCCAAGTCAGAAAAGAGCATCCATTACTCAAGAATGATGTTTTGTTTCATCACGATAATGAGAGGACTGATATATTTAGTATCGTACTGACTCGTAATTTAGCGAAATAACAACATAGAGGTGATATAACTCTGATATTGCCCTGTACATTTTCATAAAATTTTCCTAGTACGCTATTAAGTCAAGGAACCACTAAGAAGCTTCTGTTTCAAAAGCATCAAAGAATGGTTAAAAATATTGAATTTAACAATTTAAAAAAAAATTTAAAGATTTTGAAATAACTCAATTTTCTACACTAGCAATTTCTAAAATAAAACATCAAAATGATTTTACTATTTACAACAACAACAAAAAAAAGTAAAGCATAATTTTCTAATAATCCCTTTTGATTAATTCTCTCTTTTTACATCCTTCAAATAATCTCTTCATTACGCAAGAAAGAAATTGCATATTTTGAGCATAAAGTAAAAATATCACTCTTTCCCAAGGGATAATACACTCGGAAGCATAGATTTTAAGATTTAAAAATATAAATACAGTCGTATGAAATCTGAGACCACGCCGCAGACTGACTTACGAAAACTGAGTCATCACCTCCTCATAACAATTTCTTTTGCTCTTAAACCTCAGAATGAAACTGACAAAATCCTATTTCACGTGCTTAAAACTTTTTTAGAGTTAATATGCTTACATATGAACACAAATGTAGAAACTTCAAATCAGTTTTCCGAATTCTAATTTACATTCACCTACGTTCATCTTTATAACGCAATATGGCGCAAGGAAATTCAGAAAAACGTTTATAAAAATAAATGGAATTTCTTTTGAAAATAAAACATTTTCCTTTTATTTATATAAGTTTTTGTCAGCACATGTAATATATGTTTTACTCAAAATTTTGAATGAGTAATTTTAACAACTTTACAGCCAATCGAATATGTAAATGCGACGTCTTATATTTGACATTTAAAACTGTTTCACTAATTTAAAGATTTATAATATTTATTTTATAAAATAGAAATTTAATTGTAAATATTTAAACACTATACTTTAATTGCATGCAGAATTATGTAGTTTTATTAATTCTAAAAACATAAATGTTTATATTTATTTAGAATCACGAAATTATTTTAGTATAAAATAAGTATATAGGACGTATATTAATAAGAAAAATTTCTAATCATTAGTGAAATATTGTTGAATTTTGACATTTTAAGTTCAAAGTAATTCAGAAATTAAATTTTTTGGAAAATATTTTAATGAAGGCAAGTTTAAATTATGCTTACAATTTTACTAAATATGTTTATACATATACTTGATGCTTATTATATGCTCCATATTATACATATGCTTCTTCCTTTTGTTCTCTAAAATAAATATATAGAAGGTATTTTAGCATAAAAATGTCGAATTGAAATATTGTTGAACTTTGACATTTTAAGTTCAAATAATTCAAAAGTTACATTTTTTTCGGAAAAAATTTTAATGAAGTCATACTTAGTTATGCTTATAATTTTACTAAATACGTTTATACATTTACTGGAATTGCTTCTTCCTTTTGTTCTCTAATTATTCAATTAAGTTTTTAAAGTTTAATTAAGTTTAGTTGAAGGAGGTGAAACATTGAAATTTAATTATTACACTTTTGATATTTCTCGCCCATTTAGTGGGCAGTATTGTAATAATAGTCAAGGAAATGGACTTTTTTAGTCATGCAGAATAGAACTAAAAATAAATATTAATTTCTTCATGTATAGGATAAAATGTGTGAAACATTCACAAACGGCAATAAGGAAAGTATGAATGTTCTTCTCTGTTAACTACCTAGCAGTTATAGAAATTAAAAAAAACTATCTCTAAAATGCCTATTTTTACTGTCGAAATTGTAATATAATTGTATTACCAAAATATATATGGCAAGTCATTTATTATTATAACTATTAAGTATGTATGTTTTATGAATCATTAGTGACCTATGAATAAAAAGGTAAACTTAAAAAAATAAATAAATAAACGTGATAATCAGAAACATGGAATTTAAAAATATGATGACGTACTATAAAAGAGTAATAACACTGCACACAAAAATAGTTAATCTTTTGAAATTTAGACCAAACCACTAAGTGGTTTAAACTTAACTATTGATTTATGAGTAGATAGGTTTATATAGGCTTTAGGAAATAATAAATGTAACATCTCAAATATTGTCCTGTGAAGTACGATATTTGAGCTATATGTTCGACGATGGCTTGAGTGCCCTAGTACCTTCACCAATCACATTATACTAATTCCTTAAGACATTATTTTTCATATGATTGATGATTATCTTTAATACGAAGATATTCTCTGGATATATTAGCCATCCAAATCCTCACAAGTCAAACCTATAGAATATGTGTGGGGCTCTATGAAGAGGATAATTAAAACTTACACCAGAGTTCTGTGAAGCATTAAGGACCTGAAAACAGCACTACTGGGAAAATGGAACAAATTAAAAAAAGAACTCAGAAATTACCTTATTCTCCCTATCAAAACAAGATCTGGAATATGTATATCTATAACAGAGAACCATAATTCCAAAACTTCTGACTATGAGGAGTTTTATCAACTATACTACATGTATTATAACTGTTAAAGGATTTTTTATGTAACAGCTTTTTAAGTTCTAACCAAATTTCATCAAAATATTTTTAGTAGATCTGGATGTAATTGACCAAGTCTGAAAATTCATTTTGTTTTTGTTTTGTTTTTCGAAAATTCTTCAGCTAGGGTGCATAGATGTAAATGTATAAAGTAAGCAGACTGCAAGCATAAGCAAGTTTTATACAGTCCGTGTGATTAGTGAGCAATCCTTCTAAGCCACAAATATACTGTTTCATTATACTAGAGAAGATTGTTGTATTTGTAAACACAGTATCCCCCACAGGTTCTAAAGTATTCAGATCGTTTGATTAGGGGGATATGAAAAGACTAAATGACAAAACAATTCTTTAATTTCTTTCAGGCATAATCTATTGCTTTGGTTGCATCATGTACTGGTAGTCTTAATAAAGATGATAAAGCAGGACAAACAAGAATCAAATCTACGTTTTCCATTTTTAAGTGACCAAATTCATCGCATCTCAGACCACAAAACATGGTTTTCCCTATTTTTATGTGATACTAGAGATACCCTTAAATATTTCCTGCTGTTAAAACATCCTCTTCAAAGTATGACATGAGATGTATTTTGTAATGCACTGTTATTGCATTCCACTGCAGTTTTTCTTATTGTTGTCTTTCTGTTCCTGCGAAATGATCATGCTACCTGAATTTAACTTCTCTCTTTCGTCAATGTTTTTAGACCAGAGTAGTACTTATCGCTTTTCCCAACTGCCACTCGCTAAATAGCAGAGATACTCTTGGCATACAAAATATTAAAAGCGTGTACCAACTCTTCTTGCTTGATTGATCATCCCTCAATCAAAATGACATCAATCTTTCTTCTCATCCATTTTTACATGAATTTCAATTGTAACTACGTCATCTTTAGCTTAGTTATATAAGTAACTCTCCGTTGTTACTTAAACTATGATACTGTTGGATTGGTTTAATTTCAAAATTTTTTATCACTTAGTGTACATGTATGTATGTATGTATGTATGTATATATATCTCTCTCTGTATATATATATATATATATATATATATATATATATATATATATATATATATATATATATATATACACATATTTGATGATATTATTTACATCGCGATCTGAAAGGAAAAAAAGCCCTATAAAGTGTGTCAGCCCTATATTAAAAGGGGAATGACTCCAGGAATGATGTCATTCCGGTAACTAATATACATACATACATATATATATATATATATATATATATATATATATATATATATATATATATATATATATATATATATATATATATATATATATATATATATATATATATATATATATATATATATATATATATATATATATATATATATATATATATATATATATATATATATATATATATATATATATTATATATATATATATATATATATATATATATATATATATATATATATATATATGCATACATATACATATATGTGTATCCTTGAGTGTAACTTTGATAATAATAGGTTTTCTCTCCTGGCTAATTTCGCATTTTAACTAAATATAGATAAGGGTATTTACAACATAACACATTTTTGTATATACGATCATTTATGATTAGCTATATGTGTCTATATACATTTATTGTAAATTGCAATATAATTATTGTTTCTAAATTTAAACTGATATTTTTCTAATTTCTCTTAAGATGTTGCATTAGAGTAAATATTTATTATTAAAAAATACTTACATATCGCAACAGTCCGCATAAAACATAATATCAAATACAATTTTAATGTTTACAAAGTCATATTCACTCTCAAAACAAACAATACCATAATCTGTATTTCTTAGAAGAATATTTTGAAAATGGGGACGAAGGGAAAAATTTTTTGAATGGTACGCAACAAAAGGAAAAAAGCTCAAAAGACTCTAGGAGTGCGGAAAAACCCGCAGAGAGAAAAGTGTTCATAAAAAGCTTTCTGCGAACAAATAACTGAGTTTCCGTCTGACAACGGCAGGTGTGATCTAGCACTTTGTGTGGGTGTGTCCGTTGGCGGACGAAAGTTCTTTTATTGGCAACATGAGATTTATGTTATTTGCCAACATATATTGAACAGTGATTGCAAACTTTTTAAAAGTCAGTCCCAGGTTTCGATATTTTTAGAGATAAAACAGTCCATAAAGGGGCCCATCTTTACAATATTTTACGATACTTTGCGCTCTCTAATATTCATTAATCACATAGTCAATAATAATACTCAGTGTCCAAAAATTATTTCATTTCTTATATCTGGCATAAATAAAGCTTCTTCTAATAATGAACAATTTTATGATTATATATAAATAACAATAGATTGCTTTTATATATTCATAAAAGTATCATATTTTAAATTTTTTCTATTGAAAATACCTATTACAACTTTAAATAATATTTTCATAACTTTAGGGTGTCACAATAATTTTAAATATGTAGATGAAGTACTGTAGACAAATTTTTCAGAAAATTTAATGTAACAATAAATTTACTTATTTAAAAAATAAGTTTACTAGAATATAAATGAACAGTATTCAACTTTAATAGCTTTTAAAAACTCAATTATTTTATATCTCTATTTGAAAATACAACATCCAATGAACAATTACTTTCAAAGACACTGTTTTATTTCTTACATCTATCATAAAGGCTTCTTCTAATAATGAACAATTTTCTGATTATATATAAATAACAATAGATTGCTATTATCTATTCATAAAACTATCACATTTTAATTATTTTTTATTGAAAATGCCTATTACAACTTTAAATAATATTTTTATAAATTTAAGGAGTCAAAATAGTTTTGAATATGTAGATGAAGTACTGTCGACAAAGTTCTCATAAAATTTAATGTAACAATAAAGTTACATATTTAATAAATAAGTTTACTAGAATATAAATAAACAGTATTACAGCTTTAATAGTTTTTAAAAACTGAATTATTTTATATCTTTATTTGAAAATACAACATGCAATGATCAATTACTGTTAAAGGCACTTTTTCAAATTTTCTTTTTGACCATCTAGGTGACATTTATTTTACATTTTTAACAATGACATTTATACGGAGGTAGATCGAAAAATGGATATGATGACAAGAAAACTTTCACTATGCCGTGTTTCCTGAGTTTTAATTGTAACTACAAGTATCCACAAAATATGCAGATAAAAATATGTAACATAACATTTATATGCATTATTAGAAAATTGCATCACATTTCCTAACATCTAGTGCATGGTTCAAAAAATATGCAACCGGTTCATCTCACCCACTGGTCAGTCTTTCACGGAGTTAAAATACATATATTAATGTAAATAGAAACTAATCTTATAATACACTTCCGTTAGATATGCATCAATCTATCAAGCTGCACTTATGCGTATTCTAGTTTATAATTAAATAATAAAACTGATTTCAAAGTTATAATAATAATAGCACATTAAGGGATTGCGTTGTATATTTTATTCTAATAGTCATTGACTTTAATAAAAGGAAAGAGATGCGACCACCCCTCTACTGTGTCAATCTATCAATCAATCTAATGTTGTGTAGTTACATTATAAAACTAAAGTTCTGCAAATTCTTAATTTTCCTAAAATCTATCCTTTTTTTAAATGCAAAATGATACCGCCATTTTTGCTAAAGTAAAACCTCTAAAATTTTAGGATATAATTAGTTTTCTTTTAATTTATTGCTTCGCTAGACTTATTATTTAAGGGAATATGTGCATACGTAAATGGATTTTGCAGTATTATCATACAATTCTAAATGCTATTAGTGTCTGCAGAATTTTCATATACATATACATTTTACTTCAAACTCTTGATGGTTTGTAAAGATAAAAGTAATATTAATTTTATAAAACGAAAAAAAATTAAAAATATATCTATATTACTAAGTAATTATCTTATCTAAGTAATTATAAAAGGAATGCATGGTATTTTATACATCTTAAAGAAAAGATTAGGCGAAATGCTAATTTTCCTAAATGTAAACTTTGAAGGCACATAATCTTCTCATATTAAAGTTTACGCCTTGATTTGTCAGATTAGGATTACAACGGTGAAATAGTCATATAAATTGGGAATAAGTCTAGACATTAAGTTCCTTCATTTATAACGCTTAATATGTTTCTGAAACCAATTAAAATCTATTTAGATGATCTAACAAATTACACAAATTTCGAGTACTCGTAAGTTTGCTTATTTTTGTTCGATTAAATAAAATGGAATGGAATAGATGTTTACAAAAGTGATTTACATTTCATTTATGACCATGATGTTAAATGATATTTATTGGGTTAATAAACTATTTGGAGAAATTCGAGTATGAATTTGCATAAGCACGATGTAAATGCAATTATCGTCCATTCAGGAAGACGTTCAATTAATTCACTGACCTATTGTTTAATCTCTATTTTCAGAATGAAGTGATATAATAAGCCAAGCTGAAACCGTAACAGGTAAGCAGTCCTTAAAAGCATGAATTAGTTATTTAGTTTCAAATATCGTTAGTGAAAAATTGTGCAAAACTTATCAAGTTGTAGGTAATAAAATATATCTTGAAAAATTCTCAGAACAATTTGTGTTTAAATAAGGGAATACTAGTTAAACTTTTCTCTTTAATGGTAACTATAAAAACTTCCTTTTTTAGTTGTGATTATTGTAATTAAAATTAATATAACAAATATATTATAGTATCTCTTTTTAAATACTTAAATTGAGTTTCAATTTTTTAACTGAATGTTAAATTGGATGAAGTGGGGTAAGTGAGTTACTGGCAACGTTTTCTTCTGGTAATTCATTACTTCCACTACTACCTGTGGAGTATGTTGTAGCCTGTTTATTTTCCAACACTAATTGACCCTAAAATTTTGATGCAATATCAGACTTCAGTGGGAGATTATGAAGTCTCACATGTGGTGTTTTAACTTTGAATTAAAATTAAAGGTGTCTAACTTCACACTACATGTTGCCATTGAAAGCGTCTTTTTAGGCAAACTAACTACGTAAATGATTTTTTAGATGTTAAACTTTATGTAAATAATTGGAAAGCCCTCTTATTTTGAATAAGTGACCTATTTGAAGATCTATTACAAAAACTTTATCAGATATTTTTCTCCTACTAAATCGGCTTCCCGGAAATACCTTTTTATTTGTATTTCTTGATCTGTGGTATTTACTAAATTACTTCCTTTATATAACTTCATCAATAGAAATCGTGTATTGTTATTACTAAACTTAGTTTATAATTTCTATTTGCATTTCTTTGTTTAATCTTTTATTCATAAATGTATTTCATACTAGGCCAAGTTTCATATCTTTGTTCAATATTTTTTCAATATTCAAGTTTTACAGAGAAAAAATGATCGTTTGAAGTCGCTCTTTTCTGATGAATTCGTAAAAAATTATTTAGAAGTAAGTTATATTCTTATCCCATATGAATGGAGAGAATAAATCCAACTTAAAAGAGTTTTGCCATTAAACTGGTTGTCTTTAAGGTATCAGAAAAATAAGTATAATGTTAAAAATAACGTACTTTAAACAAGAACACAAAAAAACAATAATTGACAATTGACTTAATATTAATAGTTCTTTGGCTATGTTTAGTTGAACTTAAAAATTGCATCAGGCGAATTCCCCCCCCCATCATATTATCCTTCAAAGAAAATAAAAAAATCCCATAATAACAGACAACTATGAATGAAAAAGATTGCAAAAAGGATTCATACACGGTTTCATCCCGAATTATCCGAATGATATATATTTTTTTTCAGAAATCATCACGAGGATGTTTTTAAATATGAAAATTGTGACGTCAAATCCAAAAGATCTATTCATTCTCAAGGGAAAACGAATGAAGTATTTTGCAGATTCTTATACTTAAAGTGTATCATAGTTAATAATTTTTACTCAGATTATTCCCCATTAGTGGGAATTGGGAACGAAATGATCCCAGATTCTAGTATTGAGAAAACTGTACTTGCGTGAACACTGAAAAATATTTTTGAAATATTACTTTTAAATAATTAAAAAAATCAAGCTATTAATATATTTTTTAAATATTATTCTGTGAAGTATATATGTTAGGTAAAATTTCAGTTCAATATAAATTTATTGTAATTTAAAATTTTACGAGTATCTTTTAATTCAATAAAATTTAATGCACATGTGTTATGGAAAACAATTTCACAGGCCGAAAAGCCGTTTCAATTGAGTAATTTCAACTCTTAGCATTTACGCTTGATTGAGAATTAACAACAAAACTAGTGTTTAGAGCAAAGTTATAATTACTTTTGTAGGAATCAGGATTTAAAATGAATAATATATGTTATAGTACAGCAGTAGTTAATATAGTATTTCAATATGTATCATAAGTGAAAAAAGTAAGGAGTCTTATGGAAATAACTATGATACAAAAAACAAACTTCTAGAAGTCACAGAAGTTTTAAAGTATTTCAGTTTTGTTCATTCAACGCTGTTGTGTTCACCCGTGCTGTGTATCACACGTGCGCAATTGTAAATAAAATAGATATATTTTGCTGTAACTTCGATTTAATAATCACGAAGTTGAAATACACTTATTTTTGACTATCTCTACCCAATGTTGGAACCTCATAGTTCAAACTGAAACAAGATAGAAAGAAATAAATGCAAGAGAAAATGCTTCGAGTAATATTCTTTTTACTCTACAATATATTTTGATATAATTAAAAATACATTAAATAAACGTCATAAAATCTTTCTCATTTTATTTAGCATTTTTAAACAGAATTATAATAAATTGTCTGGATAAAAATACTTTTCACCTGGACACATAATTTTGTGTATCAAGTTTTAAGTATCAAATTAATCTTTCATTGTACTGAAATAAATAACTCTAATTCATAAAAATGCTATACTTTGAATAAAAAATCAACAAAGCATCTCACCTTACAAACGGAAATACTCAAGTATAATTCTTAAATGTCTAAGATTCCTAACGAATCATATAAATATGTTTCGGACAAATATGTTGTGGACCAATTTGCGAATCAACTCTCCTTCTTAGTATGTTTTCTATCAGTCATGGGTTTCAAGATGAGTGGTAGTTATGTTATTATACAATATAATTTTTTCCATTGAAAAGTCGTAATGTTTTTAACTTGTTTTACCTTTAGTAAAGTGTTATTCCACCAATTATTTGTTTTCAATGTTTCTATAAGGAAGAAAATTCAGCAATTACAGCTTTCTGTAGAAATTTATAAACATGATAGAAGAAACTTGTAAAAGTAACATTTTTGATAAGGAGAAAAATTAACACTCTATGCATACATGTCAATAAAACTTAAACATTTAAATGTAGCCATATTTTATCCAGATGAGGAATCTTAGATTGATTGAAATACACAGTTCTATATTATAGCCTTGTTCTGCACTACCAGACAGTATAATGCGTGATTTAATTTATGTAATTGTAAGTTAATGTAATATAGCTTTAACGCTCCCAAATGCTAAGAATAAAAATGAAAAGTTAGGAAATTTTAATGATAAAAATTAGTAGAAGTGATAGACATGGTTCAACTTCAATGCTCTATTTCCACTATTTCAAACTATTTCAAATAGATATTTCTTGTTCGTTTTAGAAATAATGGTGTAAATAATATAGCATATAAAAAATATATACTAAAAGTTTCTCTTAAATTTTAAGATATTTTTAAGTTTTCAAAAATAAATGAATTTTAATCAAAAACTGTTACTTGAATTACATCTCTAGCACAGATACAGTACATTTGAAATTTATAATAGAACCATAAAAACTTTATTTAAATAATATTTCCAATTGAATTGTACTTTATAAGATAAAAAATAACTCTATTTGAAAACTTATTATTTTATTTTTAACAGAAATTAATCATACGTGTTGTGAAAACATCAGAATATAAGAATTTTACTAAAAAGCAAAATATACTAATAACATTAATTATTATGTTCTTAAGAAATCTTTATCATTTAACATATTTTCTATTACTAGTAATAAAATTTGAAAATCACAACACACAATATAACATGTTCTACTTTATAGAAGATTATGTTGCCTTGGAGAGACTTGTTACTCTGATACGTATTTAATGCCCCTAGTATATCATTCCTAATAGATGCAGGATGATTTTTCTTTCCTATTTCTGCTTGTAGCTAGAAATTAGATTGTACGCAATTGGATTTTGCTAAAGGGCAGAGAGAGACTCAGCCGTAAAACCGATTGCCATTGAAATGTAAATACATCATTGAAGAATAAGTAAATAAGCCTTATAAAAGCTTCGCCTTCTATGTGGTTCAAAAGCGAAAATTGAAACTGAATTAAAAATTTAATTTACTTCTAGAGAATTACAATAACATTGAAATATATGTTTCTGCTTTATTTGAACAGTAAAAGAAAAATTATGATTGCTTTTTTGTTGTATATAAAATTTTCAATAATATCGTAAATATAGCAATTGGAGATATCAATATTTAATATGAAGTACTTTATTTTACTTACATATTGGTTTTTATAACAAATCACCTAATTTTGATAAAGCACAGTTTCACAATTTAAATTTCATCTGTTTGCTGAGACTACATTTATTTTGCAAAATGTCTTTTATTATATATTTCGAACTGTGTTTAAATTTTGTTACTCATCTATTATTGTAAACATTTTCACACGATTAGTACCACATAAATTTAATTTCTCTCTTTTTCACTTCTATATTTAAAAAATTGTAGGTATGGAATAATTCAATTTAGTTTCTTTAATATGGAAAATTATTGTCAACATTAAATCAGGACGCATATGTAAAAAGTTTTTACATTTATGAATCTCTATCTCTGTGAATAAAAAATATAATGGCTAATGAATGAAGCCTTTCCTTTCAATTTATGTATCACATTTTACAGATCAAATACAGCATCACTCAAAGAACAGAGCAAAAGTAATTATATGAAATAAGCAATTATAATTGGGGGATTTTAGCCGATCAGTGAGATCTAGCTACCAGAGAATTTTCTATCAGTCCGGTGATTAATAGACATTAGTTTCAATTTCAGGCGAATAATGTTTAACTCTACTGATCATTTATTAAAATAAATATCAAAGACACATCCAAATATGAAGTTTTACTGACATTTAAGGGACACTTTTATTCTAGTATGCGACGAGTGCATAGAAAATTATTTTAATCAACTAAAATTATGAATGTGGAAGTCTCCAACTGTTCGAAGTTCGTATAAGCTGTGAATGAAACTATATCTTTGTGGTTTTATCTTCCAGTCTCACTTTGAGTATGAAATGCAGCACTCATGAACAGTACCAGCAAATGGATTCTCTGTGTGTACATTACTTTAAACTATAGATATGTATTAATTTTTACATTCAATTCGACTTTGCTTGTATGTTATTCAGTTAGTGCAATAATAGAGCATTGAATAACTTTTTATATTTGTGAGGATTTAACAAATCTTTAAAAAAAACCTTGTCCAGCTTAAAGTACTGAGATTTTAATAAAGGCTATATTTTGTGCACATTTCTTTGTCACCAAATGCTGTCAGAGAGAGGGGAGAATGAAAGATGGAGCAATGCCCTGCTCCACAATCCATGTTTTCTAGAGGGAACTCCGTACATGAACAAAGAGGGAGGGGGAGAAAAGAGGCCAATGTCCTCTTCGTATGTCATATCCACAACCATTTCTAAGGCCTTAATTGACCCTAGAATTTATTAAAAGGAACTCTTGAACTTTGATGGTTTGATTTCATTTCAGAAGTCCCGAATACATGTATTGAGAAGTGGAGACATCCTGTGGTACGCTAAAAAATCATCTTTGCCTTTTTGAGGGGGAGAGACATATGTGTACTTGATATGATAAATACCTCTTGTGGTCCACCACCAGTCTTATAAGACTAAGTTTTATCTGCAGGTTTGGATGAAAATTTGAAAAGAAATTCAAAATGACATCAAATAATGTACCAAAATGAATGCAATATTTTTTAACACTATGTGTGTAAGTCAAGTGTTATGTCAAGTTTATAAGTAAAGAACCTGTATGAAAATAAAATTTCATGTTATGAAGTGACAACCGTATATTGTAGCCTAATCAGGCTTTTATTCCTGCTGAGAGTAAATAAAAATATATAAAGTTGATAACGAATGTGTTCAAATTTAGTGAAGGATTTCCACTGTCTGTTCAAAGATGACACATAAATAGTTATGAATCATAATTATTTTTAAAGAAATTGTGCATCCTCTGAAATATGTTTGTCTACATACCAGGAGTATTTGGTAAACAATTTTTATTTTTTTAATCTTTGGATCTTAACATTTTTGAATTAGAAAAAATGAATTTACATAGAGATATCTACCGTTCGTGAATAATTAGTTTTTAATATTAGTATGTAAAGGTTACTACTCGATAGTAGAAGAGGTATAACTTTTTCTTGCACGTAATTGAAGTGTTAGTAATTTTTTCACTTGAATTTCTTTTGTAATTTATAAGGATTGTATTACCATTGTAGCCAAAATATTTCTCTCTAGAAGTCTCGCAGTGTAACAATATTTCATATATAATTGTAAGTGAGAGAAAACCCGATAACATTTTTTAAGTATACCCCAATGCTTCGGTCTAGAATCCAACCTAATACTAATCGCAATGTACACAGGTAAAAAGCACCGGCGTAAGTCACTAGACTGGATTGTACAAACTCACCATGTAACTTAAATTGTAAAATAGAGAAACCTTATTTATAGAACAAATATATATAAATAACATAAATTAAATATAATAATTTACAATAACAGATATGCAATTCTTAATAAACAACTATAACTTTGTTCATGACACCTAAGTTACAGATTACAAACTTTCTTCGATTTACGAATTAGGGAAGTGCAATATAAAAAAAATCCCTTTTTCTTAAACTCATCAATTAAAAAAAATTAACATTTGGCTAATTAAGCAGTTCTGTCCATAATTACAGAAAGTGGCTTATTATATACTATATAACTATGTAGAAATAAATCTAGTATACATTAAACTATCAACATGTACGTTTAATTTATAAAGTGAAAACTCGCGTTTGGTATATTTTATCCGAATCAATTTCTGTATATTTAAAAATCATATGTAGTAATCATATTAAAAGACTATGATACTAATAAACATAAATATTATTATCAATTTTTTAATAAATTTAAGTTCCTATTGTAGTTTTATGTGCAAAATTTACAGACGAAAAGCTTAGGTTCTGTGCAGATAATCATTTGCGCTTTTAGCAAATAAAATTTGCCTAATGATAACTGGAGGGCACGAAAAAAGAAAAACATATTAATTCCAAAATACATAAATATTAAATCTGTCATACCTAGATGTTATGAATTAATTTAGTTTTGTTTGTGGACAGTCTCGGTAGGAAGATGGTACTAAAAATGTTGTACCTGAAATCATGCTATTAGAAGAATTAACTTACTTAAAACACTTTTATTATATCATGACATCATGAAACTTAAGAGAACATTATATTTCCAACCTACTTTGGTATAGTATACATCTTATTTGTCTAAGACCTTTCTATAGTTTAGCAACATCACCGTTCAAGCTTTCATCATGATTAGTGTAGCCATTTCGAAGACATAACGAACATACAGACATAAATGTATATATAAGATTTTAAATAGAGAGATTTGACGTTTCAAAAAAGTTGATGAAAATATATATCTTGTAAGTACTTGTACATTTTACCATTATATATAACATATTGCTATTGAATAGAAAATTTCAAGCTTTAAGAGAAACGAGAACATTTAAAAAGAGGATTGATGATTGCTTTATTAACAGGAACCATGCTAGTTATATAAGATTTTAAATAGAGAGATTTGACGTTTCAAAAAAAGTTAATCGAAATATATATCTTGTAAGTACTTGTACATTTTACCATTATATATAAAATATTGCTATTGAATAGAAAATTTCAAGCTTTAAGAGAAACGAGAACATTTAAAAAGAGGATTGATGTTTGTTTTATTTACAGGAAACATGTTACTTATATTTCTTGAAATCTTCGTCATAATGAAGTACTGTCGTTAGTGTTTTCAATCATTTTGCAGTGGAACTTGGGGATTCATGGTTAATCATTATTATATATTGACTTGCAAAAACCGTTAGGCAATAATTTACTGCAAAATATGTATATATAGGTATAACAAATTTTGCTAGCAGGAAAATCCTATCTATTTAAAAACAATAAGTAATGTATTTCATTTAATTAAGTTAATTAAATAACTAAAGTTAAAAAAATTATTTGATGCCAAATAAGAAATAAAACTGGAATATTTAAAAAAAAACTTTTGTCATTCCAAATGTACTTATTTTAATTACATGATATTCAAAGATCTTTACCTGATTTAACTAGGTCACAAAAATTCTACGCCAAATGACTTTTAATAAGGAAATTAAGTTCACGCATTTCTAATCTTCAAACACTTATAAATCTAAGTTAGAAAGAAATTATCCGACACACATTACGTCGTTTGTCCCAGTATTGTACTGTATCTTATGTCTCCTCAATTTGTTTTCGTAACTTTCTTTAGTTAGCTAATTAAGAACCCCAGTAAACATAAATCTTAGCATTTTTGTTGAGTGTAATTCGACATTACTTTCTTTCTTCATTCTTCAAAGATCTCATTTAACGCTGTAAAAAGAACGCAAAACAAATTTTGTAATTTTATTGGCTTAACAGCTTAATTTGGTCTCAAAGAAAGTAATGTTTAATTTACAGATTATGTTTGTGTGAATAGTTATAAAATGCTAAGTATCCTACTGAGTGGATTTCAATATATAATCAGGAAAATATTAGTTGCAACATTTTCTGTTAAAAACTATTATGCTGTTTACTTAGAAAATGACACCAATATATACAAATAAATAAATATTTCAATAAGAGTTAGAAATAATGACCGTTTTGAAAGAAATGTTGTTAAATATGAAATAATAGTGATAAATAAAATATAAAATATTGTAATTTATATATATATATATATATATATATATATATATATATATATATATATATCCTGAAAGTTTTAGAGGTCATTATTCTTAGATTATTTGTCTATAAAATATGAATTAATCATCATTACACTTCATCCATAATCTTAAATCATACATAATCTTTGTCTGATTTATTTAAATAAGGATTTTTTTGTACTCAGTTTATATGAAGGGAGAGTAATACTTTTGATTTCTATACTTATTAACAAATTATTCTTTGTGTTATTTACATAACTAAAAATGGTTGATACTTAAATTAATAACCATAAATAGCTGTAGTAAAATACTAGAAAACGTTATGTAAAAGGATTTAGTTTGCAGAGTGGACAGGAAATTATGGAACAGTTTTTGAGTGTAAAGAAATATTAAACGGACATAATTTCTTACGAAATGTTATGTTTAATCACCTAGAATTTAACCCAATTTTCATACATTTCACCACAAATGTCTGATAATCATGGTACATATAATCAAATACATCACATGAAACAGCTATGCATGTAAAATAGGTTGTCAATACTAATTAAACTTAAAACAAAAAATAAAAATAAATTTAGAAGTGAACGAATACGGAATTGAACTGTCCCATAGACAGATTATTTTATTCAAGGACACAGAAATATGATTAAATCTCCCGGCAACGTATGATGTAGTCTCAATCTTCGATAAACACAGGTTTGTTGAAGAGAGTCTAAGGCATTAAGTGTTATTTCTTCATCCAAACAATGAGCAGAAAGCGGAAATTAACCACCATGTGCTTTGAGAATTCTTTTCTCAAACGGAATATACACCCATTAACATTGAGAAGTGTTTCACTCTTTGAAAATAAGTCAGCTTTGACAGCGGTTTTATCAATATATGGGAAAATATATTACATCTCTTTAATTTCAATAACCAGAAAATAAAATGATATCCATGAAATTTCGTGTATAAAGCATGATGTTACCCAAAACAAAATTTAAAAACCTTTACCACTATATCAGATCTTTTCTAATATATAAAATGCGTAATAAATTATTGCAAACTCTTATTAAATAAATTGTAAAAATTTACTCATATTAAATTTATTTTTCTTATCCAAGAACACATTGACACTCCTTGAAAATCCTTAAAAATTCTCCAATTCAATTACCCCGGTTAATTCTGTTATGTAAATTTTCCCATCCCATTCTCAAACTATGTTATTTGCTATATTTAAAATGGCAGGCATTTACTAGTGCTATAATCACCTTAGAAGCTATTTCATCTGTGAAAGAACTATGCTTATTATATGGGGAAACAGTTTTGCAAAAATATATATTAATCTAATTAAAGGGAATGTTGCGTTAAAAGCTTTTTTACAAAACATTAACATAGAATTATAAAATTTAGTACACATGCATCAGATATGAGTAAATCACATTAAAAGTTTTCTTCAAATCTGGTTATATTTTACAAAAACATATTTAAGCTGAAAATTTTTGTTAATTTTTATAAGGCTTCATGATATTTCATATTTCATAGATCAGTTGAAAATATTTATTTAATACATATAATATATATTTTAATAAATCTGAGTATCCACTTTAAATTTCCGTTTCATTCAGATGATTAAATTCAATTTAAAAGAAGAAAAGTGCGAAATTTTAACGTACAGACGTAAAATATGTCTTATAAGTAAGGTATGCAATTAATCAAAAATTTAATAGTCAAATATGATTAAAAGATATTTTTAAGTGATAAAAAAGCAAACATAACAGAAAACATATAAAAATTAAAGAGACAACTAACAGTTTTTATTTTTATTTATTTATTTATTTATTTTGAAAACGTCATATGATTTTCAACCTTTTTTTTTAAATAATATTGATTTGGGTGTACTGCAATGTATATACATATAAAATTTAAAAGCTCTAATTTAATATCTTAAAAGCAAGTTTGTGATGTACATTTTCACTTTAGAGTGTCAGTATTGAAGAATAAAGTGTGATTTCACTTCTATTTTAAGAAACATTAAGAGATGTTTATAGTTATATATAGAGATATATAATATAGTTATTTTTATGACTTTAAAATCATTTTATTCCATTTTCCTTATGTATATTTATAAGCAATACACGAAGCATTTATTATTTATAGTTTTCAAAAACAAGTAGTAGTTCTTAGAAAATATACTTTACAACCTAATCGATAAACCATCTATTAAAAGATTGACAGAAACACAAAAGTAATAATGTCTTTGGATTTAGAATAAAAGCATGTGCATAATAGCCGAAACCTTATTGTCAACTAAAAACATAATGGCAGAGGAGACATATTTCTCTTTCATTTTCCCGTCGATGGAGTTTCTATAAAGAGCAACTTAATGAATTTTCATCAGATTGTAATTGTTCTAGTTACTCTTCAAATAAATATTCAAGTCCATTTGAATTTAAGAGCGAGAAACTGTTTATATGAACTATCAATAAAACATTTAATTTTACAGCAGAAATTTCATTTTAATCTGCTAAACTTTAAAGGATTCATTAGTGTAAATATATTCCCCATTCTTTTGTGGAAAATAAATATGTATGCAAAAAAGCCGGAGGGTAGAAAAACTCATTACTTTTAAGAAATCATTTGTACGAATGATTGCTAATAACAATTTTAAGTGAATGTTTCATTTAAAATTCTTTTGTTATCAGTGCATTATGGAAAAAAATGATCAAATGTTTTAATAATATTGAGTCTATTATTAAGGTTGTGTTTACGGTCAAAATCGTATCGCACCTTGTGAAATAAGAAAGCGGTTCAATAAAAATAGATTCTAATGTAAAAATTGTTTACTAAATAAAGTAATTTTTCTTGGAAAACTGCTTTACATTCTTTAGTATTCATTTATTTCTAAAATACTCGGTAATTTCTTTCATATAGTCTTTTTTAATTATAAGTTCATCGGGTATATAAATTCAAAAACTAAAATTATCATATTGAATATTTTTATGATTAAATATTATAATATTATTCATTGAAAATAAAATAATTAAAATAAATATTTAAACACATATTTAATTGTTAGACACTGGATACATTTTTGATTTCTTAATTTAAAATTAATATTTTTAGACTAGAATTTTCTTTTTATTTGGAATGTTTGAATTTTATATTATGAAATATAATGTAATAAATTTTGAATCATATGAACTACTATAAATATATGTGCTAAAAATATCAATCAATACTAAATTTTGAGATCTACTTTGAAAAATATGATACTCTCTTAAAAGTGTAGAAAACCTGATAAATTTTAAATAATGGAAAAATATTGTATCTTAAAGTGTTTATGGCCTTCGCTAGTTCTTACGTTAGAGAAGATATTGTCATTAGGATTCAGACCAAACTGGATTCAACTTACAGTATTAGTATGGATGCTCAGAGTCTTTCAAATTCAAATATAATGGTAAGGCCTGATCTCAGTATCAATTTGCGTATTGACCCAAAACATATCAAAAGCAAATTTAATTGATTAAAAGTTAATTTATTAATAAACAATATATTAATTGTACAATGGATAGATGTAGTACATAGTTAAATATGATATGCATCCAATTAATTTATTACTGTCTGTATTTTATTTTTAAAACGGTTGTCTTGATATTTACATAAATAAGAGGATATTATTCATAAGACTGCCTAAAGAAGGAAGTGTAGAGTTGAAAAAGCTTACTGTCTATCGTGATAGCTTTCTGACACAATCCCTGTAATTAAGAAGTATACCACAAATAAATGACAGTGAAGAATTACAACCCCCATGTTCCTATATATAAAACGAGGGAATTCCGAGAATAATCAAAACCAGGATCTGTCCATAAAGATCCAGCATAATTCATCAATGTCAACATTTTGGTCCCAACATGGATTTGGCTTCTTTTACTTATAGGAATATGTTTTTTTATTGTTGTATTTCCGGAAAGAATTTTTTTTCATTTGAATACTCTTTCATTATAGCCAATACTTAGACCACTGAAACATTTCAATAAAAAATAAATCACAATATTCATTAGTCATAAGATTAAAATTCATGTAACTCAGATATTGATAAAGTCATAGATTATTTTATTTACCAAAACCCTATTTTCTGCATCGCAGCACGTATACTTCCCACCAGAGCAAAACTAAAATACATTAATACATTAATACATGCCCCCCACATGCATATATATATATATATATATATATATATATATATATATATATATATATATATATATATATATGTGTGTGTGTGTGTGTGTGTATGTGTGTGTTTGTCTCTGCTGTTGTTTCTACTCTTTAGTAATACAGGAATTAGCTTCCTTGATAGTTTCTAATACTTTAATACTTATACATACATTCATTATCACTCATGAATTTTAATAATTTTGCAATTCTTACTTGAATGTGTAGTTTTCTAATGAAATTTCAGTAACAGATGAAATAGTTTAGACAACTATGGCTGTAAAACAGTAACTTTTGGTTTCCATCTAAAAAAAAAGATTTAAAAGTCAAAATATTATTACAACATTTCATAACAGTTTTTCATATTTTTTAAATGAAGAAAACGAATATTAAATCTCTTATATATAAAACAGAATTATATGGAAAACAATCTCAATTAATTTTTAAGTGAAGATATATTAGTATAGGCAGTGAAGATATATTAGCATAAGCTTGAGATAAAACTAATAGTTATTACACTTGATATAACTATTGAAATTACTATTTCCATTCTATTGAAAATTTTCTATAAAAATTTGATATTTATAATTTTATAAAATTAGAAATTTAAAATAAATCATATTTGAATATCATAAATATTATTAAGTGCATGCTATTTTAATGCCAGACTGACATGCTTAAGTATAATACTTAAAGTATTTTTTTAGGTGCTGATTTTTATGTTGATAAAAGAACATTGTTAAACAGTCTCGGTAGATAATATTCACTAGCAACACTAGACTTTAAATCATTATGTTATCTAAAATAGAAGAGAGAAATAAAGATTCTACATACGTCTTACTGCTAGCTTGTATATTTCAATTTCTAGAAAAAAACGAAGAAAATTACTGAATGTGATCGTATGCTAGAAGGTAGAGGTTTATTTATACAAACCCGATATCGGCAGTTTATGGCATTTCCCGCCAGGTATTTTTGTGGTATATTTAGAATCAAATACTACAATGTTTCTATATAGCTTCGAATAAATTGAGATAAGTGCTTTACTGAATTTACTTTCTCATGGCACTCTGGAGAATTCTGAAGGAAAGTCATCATGGTACCATAAAATAAATCAAATTTTCTCAGATACTAGAATATTACAGTTGCAGATTACTCTATTTGAATAAAATGTAGAGAGAGAAATATATCCTCAAAATGTGTTTTTTATAAATCAATTTAATTTACACTATACTCCAGGGTAAAACGAATTGTCGTGAAATTTGTCAGGCAAAACTAACATAAAGAAAATTAAATTTATATGAGATTTACGAGCTTCAAAAACAATGAAAGCATAAAGATTTGTAAGGATTAAAAAATATTTTCTGAGCTTGTTATGATAAGGTAAAATGTTTTTTCAATATTATTTAAATAAAATAGTATGAAGCCTTTTAAAATATTGCCTATCAAAGTAATTATGTAAATTAGTTCTCAGTTTATCATAACAAACTAGATTTTAAACGCGTTTTATGAAATATTTTAAAATGCATTTTGAGTTGCTTTTCATAAAATATATTAACAGCAATTTACAATTCACATATCCTTAAGTTTATCAAAAATCAACCTGCGCAAATACAAGTAGTGATATAATTCTAAATTTTGAAAGAGTGAGGCATCGTTATTTAGCACATTGCATGTGAATACCGAACATATTGTAGAAACTGGTATTAGATAATATTTCAACTGTTCAGCAACACGAATGATAGTTAACACTTTAAAGTAATACTAAAAAAAAGTTTGAACGGTCTTAAAGTATTAAAGCATAAACCTAAAATAAAAAAAAAATTAATTTTTAATGATTCTATAATTATATATTGTAATGCATTAAAGTGTGAAATATCATCTAGCTCAGATAATGGATTAATGGTATTCTTTGTAAGATAGCTTTCCAACAAACAATAGTGTCCGTAAATGGTCAGATATAAAATACAGGACTGATTGTCAACGGTTTGTGTCTTATATTCTAATCCTGTGCAGCCTTCTTGTATACTTCTAATGACGAAACCGTAGAAAAAGGCAATTTTCCGTGAGTTATAAAGGATATAGTTCTAATTTTTACGAGCCAGAATTTAGCACGAAATCTAAATCATTTATTGTGAATTATTAAGAAGTATCAGCCTTCTTATTGCTCAATAAAGTTTACTCAAGTCACTTTTCTAGTGCGATAGATTATTTTCTAATGTCCCTAATAACCATTAGAATGCTAATTTTCTAATTTCAAACTAGTTTTTACCTGTCTGGAAATATAATAGATGTAAAGCACTTTTTATTTTGGAAATATACTCTCCTTTAAAATTTATTCCAATGTATGAAAAATATTTTGCACTTCAATGACATAACCTATGAGAGTTTAGTTCTTCAAAATACTGTCACTGTACTGGTAACTAGTATGAATATATTTCGGTATGGATTTAAGAACTTTCAGTTTTTACTATTGTGCTAAAACTAATAATCACAAATTTCAAGATCTATTCATAGCACATTTATATAAATTTTATTCAGAATACTAGTATCTTTCCGATTTATTTTCCAAGAAAATCAGAACATTGTAAATGCAAGTTGAAGGTGTCACAGAAAGTTTTTACTATTGTGCTAAAACTAATAATCACAAATTTTCTATTCATAGCACATTTATATAAATTTTATTTATTACCATTATACATTGTAAATGCAAGTTGAAGGTGTCACAAATTTTCAATGTCAATTGAATTTTTTTATTATTTTATGTACATATAATACCATTATCCTAACATACTGAGATTTCTAAGCTGCACATATACGCTTTTTTTGGTTCATGTAGTAGCTTTTAATGTGCATGAAAAGTTTGGCATAACGTTAAGTATAGAGTTTCTATTTCAAATTTAATTTTCCTTAAGATAATTAAAATATTTATTGTCTAGAAAATTAATAATCAGGGTAATTGGCCCAAGAAAGGCAAGAAGTGAATGTCCTCTATGCCCTGTTTCTTTTATTTTTGAATTTTCTGTATGTAAAATTACCAGTATGAAAAATGATAAAAATAGTAGAATTTGTTCAAACTTTATTATTTGATATTTAAAATTAGATTCATGCGTGATTATATGCTAAGGTATTTCAAATTAAGGTGTAAATTCACCCTAAACATATGCTTGCGTTGAATTTCTAGGTGCGCTTCATAAAATTTATATATTGCTTCAAGGATGGGAATAACGGGTTATATTGTCCGCAATACTATACCATTGCTTTAGCTTCTGTAATTGTATTATTATTTATGGAATTTTAGTAAATTGAGGAGGGAAAATTTTGAGTAAAAATCGTATAACAATATTTTTTTTTTACTAAAGTGATCCGAGTAGACCTGTATTATAAAAGTAGTTTCGAATAAAGTGAATTTTTTAGAACATTCTTTTCCTTTTGTACATTTAGATGCAAAAAAAAAGTAAATAAATAAAATCTCGGGATTTCTAAAATTCGAGCGTTGTCATCATAAAATAGTTTGGGTATTAATCCTTACCAGATAGAAGTGGAAGCTCTAAGGACGAAAATTATAAAGAATGAATATTCTCAGCCTTAACAGCGTTTATGAAGCAATACTAAACCCAGGATATTGCTTATAGGAAATGTCAAATCGTATTCAGGATAATAAAAAAAGTTCTATTCTAAAGATTGATATTTTTGAAGAAAAAATTTAGTATTAATTTCATATTTCCTTTTCCAGTTTCTCTGCTAATTACTTTGAGAAAACAATTAAACCGTCATACAAACCGATTTTCTCAAAATATTCCGTTAGATTCAATGTTCATATGAATGAGCGATAGAGTGAATATGTCAGAGAGTTAAAGATACAAGATGTCTGTAATTTTTCCCTTTCTCCCAGAATTTCTTTTGTTTCTGGAAATGGTGCTTTTGTATGCATGCAGATAAAAAATGTGTCTAATATAAAATTTGAAAATCAGTTTTATATATGACGATATTAAATTGAAATTTTAACATAATTTACTTAATAAATAGAGCTAATATTTTACAGAAACATCAAACTCATATTATTTTCAGAGAAATCAACACATATAATTTCAAGTAGCTCCATAAACATGTCTTAGAGCTATAATATTCTTAATGCACCATTTTTACCCTAACTATTTCTTTCTGTAAATTTTTCCTGTTGACTTATCTCCTGTAGAATATTTACAGGAACAAACTTTCGTGATAATTTATCAAGCATAATTTTCTAATTAATTGGTTATTAATTTAACAACTAATTACTTTGGTTGAAATAAAGATACAACGACAGTGGTTTTTTTTTAAAGTGCTGTAATCCGCTGGTAATGAGGACGTGCTACTTACTGCATAAAGTATTTAGATAAAAATGTTAATCTCAAAAGAGGAAAATATATTAAATTTAATTAAATGCTGTTGGGATAGAAACTAATTTTCAACTTTATTTGAGGTTATATACATACATACATACATATATATATATATATATATATATATATATATATATATATATATATATATATATATGTATATATATATATATATATATATATATATATATATATATATATATATATATATATATATATATGTGTGTGTGTGTATGTGTGTGTATAAGGCTCTCAGACTATGAAAAAGACAATAAAAGTATTTTAATTCAAAACCAAAAAATGAAAATAATTTAAATTAATTGAAAGCTGTTCGAGTAATTAACAAAATTAATAGTACCTGAATGGTTGTGAGTTTGGAACTCAAGCCAGCCTGAGATCCGTCTTTTTCCTT
>CM063502.1:27821865-27851865 GCA_032207245.1 Pardosa pseudoannulata | reverse complement strand
AGATGTTATAAACATTTAAAGCAGATGAAGAATCTTCAGTAATATTTCATGAACTTTCCAATAGCAGCCACGATGTCTATCAAGTGATATGACTTTCTTAATTTAATAAGTTAATGTCGCTGTGGAATAATCAAAAATAAAGTATTAAGTTATATTTTACAATCGACAATTTACTAGTATAACAATAGAATTAATGAGTTACATTTGCAACAACGGTTATTTTATGATGCATAAAAATATTTAAATGCTGCAAATTTTCAAAAATGGTTTTAAAAGAATATTAGATCTAGACATTCAGCTTCTATAAGGGAAGATACACTTTCTTTTTAATTACAAGAACGCGAAACAGAAGATTATTGATTTCGGATTATTGCTACAGGATGCTGAAAACAAACAATGTGTCAAATTGTATTGTAAAATAATGTAAATTTTCCCCATCTGCGTTTGTACTACACACCAAGGCCAATGAAAAATAGAGATACTTGTAAAATTTAGCTGAGCAACAAATTTTCAAACTTTGTAAATACCAGGATCCTATTTTTCACAGGTTCTATGATACCTGCAGCTTTATTTGGAACTTCATTAAAATAGAAGTGACATCAAGCAAAAAGCAAAATTTCGCTTGAAAGAACTAGGTCAGTTCAATATGTTCTATATTTATTTATAAAGGACGGAATATTAATACTTATCTAAATGTGCTATTCATGACCATGAAAAAAGTAAGATTTCTATCATTTATTTCATTTCCCATATACAATTACATTCAGTACCAACATGTAAAATTGCTCTTGAAGAGACATAATTTCTTTGCCAATGGAAACATCCAGTTAAGTATCTTGTTAGTTTACTTTTGAAAGTGCCCTGAAATAACATTTAGATGCATTCCACTTCCTTCATATTGAATTTCTGTATGTTTGATCTAGATCAAGTTAAATTTCGGAAAATATTTTCCTCACGATTTTTCTGTTAATTCTTAACCTAAAAACATAGCGTGACATGTACACTTGTAGAAATATAAATGCATAACATTAATGTAACCTTTTCAGATATAAACTTATTGTTGTATAAGACACTTTTAAATACGTGTTAATAAAATAGGCTTGTTTTATTCACTTATAGTATATTACACACAAAGTATAGAAAAAAGAAATGACTGTCATACGCTTATTAAAAATATTAATTGACATAATTTCAACAACAAATGTCGAAACACAATCAAAAAGAAACCTAGTCTTCCCCAGTAATTAATAAAAGAGCTGTTGGGCAGAGTACATGACATTACATAGAATAATGTAAAACAGAAAAAATATACTTTTCTCAATTTTTTTTCGTAATGTAATATTGCGTTTTCTAGCCCTAAGAAAAAAATCTCGTTAACTGACGCCATTCCATATTGGTTTATTTTTGCAACGAAAAAAGAAAGTGCATTTCTTCTAGATAGTAGCTTATATATAAAGAGGTATAAAAACAATTAAAGCAAAGAGGTTATAATTAATTACTACTAGAATATAATGAATATTACTGTACGCTGAGAGACAAAACATTTAAACAGAAACATTGAGATAAACGCGAACTGTACCATATTCCCTGCTTCTAGAGTAAAAAAAAAGTCAAAGATGTATTTTTTATGTGTGTGAAGGGGGGGAGTTACTTTCTGTCGCATAAACACATTTTTAACATGCATATTATGTTTCATTTGACACGGAAAATTGCTTCCCATATGAAAATATAAAAATATATAAAAGAAGTATTATGTTTTCTGAAGTACTATAAAAAATATAGATGAATGTTTTTTATACAGAAATAGAAATTTATTAATTTATTAAGCAATGACTTAAAATCTGTAACGATGATTATATATATATATATATATATATATATATATATATATATATATATATATATATATATATATATATATATATATATATATATATATATATATATATATATACTAGCATATAGCCCGTCATATGACAGGATCAGTAAAATTTTTAATTTTCCAGAATTGTAAAGAACCCTATGAGGCAGGTAAAAAATTTTTTTGTTTTTTTGGCTGAGAATTACCTTTCAACAAAAGAAAATCGATTAAAATTATCACATACGTGCTTAATCTATTTTTAAGTCAAATAAAAAAAATATTTATGTAATATCCAAGTTTAGTGATAAAACGTATGGAAATAATGCATAAAGTATTTAAATAATTTTGAAATAAGAAATGATTAAATGAGATGGTTAAAGGAATGGAGTCATAATGCTAGAAAAAAAATTGTTATTTTTACCTATTTATTATGGGATAAATTGATAAATGTAATTGATTGCTCTTAAAATGGGGCTTGATATAATGGCATTAAACGCTCGAAAAGGGGACGGGGTGGATTTCGAACGTTTTAAAGAGGACAGTATTTTTCGCTATAATACGAAGCTTATTCATACCAATTTACTTCAGAATCGAATCTATAGTTTAGGAAAAGATAAACTTGACTCGCTTTGAATTTTTCAAACCCAAACTCATCCAAAGATCAATATGGATGCTCTATCCGTTCCAGATCCAGCAGCTTCATAACTTGGAGGACAGACGGGCAGATAACTTAGGCTATTATTACATTACAAGAAGGAAGTTTAAGGATACACAAAATGAAATGTTTATGTGGCAGAGACATCCGTAAAGCAATACTTGAATTTAATAAAATAAAATTAATAAAAATTATAAAAAGTTGAAAAATAGTAAAAATTTATTTTAAAAATAATAAAACAAATTTTCGAATAAGAATTTAAAAGAAAAAGCAGAAAATATTAAATTTATTAGACATTAAAATAACTTGGCTGCGTCGGGAATAGAACCGTCAACCCGAAAAGTACGACGATCAAGTGGGAGGACAATCTACCAAACGTACAACGCCTGCACGTGGTGAGCTAACTAATTAAAGTATATGAAAATTCAAGTAGAAACAGTCAGAAGTTTAAATATTACTCTCCGCCTTTGCCATTCTGTCAAGAATGAATTTCGTATAGAATAAGAGGACAGATAAGGCTTGAAATAATAGCATTAAATGCTTGAAAAGGGGGGATGGGTGGATTTCGACCTCGCTTTCAATTTTGCTAGCCCTAGCTCATGAAAAATCTAATATGGATGCCTATATCCATTCCAGGTACAACCGCTTCAAAAATTCGCGGACAGACAGCTTAGGCTATTATTATATAGGGGATATATATACATATATATATGTATGCATATATATATACATATATATACATATATATACATATACATATATATACATATATATATATATATATATATATATATATATATATATATATATATATATACATATACTTGTACACATAGCATATAGTATAGTTTTAGTTTTAATTTTAGATTTGGAGTAAAACGTTACATAGTCAGTACAAAAAAGTTCTACAAATATTTTTTTTAAAAATTACTATTTTTTCAACTGATTAAAGTTTAAAGAAAGTTAATCTTTCTTTTTTTATGAAATGTGTTTTTTTTTTCAGAAGAAACAATATAAATTAATATTTTCCTTCTTTATGCTTCTAAAGCCTTACAGAATATACTTCTTTTTAAAGTGAAGTAGAGTAAGAGCTCATAGTCATAGAGTCAGAAAGTATTGGAGGCTGTAGGAGAGGGGGATGCTAGAGGGAATTCTTAGATGATTGCATAAGACCCATGGGTCTCGTACAATCAACCATTCAATCCTTTTGTCTTCTCACACTTACCTACTTCAAGTACCTTTACCTAGTACAATCATGTTCATGATAACTACTAAAATTTAGGGCTCAAGACATTTCTTCGAGTGAGATAGTTAAAAGATAAAAATTATTGGTTTTGATATAATTTTTGTCTGAACTTTTTTTCCTTTTGCAGCTAAGAGAAGTTTTTAACACAAATTCCATTTTCTAGCCCTCATTCATGTACTTTAGAATTTTATTATATATATATATATATATATATATATATATATATATATATATATATATATATATATATATATATATATATATATATATATATATATATATATATATATATATATATATATATATATATATATATATATATATATATACAGAGAGAGAAAGATAGATATATAGATATGGATATAGATATATGTTTGTAAGTGTATTAATAATTTAAACAATCAATTTTTTAGAAAACTCGCCTTCTTTTTTTGTTTTTAGGACAATATCTGCTAATTTTTGACATAGAAGAATTTATAAATTTTACCAAAGGCAGTTAGATCATATAATCATTAAGAACAGTTAAAACTTTATTCTATCACAGTAAAAATCGTGAAGACATTGTAATAGGACCATAGGCATGTCAAGTCATGACAAGCACATAGCAGTCAAGAGATTGTTTTTTCTTATTCTCTCAAAAATTATTCGATTTCAGTAAAAACCGAAAATATTGTGTTTATATCAAGTATCATGCCATAATCGCACTTCCCACACGAGTCTCGGTTCAGCCTCAGGGCTGATTTCATCAAAATGGAGAGCACTACGTTGGAACTTTCGAAATGTGGCATTATGAAGGTGGATGTTTAAAGGTCTGGGAATGTATCAGGTTGAGTAAACTGACACTGGTCTAGTGTATTACATTTTCCATTCGGATATTCACCCTTTCAGGAATGTTGTTGACATTTCCATTTAGCTTAATGACAACTCGTGTCCACATAGAGATCATCAGTTCGACAATTCTCTCCAATAAATAATGTAAGAGATACTAAATTTAATAAATATTTAAAAATTGTCAACTTATCATCTCAAGAATTTAAAATGGTAATGACGATAAAGAATTTATCAAAGTGCTCATTCGTAATATTTTATCAAAACACTAATGTTTCTCAAAAAGAAATTGTTACCAGAAACAAAAATTATAATATATTTAGCATAAACTAAAAACAAATTGTAAAGTTTTGCAAGGATAAATCTTGTACCAAATCCCGTTTCTTTCTGTTGTACTATTTATGCGTAATCGTGTTTACATCTATCTATAACTTTACGTATTACATTGATATGTAATATAAAATTATTATTAGCTCATTAAAATTTTTAAAACATGTTAATTTATACTGTTTTGATGTAAAGTTAACTCTCTATGCCGAATAGTTTGAAGTACTTATAAGAGGCATTACCAATTTTAAACAGTGGTACACAGTGATATGTGATAATTTGATTTTCAATTGGAAGTCGGTGTTTAACTCAAGAATGGTATTTTACATTTTTTTTTTATTAAATTCTGAAATTTTAAAATAATTTTTATTTCTATATCATCAGATATTTTTTTAAACAAAACGAAAATACGGTTTTGTTTGAAGAGAATCATACTACAATAAGTAGCGATGAATTGAAGTGTATAAATTACAGTGAACCAGACTAACCTGCAACTTTCACAGAGAGGGAAAAACTGTAAAGTACTACCCTTCATTTTATTCAGTACGGTGAAATATATTAAACAAAATTTGTAAAATCGCAATGTTATTTGTATACGAGGTACCGTAGTGTATCCATTGAAGTTTTAGCACTAAAAATGTTCTTTTGAAGTCTCTAGAATATTAATCATTTTTGTCCTATCTGTAAACTTTGTTGATCGTATTTATCTCAAATCTGATACAAACAGACGTCAAAGTAAAGCCAAAATTCCATAGGTTTTGGGCTTTCTAATAACGAAACAAATGAATTGCATATAACTAAGTGGGTTCTTTATATAGCGATTTGACGATGAAGGCATACATTTGAAAATAAAATATATTTTATAATAAAATACATAATCTTAGCCCTGTGAACCAGACAACCAGCTACTAAGAATCAACTAGTCATTCTTTCAATGAATATTTTCTGTAAAACATTAGGTTTGTTCTACAAACTTTGAAGAATAATTATAACATACTGGTCTCTACCTCTAATACTGTGGCAAGTGGGATTGACTACAGATTCAAGCATTATTGGGTGAAACCATTTAGAACCTTTTTTATAAGCAGCATGTTTTAATTAATCTTGCAATTTATGTAAGTGTATTAAGCTCACCCTAAAAATGAATCGGTCCAAATTGAATTTCTTAAAATATACGTAACAGAGAAATCTACATAATCTGGTCTAAATGTTAAATATATATATATATATATATATATATATATATATATATATATGTAATTTCAGATGAATCATGTATACTTTTGTAACTATATTATTGATATTAAAACCCTAGTAAGCGCTATTAATAATTTTAGCATATAAACAGTAATTGGTATACGGATTCATTTCCTTTCTATGATAGTTCTTCTATGAATTATTTACAAAGCACGTAGATAGTAGTAACGTTACGCAGTATATAAATATAAATTGTTTGCATTACTCTGTAAATTAAAACGTTGAAATGAGAAAGCATACTTTCCAAATGAAAGTTTGGAATATTCTAAAGTTTTTGACTCGAAATTTCGATTAAAAAGGCGTCATCGATTACGTTGAAGAATGTTAGCAGTCTGACTGTCTCAAAAGGGAAAAGGTTATAAATTATTTGAACAACTTCGACAAAAGTGCTTAAACGTGTTAGCGAAATTTTGGGTAAAATGTATTTTACTGTACGTCGTGTTTATATAAATGCAGGAAAACTTCAATAATGTTGCTTTATGTACAATTAATCTTTTTACTATCTAAATATTTATTATACGTAAGATTAAGTCCGTAAAATTGAGCTTTTATATCAAATCTTATATTACATATTTGCCTGAACCTAACATGTTTCTGCAGTCTTTGTGATTGTTTCTATTTTCTATGTATATTTAGAAATTTAAATTTTAAATGTTACTCTGCATGAATTATTGATGAAACTATTATTAGATGTAATCTTAATACATATTTGCTATATATGTATACATGATTTCAATTTCAAATCTAAACTATTCTACTTATGGAAAACATAAACAAGTATTATTTTTTTGTAGATGAAATTTGAAGGTTTCAATACAAATTAACTAAATTTAAAGGACTCAATAGCATAAGTTCAGATAAAAAGTGGATATATAATACTTTTAAATGTCGATTTTATTCAATTAAAATGTTTTTATCTTAGTTCTTAAGTGAAAAAATATCTTTACATAAAAATAATAAACAATAAGATACCATGATAGAATTTACTCTTGTTTCTCTTAATACTCTTGTTTGCACGTAGCGTGGGTTTCAAAATTGAATATAAACTTTAAACTTTTAAGTGTTTCAGGAATAACACATTAATTCATTTTTGCGAATAATTTAATTTTCTACTGTCGACATCTATGCTCTTTCTCTCTTCATGTGGGAAAACTAATTGTTTAAATTAATTATTTTCTCTAAAAGGAAAAACAAATATGCAACTTCATCGAAAAGTGATATTATAAATTTCAGTATTCGATTAATAATTTTCGCAGTTTATCGAAACTTAAAAAAATCTGCAAGCATTTACCTAGTTGTAAGTTAGCATTTTAAATGCCTTAACTTAATTTTTAGTCCAATCCTAAAACAAAACAGCTGAACCATGGCCGAATGGGTAGGGTGATGACCTTCGAAACCATAGTTCCCACTGTGGCATGAATGTTCGTAGCCGTTCGGAATCGGCTTTAAGCAGTAGGTACCGGTGTCATTAGCCCTCATGTTGCAAAAAGTAGACCGTAGCGCTCCAAAACAAAACAAACCTAAAACAATACACTTTCCTTATCGAGGATTGTTACTATTATTACGTCTCCAAGACAACTTTAAAAATAGTTTAAAGTATAGAATGACGAGTAATACATATACTTTCATTTTAAGCAATGATTTATTAGCATTATTTTTTTTCAGCATTTAACAGATTATAATTTTAATTAAGAAATATCTCCGAAATGTAAATATGACGTTACGAGTTTAAAAAATATACTGAAATAAGATCGCTGAAAATGTGAGAATAAATGTTGAACATTTATGAAATATCTGAAAGATAGTAAACAAAATTCTTTTTCTGTTCGAACAAGTGCATTATTGATTGGAAAAAGCCATAGCTATGTTAAAAAAATACTATATTAATATCGGAGAATTGAATCTTTGGAAAAAATTCTGGGAATAGAGTAAAGTGAAATTATAAGCATAGTTGCGCTTAGTTAAGATAAATTTGAGCTTAAGCTCCCCCAAACAAACCTTATAATTATCCTCAGAAATCGGGAAAAAGTCTTAGCTGAAAAATTTTGACTTAATAATACAGTATTCCAAGACAAATATACAATACGGAAACTGCTCATTCGTCACGTCAGTAGAAAAAAATAATGCATCAAAGCCGGAAGTATTTATTCTGTTATCTACTTCAACGATGGACTATATACAGTGTAGAGGGGAGCTCAGAAAAAATTGGATTCTTAAAACACCATATACAATGTTAAGTATGTGGGTGAATTCCTCTCTTTTTTCAGTAATATAGAAGCAGGTTGTTAGAAAAACCTACCATTATAATATTAAGTAATTGCTGGTATATATTGATATTCTAACCTTGTAACTTAATAACATGTAAGTATATAAACAAAATTTAAGGCTACAATCAAACTAGAAAATGTCATATACACGACGCCGATCATAGACGACATACATTTATTGTGCTCCTACTAGCTAAATCTTCTCACTTCACACCACTATCCATACCGTAATATATTAGAAAAGCTATGGGTTCAGAAAACACAAAAATTAACCCATCAACATACATATATTAATCACAAATAAAGAGTATCAAAGGAAGAGTGAGTCGAAATGTCATTTGAGATCACCAAAATATTTTTATAATTAGTATCTAAAATTTTCCATTTTATGATACAAAAGATAACATACTTTACTCAATATTAATTACTTTTCTATATCCATATAAATAAAAGTGTGTGTTCACTTTTTTAGAGTGAATTTACGAAAAGTGTCATATTTTTAAGTTTTTAGAAAAATAAACTCAGTTACATGAATTTTTCTTCATATGTTGGAATTGTATGAAGTAGTAAATAGTCAATAGTAAAAATATTAATTTTTTTACGTTTACGTGTCCATTGAATTTTTCAGTTCATTTTACCTATTTTATAATACATTTATAGTGAAAAAAAATTTTTCGGTTTACATTGAATTCAATTATCTGGGTAAATATTTATTTTTGATTAGCATCTATATCAATCCCTTGATGCGTCACTGTAAAGATGTAGCTCTTTTAGAAATGATGTATAATAACCGTTAGTGTAAATCCCACCATCCTTTATTAGCGTTTTTAAACGCTAATGAAGGATTGTGTACTAAATCCATAATCCACCTTTTAAACTACTAAGAGTACGTTTAATGAAATCTGAGAATATAAAAAATTTATAAGAATAAATAACAAGATTACTTGTGCAAGTAAAGTTTTTATAATATCATAAACAAACTATTTAAAAACTTAGGTATATGCTATAAATATTATATTTTTTAAAACTATGCTAAAAGAGCAGGGGGATGAATTTCACGTGATATCCATTTAATTTGATACATTATTTTTATTGTTGTTATTATTGTTATTATTATAACGTTTCATAAAATCCAAGGTAATTAAAAATTTCCGTATAAAGCATATTTTGCCATTTGTTAACAATATGAAATATTGTAAAAATTATTTACAGTTTTTATTCATTTCCCTTTATTTCTAATTTCCTAAAGTTTTACACAGAAGTTATAATTTATAAGTAAAAAGCACAAAGTGTAAAAATTATTTTAATTAGTGTAAAAAATAAATATTGATCTATGAAATCTGTCAAAGTTGCAAATTATCTAAAACTTTTTCTTTTAATATAGATTCAAAACGATTTTTCTCAGTATGCAATTTTTTAATATGTCATCGTATTAAAAATGCTAAACTTCAGTTATTTAATAATTTAATTTATTTTATTTTGTCACACTATTATAATAGCTTGCATAATAGAATCAAGGATGGATTTTCAATTTAATATTTTGAAAAGTACTACCTAGGTTATTGTGTGAAATATTTTTAATAGAGATTTGTCTGTACATTTTTTCCATATTTTGTGAACTATCGAAAATATAATTCTTAAATACATAAAAGATGCAGTTGTGGGTGTAAAAATTACCCCTTATAAGATAAAATAAAAAATATATAATTTATATTTTTTCAAATTTATATTATTCATATTATACTAGGATCAAATATCTAATAGATTTAAAAAAATAATTTCTAAATATATATTTTTACTATATACCAAGTAGTCAGATAAGAAAGTGAAATACCATTTTCTTTTTAAAGAATGCTTGAATCTTTCTGAGTTAAGATGAAAACTTTGAATTGAGATTAAATTTAATCCCGCACATTATCATTGACACATATCTGGGAGTACTACATTGTTTCTAGTCTAAAGTATCTCCTAGTTAACTGTCATGACCCATTCATCTAACAAGAACCATTTTCATTGAAAAACAAAAGAGTACTTTTAAAGACAACAGACACGAGCTCTTATATGAGATTTACTGTTTGGTTTAATTATTGGCTACTGAATGATGCAAAATAAAACATTTTAATACCTAAAAATGTTAGTTTTACATTAGAAATTTAAATATTAACTAATTTAAATTAAAAAAATAATTAAAATATTTTTAAAAAGTTGAAAAGCTTTGGATTTCATTGTCATCTTTAGATCGACATGGAATATACAAGAGTAATTTAATGGTGAATATAACAATCAGTGAAATTGCAAATGAATTAAAATAAAATCTATTTAGAGTTCTGTTTTTGTTATTAAATCTATGTATTTTCTGTAGTGGAATTTAATACTGCTTTTCTTAACATAGCCATGTTAAAGAATAACAGCATATACCTGTTACAGATATTTTTACAGACTGATTTTAAACTTATTAGACCTTATGCTGGTTTATTTACTGTAGAATCTGAAGACAATTTGCACTTTAAGAGAATTTACTAGTCCAAAGCATAAGACTTAAACCTGATTCTACACATCTATAATAGATACACCAGAACCGAAACCAAACATATCAACAGTAAATTGTACGAACCTATATTTTCAGTCATCATCTAGTCCAATCATTTATTACAGATTTTAACTTTTAACTTATTAATGAGTAATATCTCTTAACCCAGAATTCATAAGTTTTACCTCAATGTATCTAAACTAAAAATGTAAGCTTAACAAAAGAAATAGTTAATTGTTTGTTGAAAATTAATAGCAGACGCAAATAAAATAAAATATGTTTTATCATCAGGAAATTATCATTAGCTTTTAGCACTTTATTGTTATCTTTAAAAACTCTAATATAATATTCTCCATGTTTTCCAATAGTTTAAATATAAATAGAATTGCGTTGATGTTTTATAATTTTTCCTGGGAAGCATACAAGGTGAGTTATAAAATCTTTCGGAATGTTATTGTTGCTAGCTTATCGCAATGTCTGTAAAACATTTTAAAAGGCATGGATAATTTGTTCCTAATCATTTCTCTTTGTTTTTAAAGATAAATTTATATGCACAGTCTGATTTTCTAAGACATAATATTCATCATTTCATCTTTTTATTAATATTTTCCTATGACTATCAATGTTTGTGAATTGTGAATTTTATTTAAAAAATAAAACAAATTTTAACATTGACATAAATATAGACTATTTCATAGTGATATTTATAGTTTATCATTTTGAGCTGATTTTAACGAAATCTCTAGAAAGTTTCAAATCAAAATAGATCTAGGTCAAATATTATTCTTTATCATATTTCTAATGGATCAAAACTGTTCTCAATGACTCAATTTCAAGTTAACTGTGCCGCTACAATGAACTTAAGCCTGGATGTATGAGTTCCTTTACTGGAAAAGGTACCAACTTTCCATTTGGATGCTTCGTCGTTCACCAATTACTTTCAGGCCATTGAATTCAATAGCTAAAGGGCCCGTCTACATGATACAGTCTTATTGTTTTAATACAGTCTTTTCTATTACGTCAAGTAAACCTTTTCCCCTTGGTTACATATTTATTCTACTTAAAGGGATAATGCAATTACTAAAAAGATATATTTTTTTATTTTCCCCCTTTGATCGCTTTTTCTCTTTTCCAAGAGAAAAAACATCTCTATTAGGATAAAAACACGTTTAATGTTTAATATATTTGCTTAAATTACCTTCAAATGTTTAAATGTTGCAGTTTTATGAAATGATTTTCCCGAATAAATCTTGATATCATTAAAAAATGCAAGTGAAATCAAACACCATATGAATTTGACCTATAGAAAAAAATTGTGCGATGGCGTACAAATAGTTTATAATTACTTGTAACTTAAGATGATTCAGAACACAAAATTTTAATATTTTTATGTATGCACGTTTTTTAAGATTACTTTCTCTCGAATCTATTCTTAAACAAAAACTAGTTTGCTTAATATTATCCTTAAAAATTATGCTTAAAAATTTGGAATTTCTTTTAAAAAATAATAAAATTAAACGCTTAAGGGTATTTAAATTACGGTATACTTTTTAAATCGACATTTCTTTTTCTTTTCAATAAATGAAGAAATGTTAGCTAATTGGATTTTCGGGTTCATAAAAAAATATTATGGAAAAAATATTAATTTTTAAATTACAAAAAGTACTTCTTTAAGAGTCATGTGTGGTTAAAAGCAATATATTTTAAAATTTTTCCATAGTTAAAAATATCTAAAGCAGTTCAAAGAATCCTTATATTTTTAGACAATCTACAACTTGTGATAGAATGTGACATATATGAATTTGTATTTACCAATTTAAATAAAAGAACTAAACTGAAAATAACTGAAAATACTGAAAATCTCAAATGCCTCAAAATTATATCATGTTAATGGGTGTGGTAGGGAAATTTAATATAATGTAAAAAGGGGGAAAAATGATTTAATGTAATTATTACAAAAACGCATGAGGCTTGTATTATTTGTTAAGACTGGTTTGGTTTGGTTTGGTTTGGAGCGCTACGGTCTACTGTTTTGCACACGAGGGCTAATGAGACCGGGACCTACAGTTTAAAGCCGATTCCGAACGGCTACAAACATCCATGCCAGTAGCGGGATTCGAACCCGCGAACTCCGGTTCCGAAGAGCAGTGCTCTACCATTCGGCCATTGTTCGGCTTATTTGTTAAGAAATGTTTTGATACCATTTAAATTAAAAATTAAACATGTGAATTTTCTGTGAAAATTATATGTTTCAGACCCATTTAATTACTTTTATATCACCTCAAAACTAAACATTTGTTTCTGCATTTAATGTATTTTGCACATTGAGTTGAAATAACTGATCAATAAATTATCTATAGTTAAATATTTTTTTAATAAAGTACACTAAGATATCATTACTGAAAGTATATATGATTAAAATACTCTATATTGGACAAACTAGAATTACTTTTCAATACTGTAGTAATATTCTCAATAAAGAACTATACTCTACGTACCTGAGAGTTTACATTAAAAGGTAATTTGTTTTATGATAATGGGGATTATCTTGATTTTTAATAACAAGATAAATGCGTAGAATATATATTTTAATCAGTTTAGATTAAATATAGAGATGAATAATGGTAAAAGAACATTTAATTACGTTATTTCATTTCTGTAAATACGGGGATTGCAATCTGTGTGATATGGTTTGCCACTTTTATAATTAAAAAAGTTAATTAAAAGTTGAATTTTAATGTAAACTCTGAAATATTTATTTTGTTTTAGAAAATTACGGTCAATTTATCTGTTACATGGCAGCTAATTAGACTGGAATATATTGCTTTAAACCAATTCCGGTCATCTTTGGGCATCTATGCCACCAACGTAAGTCCAACACGTGGATTGCATTGATGTGAAAGAAGTTTAAATAAATAGGGAATTTTATTAGACACTTTTAACAAACAAGCTTACGAAAAACTCACTTTCTAATTGCAACAGTATTTGTTAATTAATTATAGTTATTCTATTACGCAATTAAATTCATAGATTGAGATAAAAATTTTAAACTCATGAAATACTAGATATCTTATCCCAAAAAAGGATTTAAAATACATTTATTATATTTCAACTGTTCCATTAAATCATGTATGTATTATATTATATATGTAAAACATTTATTTATTAATATTGATTAATGTTAAATAATAGCAAAAACCCATTGAAATGAAATTTTTTGAAGAATAATTTAATAAAATGTCATTAATATTAGAGTATCTTAATTACAAGTTTAACTTGACATTGCATGTTAACATATTAAGCATTCCTTTGAAAACTCATCAACTCATTTTAATCAATTAAATTTGTATATGCTAAAAGAGAAAAGGTGACATTAAAGAGTTCACATGCCCATGAATTATGAAATAAAATACAGATCCATTGCATTAGGAAACAGTGTATACGTGGTTTTGTTCTATACAAGAGATTGGGTAAGCTTAAAAAGTAAACTATGGAGGTCACAATATTGAGAAAGCTAAATACAGATGCAGGATAGTGATTCCTTCATAATAACATCAGAAAATCTCGAGACAAAGTTCTAATATTTAGTAAATTTGAGGATTTTTTGTACAAGCGTACAATATCTTTCTTTTCCCTTACATCACAACTAGGCTGAGATTAGATATTCACTTCTCATACAAGGACTTTAACCAGCTCTTGCGTAAGAGATCAGTACATGAATTCACAAAACAGACTTTGTTATCAAGGAAGTAATTTAAACCGTTGATTTTGTACCTTTTTTAAATAACAATGTTTGATCTGATTAGTTTTGTACAGAACTTCCTAAAAGCAAATATGCTGTCACACTTCGTCGTTTATATACCTACGGTATTAGACTCACCCGGTATATACATACACACATTTATAATGCAATTCATCATTACTACTTTACTTCCCAAAAGTGCTACTTGCTTTTTGTGCTCTTTTTCATTTACATAACACCGTTTGTATAATGAAATTTTGGTTATTTGCAAGTAACTTTTGTCTTAGAGATAATTCACTGATTTTTCTACATATGTTGTATGAAAACCATTGCATCAGACTTAAATAAGAGTTTAAGTGTAGACAGAAGTCAAAAGAAAAGAGTTAAAAATTTAAGAATATTTATGACAAAAAATTCTTTTGTGAATAAAGTTTGATACTACTAAAAGGCTTATAAGTCATGAATTAAATTACTAAAGGGAATAATTGTATTACTCCCACTCATTCGTAAATTTCTCTCTAACTTATGTTAAATTATATCCAATGAAGCACATTGTTTATTCCAGATGAAATCGGTGCATGACGACACCAGACAAAAAAATGCATATGAATTAGTCGAAAACTTACATAAGAAAATATATGTTTTATTTTTACATTTAATAGTTAAATAATTCAATTGAAGGTTTTGAGTATTTTCATCTGCTTAATCCACTTAGCGTATAAGAGATTAGATTTTTTTATTCATGCTTCTTTCAGAATATATTAACGAATTTAGTTAAACAGAATATAATGTACAAATAAAATCAAGAAATATATAGAAAAAAATAGAATAATTCTTGAATATGTAAGTGAGAATTAATTCAAATTTTTAATTATATTAGGAAAATGAGCTTTCATATATGAAGATATAATATAAAGTAAAACTGTGTGTAATTATTTAGCTTTTCATAATTATTATAACCAAGAAATTAGTTTGACTATTATATTTCAAATTTTAAAAATTTGAATGGCGTAGTTTGATGTTTCCTTTACTGCACTGAATTTTTTAGCGTTTCTTTAGCTTGACATTTATACATATACATACACGCACGCACAGCATACATGTATGTATACACACATATTGACAGAGAGAGAGAGAGAGAGATGATATACTTATTTAAAAGGGCTGATCAATACGTAATAAAATTATATTAATACAAGAAACAAATTACCATTAACCTCTATTATTTATGTTTTGGTATTTTAGAGTTGTTCCAAAAACGTTTTCCCAGTGTATACAGGATTATTTTTCTAAATGACTACCTTCTACGGGTTTTCTAGGCTTAGGTAAGAAGCTAGAGAGTGAGTTAGGTAGTGAGCTAGATATACCATGTTGAGATACCAGGATTATATAAAGGTAAAGGTAATATACATACATCATTTTTCTGTAAAACGACTACTACGTAACCAGTAATTTTTGGTCTTCGATTATCGTGATGACTGAACACGGGTGACGCGTAACAAGATTAAGTAACAAGTTGTGTATTTACTTCTTTATCCTTTATACATATTGATGATGGTTGAAAATTCAACCTTCCGTGAATTGATTTTTGAATCTACTTTTTAGAGAGCTGAAAGATAATCTACAAACAATTTTGATGATGTTACTAGTTTAATTTTTGTAACTAAATAGGAATAAAATTTTTTCAACTGTTCTTAATGCATTCCCATTTTGTGCTTCCTATCCGAATTCTTAAATTCTGTAAATTCTTCAATATGCCGATTTTATGGTTATTTTACGCATATTCTTGCTCCCATAATACAAGTTTTATGCTTATTTTTATTTTTTGAGTATTTAGTGGTATGTTTATAAATATATATTTATAGTATTATTTTGAATGCAAATTCAATGAAAACTTTAATGTGTGAAAATGTGTTTATAGTTATAAAATTTATTTTAAATTAAACTATTTTTATTTTTCATATATTTATGAAAAAAATGTACCTTTGAATTAAAAATATTCAGTGAACAGTAATTTAAAGCTATCGTCTTTAAAATTATTTTTATATTTGGCAAAAAAAATATGTAAAATAGTATTGTGCTGAAGAAAATTTTAGTTAAAAGAATTAATGTGCTTTGAAAAAATAATTGTTAAGTGGACTTAAGAATTTATACGGAATAATAAAATAAATGAAAGCAAAACAATACAAATGCTTTATTGCATAATGAAATTAACATTCTGAAAAATTTGCCTATAAAAATTAATAATTTTTCATTTAAAACTAGTTTAATAAAAGATATTTGTAGTTGTTTGAAGTTAAAGAAATTATAATATAAGAAAACATTATTATTGCAATACGAGAAAATAAAATATAATAATTTGAAAAGACTATAAAAAATGTGATTTTTATTAAAAATCATAAAACACTGTATATAGGATTTTTTAATTTTATTGAACAATCATCAATAAAAAATTCACCATCTACGAAATATATGAAAAAGAAAATAATATTGACGTGTAATGACAACCATATATTTGTGGCATTAATGTTTTGTATAACATACCAAGAGGGGAAATAAAAGCTTTGTTAATATATAGACTAAAAGAATGGTATAAGATTATTAATAGATTAAAAAAGGTTTTTTGACCTAAAAATGTATATTTTTACTAATATTAGTGGTTAAAAAAATAAACTGCGTTTTACGTAAATTTACCAACGTTTAAACACCGATAAACTAAAGCTTTTAATTAGTTTCAATTTTGTAATTTATTGAATTATGAAAATATAAACCTTAGCAGGAATTACTATTATTATATGTAAATTGCATCTCGGCTTTGGATAGTAATTCTAATGTTTGTTTAGTCAAAATCTTAGAAATATTAATCAGAATAAGATTTGTATGATTGAATTTCAAGATGGTATACAAAGTGTGCCAAATTTCTAAGTAAAAAATGTATTTGCCTCTCTTTGAGCCATATATATATAATATAATATATATATATATATATATATATATATATATATATATATATATATATATATATATATATATATATATATATATATATATATATATATATACTTCTCTAGGCTGTTCTGTTCTGATACAGCGAAAATCCGCCTACGAATCCCGTAAGCAGTCTAGTGTACCAATTAGAATTCCTAAAGTCACATCATGTATTTAATAGTGGAACTGTGAGGGATCCCTCTGGAAAGACTCTGCAATATGTCGGATGTACAACAGTTTAGATAGATGGCCCCTAATATGGTTCCTTAATATAGCCCCTAATATAGCCATCAGAAATTTATGTGACTTTTTAGGGGGTCCGTGGAAAATAAAAATTAATTTGGGTGTACACATGAAGGACTGAGCAGTTTAATACAAAGTAAAATAATTTTGACCTTTTTTAAATTTTATTTTCATGAATGCTAAGTAAATATTATTAAATAAATTTATAACATTTTTTCAGCTGCTCGTTTATTTTTTCCAACACTGAAGACATTGGCTGGAATAGAGCACACAAGCTTTCTTTGATCTGTTATTTAGATTCCTTTCTCTCTATCAACTTTCTTTGATTTTTTATCAATCTTTATTCCATTTTCTGATAACATCCTCTGTTTTTTAACAATTTTTGTTAGCGTATATAACACCCCGTAATCATCGCCTAGAACAGCTCATAAACTTGATAGTCCATTCTAATTAAAAACCGCAGTCATGAAGCTTTGTTTTTAACTAATATGCTACAGTTTATGAAGCACATTTAAGTGCAGTTCTGAATTTTGCATTTGCGCTCAATTATAAAAAGGGAAACTCAGCCGGTGATTTTGAACAGCATACACACTAACGGTAGTGCAGAAAAAAATATTCAATAATCGACTAGTTGTAAACGGCCATAGGGGGGTGGATTTCAGCAGTACGTCAGTGTATGAGGATTTCGGCTCAACAGGTTCGATATTTCTAAAAACGTGAAAATTTTGGTTTGTTTCTTAAATATTCGTGGCTTCAAAAAAAGTAAGAATATATTACGATTTTCTCTCAAGTAATTATAAGGAATTACATGATCTTAGAAATATCTCTTTTATAATTATAGATATTTTTTGATATTTTTAATATTAACTTTGCATTGTTGGATCCGAAACAAATGGTTATTTTTAATCGAATATCATTAATGGATTTTTTGTTACTTTGTTCAGTGAAACAAAATTTTGCATTTTCTGTTAAAATTGTTGCTTGATTGTGTTTGTTATGTGTTCTACTCCAATATCCATATTTGACCGATTGGAAAACTGGCTGATATTGCTTTCTCAAAGTAAAGAGATTTTCAGGGTACTTAAATTAGGACGTAATCTTATGGCCAATTATGAAAGGTTTACAAACCACCATGTCAAAAACATAAATCAAACACGCTGACTCTGGTACCAACATTTACCGCCCTATCATCCCGTCTAGGAACCAGAAGCTATTGAAAGTAAAATTTCAAAATAATAGCCATTTAATCTTTTCATTTTATAATGTTAGAAACTAGTTGAAAAAAAATTTTAAATGCAAAAAAGAATATTACTTCTCCCCTAACGTTAAAGAAGGGACATAGCAAATGAAATAGTTTTTCCTAAATGTTAACAAGTATATAAATGGTTAGGTTTGCAAAGATTCTTCAAGGTATTGGGGGAAAAATGAAATTATGTATGCGAACATTTAAATTCTTTGCAGAGCTTGGTAATTCAACATTGCATGAAAAAACCCCTTAAATTTTGAGATTTGTAAAAGAAAGAAAAAGATTAACAACAATTGTTATGTTTCAAATGTGAGGAAACTGGAGTTACATGTAACACAATCTTTATTGAACTAAACAGATTCTTCAATACAACATTTATGCTGTTGAGTACTGTTCTCTGTATTGTTACATTGTGTTATAGCAATAGTAGGATGATACTGTGGTTTTTTGGCATATGCATTGTGTTATTTATCAACAGCTTTTAAGTGGCTAAAAATCTTAATACAGGTTTTTATCGCTCGTTAGTTATGTCTATTTGAGTATCTGTCAAGCATCATACCTCCCCCAAAATTACTCTAGTTATGTCTATTATCCTTATACAGTTTTTGATCGTCAAGGCTCGAATGATGATCAGAACTTCATTTGTGAACAATTAATATAATTAAAATTAATGACTTAAATAAGATACTATTTGCCGATGTTTGCTTACAAAATGATTGTTTATTAATAATTCTTTTATTACTTAACATGAGAGTTAATTACTTAACCAAAAGAACACTTTTTTCTGAGTTATAATTATTTGAAAGAAAGGACAATTAATTGCAATTCAATTTAATATTTTTTAAAAATTGGCATAGGTTATATGGCTAAATCATTTGCAAAATTTGATGAAACCAACAAGGGAATCAATAAAATTTCATCAAAAGTAAAATTATATTTCTGGGTTGGTCAGAAAATATTGGTCGAAGACAATGATATCTATTTACATTATTATGGATATTATAAAATAGGGGTGAAAGTTTGCTTGCTTATTGTCATTACTTAATGACTATGAACACTGATCAAAGATTTAAAGATATTCGTCACTTGGTTTTGCCTAATCCATTTTACAAGTAAACACACAAAAGCAGATAAATTCACTCGAAATGAATAGAAACTCATAAAATCATCACCATATCTGGAGCATTATACTAATATTTGAACAAGGATACCACGAATTTTGGTCAAAAATACAGATACGTATTTTATATACAGTATTATTGGTCACTGTACAAAAGCTGTTAATCTTCCTATTTGGTTCAACACTGATTTAGTACATTTATGAGTCTCAAAATGAAAGAAAAATACAATGAAAATTAGAAAAACTAGAAATGGACGGTAAATTAGCCTTGTGAAGACATGTAAATGTTAGTGGTAAAGAATCAAGAATATTTCTCATATTAAACCTTCACAGTCAATTTCATTAATAGCTTTAAAAACTAGTGTATTTGTTATGTAAAACGCCTGGTATAATTTCAATATATGTTGCTTTAAACATCATAATCCATTGCTTTATTTATGTATCTTTATTTAAAACATAGAATTTAAAACTGAATTATTATTATTATGTAGCTGTAGAGAGTAATTAAATATGGGGGTTGCTGGTGAGGTTTATTCCAGAAGTAGTACATGATCGCAAAAATTAAGAATTACTGGTTTAAATAAAAAAAAGTTGTATTTTATCAATCCATTAATACAAAATTGTTTAACGTCCGAATTTTAATTATACAGTTGTGTATGGGCCTCATTTATAAAGTAAAAAGAATATTTTTAAAGAGGAGCAATTAACAGACTTTTAAAATAATTTTAAATTCGTCCTAACAAAAAACAAATATTTTAATATTTTTATCTTTGAATGTTCTTTTCATTACTCACTCACTACTAACTTATAGTAATCACATAAAATCTGCAAGATATTATCTGTAACATATATCAATGAATGAAATAACATATATGAAGTAAAAAAAAGTCCCAATATAATATGGCAACTCTGTTGATATATACAGCTAAGTGATTAAAGGGTTACATAAAGTTATTCTGCTATTTAGTCTTAACACAAAACGGTTACAAAGAATTACCCAGTGATAACCTTAAAAAATTGGTAACTGGAAGTTTTAATGAAATTTTTACATCATAAATTATAACAATTATTAAATTCTTTTAAAGCTATTTCATTTTAAATTAATTAAATATTTTTCCTTATTATATGTATTAGTGAAAGGTTTTCTCTTCCTGTTTTATTCCTGTGCTATATACCATATTTAATCGTTAGTAATCTGATTTTCCTTATTTAACTACCTCAAACAATGGAAAATATGTTAAAATACTCTCTCATAAAGTTTTTTATATTAATACTTCACTCACTGCTTGGTTCCAACAGTATGACTTGACTCGTGACACTATTTGAAAAGTAAGCCTTGAATAAGAACTTCAAACAGAAGAGGGTGATATAGGTAGACAGCATGTTTACAAAAGAAGAACGAGGTCTATATAAAAGTATCAAAATGACTCGCTTTTATTTGGGAAAGATCCCGCACGTGATCATTGAGGCGAAAAACTTTTAGCTCCGTTTTTGTGAACGACAATGTTTTGGCAACACAGAAGGTGTCACATAGGATTAAGGGTGGTTTTATTCCAAAAGAAGATAAAAAGAAGAAGACACATAGATAATTATTAATCGTTCAGTGAGAACGAAAAATTAATCGTAAACAATAATTTTCGCTAATTCCACTAAAAGGTGAAAAATAAATTAATTCACATATTTTGCAAATTTATTTGCAAAAGATGGACAGATACTTAAAGTTATTTAAGTTAGCTTAGTAATACTTTGTACAAACATACTTTTCTACTCTAATACCGGTTTAAGAAAGAGAATTAGAAATGACAAATTTATCAGGAAAAAAATAGACAGTAATTAGGGCATAAACTTTTCTGGAAAAATTGTAAATTACCTGAAACATTCAAAAGGATTTATCGATGACGTTTCAGGGAAATATCTTCCAAAAGAGTTTTCTAGGTTTCATTACCTAAAATAAATATAATATTTCTTATCAAATAGCATTAGTATAAAAACTTTTATAGTTTAAATGTACTAAATAAGAGTTCTGCATTTTTAGGATTTCCTTGTTTTGAAAATATTTTCAGGGAAATATTGCTTACATTAACTTTATTTTTTTCCTATTTATTCTTGTATACTTTTATATTCTTCAGAAAGAACACTTTATAAGAAATTATTTTAATGATTTTCACTTGGATTGTTTTGTTAATATATTGTAAAATTATATGGGTGCGATACAAGTTTTTGACTTTTTATACAAGGCTATTATGATTTGATAAATATTATTTTATTACTATTTTCATAGTTGTATATAGATAAATTTTAAACTGATAATATAGTAATAAAGAAATTATGTTAGTTTAAAACAGTATCAATAAAATAAATAGAAATAGAAGCAATTGATTTTTATTTTGCCGTAAAAGCAAAAACTTTTCTCTAGATATAAGATGAATTATTTGATAAAATAAAATCCCGATCTAAAAATAAATTTAAAATACGAAAATTTAAATTTGCAATCATTCTGTAAAATGCACACGCCTATCAAAAATTATTTTAGGTTATGCAAAATTTTATATAATGAACGAGACAATAGTTTCTTTGATAATTTTTAATGGATTCAAAAATGAATTTTGAAAACTAATTCTTATCCTTTTTTTGTAAAAATACTTTTACTAAATATTTATGTATTTCATGCATTACATATCAGCCTTTCTTATTAATTCAGATATTAACATATATAAGAAGACTTTTGCATTCAAATATTGAAGACAAACATGAAAATTAATACAAATAAACATACAAAATGTTAAAACTTACTTAAAACTTGCATTTAAAGGGTTTTTCAGTATTTTATCTTTAATATGTACTCAAAAGAAACTTACAAATGTGTCCCATTACATAGGAAATCCCGTTTTTTTAATCATTAACATTTTTCTGTAATTCACTTTGCTTTTATGCATATTTAAATTTTTAATACACACACACACACACAACACACACACACACACACACATATATATATATATATATATATATATATATATATATATATATATATATATATATATATATATATATATATATATATATATATATATATATATATATATATATATATATATAATAAAACCATAAAACCAAATTCAACAAATTGCACAAAATTAGTTTTTACATTAAACAAACTAAGACACTATCTTATTTCTTATCCTTTGAATTTATATTTCATTCCGTTAGTAGAGAATATTTTTTATCATTAGGAAAAATAAATGAAACATGTTTATTCAGAATCGGTTTAAAATACTACATAAAGAGATTAAATTTTAAAGAAAAAAATTGAAAGACTTATATAATATAGTTTTTTCAACTTTTTATAAAATCTTAAGTATGTAATATGTCACGTAAATATCCGTTAATCATAAAAATTGATTAACCCAAATATTTAAATCTTACTTTTCCAGATAATCAAAAATAATCCTTAAAAAATTGCTTATGATTAGCAACATAGTAAACTTCTGTCTTAATTTAACCTATATACTTCTATTTCTTATGCTGTATTTAATATTTTCTCATGAATGAAATTCCTGAAAATTTTTAAATATTTGTCATTCGTTTACAGATTTATATGGAATTTCTTATTAGTATCACTCACATAATCTTAGATACTATTCATTCCTGTTCAACACCGATATTAATTTTAGTAAATGATATCTAGACTTTTAGGCATTTATTTAACTAATAGCGTGCACATATATTAATTCCTAAAAAATTCTAAAAGTTTGCATAATTCCTAATATTAATACTTTTCTATTATAGAAATTGAATATCGACATATAATATTCTAAGGTTGTTAGTGAAGTTGAAAAATAAAACTATAATCTGTGGATTTAAATAAATTCTATAATTAAATAATTAACAGTAAAATGTTCACTGGAGAGTTTTGTGTTATAATTCGAGCTAGTTACTAAACATACATTTTAAACCATTTATGCATTTATTGTGGTACAAGTGTGATAAATCTAAGGGTGATTTTTTTTTGTTTAATACCATATCCCTCGTGTAATAAAGAGTTACAGTTCAACAACACCAGAGCGAAACTGACCTAGAGGAGAAAGCGAAGTGAGTAACCCTCCTTCGACCCCATTGGTCAAGAGGGGTTGCTAACCGCGGAGCAGCCATCTTCGGCCAAGGCAACGCTGTCCAACGAACTTTTTCAGGAGATCTGCGGGCCTCCTCAGAGAGAGAGCAAGGAAGAAGGAGTGTGGAGCTTAATTTCTTCTGTCCCCGATCTAACACCATATTTTTTGTAAGACCAAGACGCCATGTTGACAAAATTTTGATCGGGTATGGTCCCTTTGGCATGATGGCCTAATGAACATTTTTATTTTCTATTTACACCTTAAGTTATATTCAAAATAAACAATATTCAACAGGAGGGATTAGTTTTTTTTTTCAATTTTGTATTTCCTCACGAATACTCCACTTATACGTGCGGCTGGCTCAGTCGTCCCCATCTCTACACCCCGAAATGAAAAAAAAAAGATAAAGTGAACTGAAGTAAGACACCCAAACAACCATCATGCCCTTTGTTTAAAGCTGTGATGTTCTACGCACGTACACTGGAATGTTTTCATATGCACATTGCTTTACTTTTATCTCCTAATTTTCCACAAATGATTTCAAACAGTTTTATTAATATTTATTTGTATTTATTTTGTTTTATGAATTGGGTTTATCTTTCATGTTTAAATAGGTATAAAATAGAATTGTTTAAGTCCTGCAATTTCGTGTTTACAAATACAGCATCGGGATATTAAATTTAAACCATGGATATTTCAATAAATATTTCACGAGTGTTCTTCATAAGTTCAAAAATAAATTTTCATTGGATTCCTCAATGAAAAGTTTTAATTAAATATTCATATAAATTATTAGTTAAGTTTTTACAATACACCAATTAACAATAGACCAATTTAATCTTTAACAACTTCCTTAAATAGCAACTTTAAAAATTGATCATTTGTGTACAAATATACGGATATGTAACACATTCACTATTAAAACTATAGCCTGCTTACTTATTTACTTATTTTGAATCTCAATGCAAGTAAATAATAAATATGTAATATTAGTTAGATTATGCAATAATTTCTTTTCCTCTTTATTTTCTATATATTTTGTAAGGTTCTCGTAAAGTTCAAAAGTTTGTAACATTTAAATCTATCTGTCTTTCGAAATAACTTTAGAACCACATTGACCTTTAGGTTAATTATTTGGCTCAGGAAGTTTGTGCAAGGGATTAGCAAGGGTTCGCTGATGACCGATTGCAAGTAATCTATGATTAAGTATCTGTAGGGATTAATCATGTGATACTTCCATACGACGAGAATCAATGGATTTAATCAGAAGTTGAGACAAAATATTTTTCATCCGCTGTATATGTATTAATCGAACAGTAGATTTATCATGACATTCTAGAACAACATTATTTAGAATTTTCATGAAGAGCCTTTAAGATTATGGAGTCAAATAGAGCATAACTTAGATGAATATGTTGCATTCATGATGTAAGCAAACATATAATTTTCATAGTAAATTTAAATTTTAGATCGAACACTGCAGAATTAGCCTTAATCACCCATCGTTTCAATTGAAAACTACTTTTTTTCCCAAAATAGCTTTCTAAAAATTTAAATAGAATTTTTCGTTTGTAGTCGTAATGTGGCAATTGTCGAAAAAAGTTTGAAAAATATTTTATATTTTACTTTTATATTATTTTAGTTTTTATGATTGCGGTGATATAAATAGCCATATATACAAATATTAATTGAAATTTTCTGAAATATAATTGCCTTATAAAAACTCTTCTGACTTATTCATGTATATCTGAATCATATTTTATGGGGTCTACTGTAGATTAAAACACAGAAAACTGGTAAAAATCAAATACCATTGTAAATCAACTCATGCACTGCAAACCTTGTTTCTTTTGTTTGTTCTATGTTTTTTATTTGCTTATATCCTAAAGACATTTTAAAAAAGGATTTATACATTGGTATAAAATATTTTTAGCTTTTAATAGGATACATTAGAATATGAAAGGGATAAAGAAGATTCATAATTGTTGTATGTACCAAAACAATTTGTTTTTAAAATGTTACGGAATACTAAAATAGTTCCTAAAAAGCAAGTAACTACTAGTTATGAGGTTTTGCAAACCTAGCTTCGTTTTCCAATCTGTCTCATTATGGGCGAAACATATGTAATGTATAAGACAGATGTCATATTAAATTCTTCATTCTATGACAATGGTTTAAACGAGAAGTGACATACAGAGGTATTCCTAAACTAGTGTGAAAAAATCCCAGATATTTAACTAAATATTTATTTTCATGACTCATTTGCATTTAAAATGAACTTATTGAATGCAACAATAATTTTTCACTGCAAAATCATATTCTGATTAATAGTTGACATTTTAAATCTATTAGATATTTGGTAAATTATAATGTATTATCTAAAATGCAAAAAGGATAATTCATTAATTTCGACTCTCTATTTATTAAACATAGATATTGGACTTCTATACTTATTTAGCTAACATTTGATATATTATTCTTAACTTTTGATATGCCTTGCATTTTCAATATTTAGTTATTTATGACATGTGACCATGTGGTTATCAATTTTAAATTTGGAAAAAAGCTTGTTTGCAGGAATATAGTTATTATCTTTATAATATGCATATATGAATGATATATATGGTTTAATAAAAATACATATATACAAAAAACTGTGAAAAAAAATAAGTAGATGAGACAAAAGGTTGATTACGCTCCTTAGTAAAAGTTTTCCTAGAAAGACTCTTTTGACGGAATTTTGGAGAAACACTTTATTCAACTCAAACATTCAACTGCATCGTATGACAAAGTGTCTCTTACGTAGTAGTTATAGTTTCTTTGATAATCATTCGAAACATCCATAACATTTTGTCCCTATTCAAGTAATAAAATTATATTTCATAAGAAAAACTCAATAGCACCAACAATGTTAATAAAATATTAATTAACCAACCTATTTAGTTAAATGAATATGTATATATATATATATATATATATATATATATATATATATATATATATATATATATATATATATATATATATATGTCAGGATTTAAAATATAGAGTAATTTAAGAGATTTAATTAGGGATTCTTTTAATGGGAGTAACGCGCCTCGCGTTATTAGTCACATAAATACGGCTCACGCGCAATGATCAGACAGAGAGAGAGGGAGAGCGATAAGCAATTACTATAGTCAGACCTGTGACTCCTCGAAGCAGTGAAAACTGCCTTTGTTAGCAGTTGGGCGCCAATATGAGACGCCATTGTTGAGTAGAATGTGGGTGAGTTTTAAATAAAGATATGAAGCTCATGTCAGGACTCTAGTGTCGTTTACTGGACCCCGACATGTATATATATATATATATATATATATATATATATATATATATATATATATATATATATATATATATATATATATATATATATATATATATATATATATATATATATACATATATATGTATGTGTGTGTTGTGTGTGTAATCTAGTACTGAAATTTACTAATTTTGATCTCCATTTTTCTTTCTGTATTTAATTAGGACTAACTATTTTAAAATATATATCGTATATACATAAATATTATTATTTTTTCAGTTTTAAAATAAATGACTTTATAATCCTTTCTCAAACCCTTGTCTGTACTACAAGAATATTTAATTCAAGTGAGAAATCAAATTGTATTTTTATAAATATTTTTAATGCTTCTTTGAAGTATGGTTTATATATTTTGTAATCGTTTTAGTGGTTTGAAAACTGTATTTAGTAAATAGAAATAAGGCTAAATGTTAAGTGAGATTTTTTTAACATGAAACTTCGAAATATTTAAAAAAGTAAATTATTTATAAGCTAACCATTTTGCTCTTATATTAATAATATCTAAATTCATTGCATATTAGTAGTAATATGGCCATAAGCATTGAATGTTTAGTTTAAATCAGGCTTTCAAATTCTATAACTTTATTTTTAGTTAAAAAAGAAATGCAATATAAATATGTTTTTTCATTTTCTTTAATAGTCGAAGCCATCCTCGTTTCAATTTGTCTTTAACTTTATATTCCAGATTGCTGTTTCATTACTTTAACATATTATATTGATGTTTAACTTTCCAGTATGATAAAGAGCCACAACCGTAAGCAACAAGCTTAACATGGTCCATCTTCTCCTAGGAAAGAGCGATACAGTTTTTGTGAAGCTCAGATATCGACAGGTGTCCATAATAAATTGGTTAGCTCTGATCGCAGTTTAATTGTGTTCCCCGCACTCTATCAGATTCGGAATTTCATAAATCTTCATACATGAACAGCCTATTGCGGTCAGATCGATGATCCACATATACAAATACAAATAACGGCTTCATTAATCATTGCTCGGGGAGCTCAATTTGCATGCAGATGGCAGGAAAAATGAGTTAGTTCGCTCCACTGCATTGTTCGATGTTACGGATCAAAATAAATCTCTGCCTCTAGAGATTAGAGCAATACACCTAAATTCCATATTTGGAGAATGTGTGGAGCATAACTCGGCTACGGTATATAGAATAGAACTATCTAGAAAGATTCAATATTTTTAACAATTCATTCATTTATAACATACATTTTATCAATATTTTCAAATTTAAGTATAAATACAAGCTTTCATACTTGAAATCCATTTGTTAATACACGCATGCAAGAAGGTATAATTTAGCTTTTCTATAGTTATAAAAACTATTTTTTAATTATATTCTTACTCATATCTGTTCTATTTTTAATAACAAAATTAAATTTACTGATTAAATATATGTATGATTTTATTAATTCGCCCTCTAAATATTTGTTATCTTTATAATATTTTTAAAACTTTTTCCACATAAGTGTTTTTTTTATACAATATTATGTAAATTTTACTACTAAGTTATTTACTCCATCTGAAAATGAATGTATAAATAGAGGCTAAATGATTAATATAGATAAAATTCTAACATAGATGAGGAAAAAGCTATATTTCAATTTAAATGGTATTTAAAAATTGAACATAAATGACAAGATTATTGAACAAGGTATTACTTAAAAAACTCATTCCTTACTTTTCAATAAAGGGGGGAAAATAAAAAAAATAAATTTGCTAATTATTTTAATTTATTTTTTAAAATAATAATGTTCATCTGATCAAACGTATTAATTAAATTTGAGTGAAAGCTGATAGAATGATAAACCATAGTACTGCCATTTAGTTCAGTTTCTTAGAACCGGTTGTAATAATTGCAATATTTTGAAGAATAAGGAGATAAAATTAATGTGACTCATGTAGGATCAATGCATTTAATATGTGTAGATTGCTGATAAAAATAATCGGAATTAAGACACGGTTGAGGACACATGAGAAATAAAATGGAAAAACAAAATACTTTATAAGCAGTAATGTCTTCAGTTTTAGTAGAAACTCCAATGATATAGTACCCATCTTTATTTGTTAAACATTTACATATTCTACTGTTTAGTCTAAAAATAAAATCTACTTGGTGAAACAGTAAGCAGATACCATTGGCGTCGATGTTTAACTATGCTACAACATCTTCAAAGCATAGTTGGTTTATGTATAAAACAATTT
>CM063502.1:27701865-27816865 GCA_032207245.1 Pardosa pseudoannulata | reverse complement strand
ATTGAAGATCCGTTTGTAATCTCTACCCTTCATACAAAACTAAATGAATTGAATAATAACATCTGAAGTTTATCCAGAAAAGATTAGAAAAGCCTTTTCAGACTCATATAAATTATTCATGGGAATAAAATCTTCCAAATACTAAGAAAGTTTTCACACTTTAAAGGAACAAAGGGATGGTTTTATTTAAAACATATTTCTTTATATAGAAATAGGAAATAAAAAAAATCAAATAAAAATTTTCATCATGCAATTTATTCAACTTCATGTAATAGAAAACTTTCTTGTTGTTATCTTAAGAGTCTCAATACAGAAAAAAAAAAAACAATTATTTATCCACAGATATATCTGTACATCTAATATATACATACATACATGCATATATACACATACATACATATATATATATACATATACATATATACATATAAATATATATTATATATATATATATATATATATATATATATATAATACATATATATATATATATATATATATAATATATATACATATATATATATATATATATATATATATATATATATATATATATATATATATATATATATATATATATATATATATATATATATATATATATATATATATATATATATATATATACATATATATATACATATATATATATATATATATATATATATATATATATATATATATATATATATATATATATATATATATATATATATATATATATATATATATATATATATATATATATATATATATATATATATATATATATATATTATATATATATATATATATATATATATATATATATATATATATATATATATATATATATATATATATATATATATATATATATATATATATATACTATATATATATATATATATATATATATATATATATATATATATATATACATATATATATATATATATATACATATATATATATATATATATACATATATATATATATATATATATATATATATATATATATATATATATATATATATATATATATATATATATATATATATATATATATATATATATATATATATATATATATATATATATATATATATATATATATATATATACCTTCTTAAATATTTGCCAACCCTCAATGTTTTAAATGCATATTCCATTATCGTTAAAGATTCATTGTGTTTAATTAATTTTGATACTCATTCTTAGAATGTGCTTTCTGTTATGCTTTAAAGCTTAATAATATTTGGCAAAGATAAAAATTAGAAAATCTTATTTTGCCTATAAAACAAAAACAAAAGTATTTTTAAACATTTAAAAAATCAGTTTTCGAAATCGCTACTTAAACCTATCAGAAATTTTTAATAGAATTTACAGAAAAAATAAATAGATGGCGTGCTGAAATGAAATTAAAAAAATTTCATATTAAAAGATTTATAGAGAACATTATTTTAATTTCAGAAATGTCCTCGCTTTAATTATCCCACAAAGTGCAATAAGAAAATTACAATCATAAAATGTGATTTTATTTTCCTTTTTATCTTAAAACAAATAACTTTTTCACTATGAAATGAATTCAGGTTGTCTTCTACATTTTACCTTTCATTTACGTATACAAACATGAGGGTGATTTAAAGTGTGATAAATTTCTTAATGTTTTATATTAAGCAGATCATTTTGAGTAAAAGATCTTCATGGTTTAATATACATTTTTTATATAGGAACAATGAGAAAAACACAGATTTCATACTGTCACAAAAAAACCAAAATCAGTTTATAATACTAACACATGCACATATATATGCAAATATGTGTGATGATTGTTGCACTTAAAATATCTCTTAAAAAATCCTTTTCCCATTCTCATTCTGTTATATCTAGTATTTTTCCAGCCACAAAATCTCATAATTAAAAGGAGTGTTCGAGACTTGAATTCTTTTAACCAATCCCCCAATATTAAGTCTGAAATAAATGCTAATTCTGTCCACTAGCCACATTTTCTACCTGTCTCAATAAAAATGTTTCATTTTTCAATGATCTAAGTTCCTTATGACGGATAATAACGCTGATTAAGCTGCTCTTTCTTGGGAAAGAATTCGTCTCATTTCTCCATGTGGGGTGAACTTTGTAATAGAAAAGCGCTATCGTGTATCATTCCATGCTTTTTGCTTGTCAGAGAAACATGTTATTCTTTAACAAGTTAACTTCCACCACGGGTTTTGCTGCTTTATTGTAATGGATTCACAACTGCGGACTACTTAGACTCAACCATTGACCACTTAGCCAGGGTAGTTAGAAATAATAGTATATATATATATATATATATATATATATATATATATATATATATATATATATATATATATATATATATATATATATATATATATATATATATATATATATATATATATATATATATATATATATATATTAAAGGTAAAAGTTATCAAATATCTTCTCAAGATATGCAATATCTTGTAATTTTTTAGTCATTTGTAATTTTATATTAAAAGAAAAGCATAATCATTTCATTTTATCATAAACGTCTTAATGTATATATTATTCAACAATGGAAACTACAATCTTAACACCATAAGCTAAAAACATTATTCTGAAATAGTTTTATCAATAGCACATTTTTAAACTAAATAATTGTTTAATTAAGTTGAAATATAGAATTTTTTTTATTTAATTATGCTATCTCTCTATATTTGTTGCATGTACTAAAACATGTATTTTAATATATAAAGGTGTCATGAGTTTCGTTCGGTTTGAAGAATTAGGATCAGCTCTTTTTGCAACAATTTTAACAGTGTAATATTAAATCTAAACTAATGGCGTTATGTTGGGTCAACGTTGGACTGCATTCGATGGGCCAGTTCCTATATGAAATGTTACTCAACTGACGACCACTAGCTGGCTATTGGCTGTCTTTAACACAATGTAAATACTATGTAAGGTTGGGCCCACGATGGCCCAACTGAATGCAAACGGAATACTAGAATGGGCCAACTGAATGCTAATGTAACGATAGGACGGGGAACTGAATGGCAATATATACTTTGGATGACCCAACTCCTGTGATTGTAATAAACAATGTACAACTGTATCACACTTTTCTTAAAGTCTTGCATACATCAAAATGTGCCCATGTCTGTCTGTCTTGGCTGAGAGTTGGGGGTCGAGATAGGTATCCACGGATTTGGAAAACTCACATAAACCCATTTTGGCAAGGATCATCTTTGTAGGACCAAAATTAATGCAGACATTAATTAAATACCGCCCAAATGCTAATTCTTTTCTTCCAAATTTATTTTTATAAGCAAACAATCGCTTGAGTTTGCTGCTTTTGACATCCTAAATAAATCATTAAAAACTAATTTTTACCAAGTATATATTTAAGGGTTGGAATGTACCGTCAAGACAGGCATCGCCAGAAAGAAAATTTTTGAGAAATTTATATCCAAGTTTCATCCTTGTAGAATCATAATTACTTGAGTTATTAATTATAAACCACACTAAATTTTAACTGCTTTGGACTAAATGGGCTTTCAATTTTTGTGTAAACGATAAAATTTTGCATTGTGGATGAAAAAATATATAATAAGGACTTCATATTATAAACTAGTTGCAAGAATTTAACCTTTTATTATTTCTGTTGTCTCGGTTTCCGATCGCAAAATTGGAAACCATGACTCATTAATTTTTGTAATTATTTGTGACATAAATATTTCATCGTTTAGAGACCAAAGATCTGATCTAAAAAATACATTGTTCTTTTTGTTGAATAAACAAATATTACTCTAGTTACATTATTTATGGAATGATGTGGGTTGACAGCAGAATGCGGTAGTTTTTACTCGCCAAATCGGAAGAAAGTTCGTAGAATCTGACTGATTACAAATGCAAACACTGTTTTCGAAATTCGTTTGAAGAATTTGCTAAAGGTTTGCTGTCGACTATCATTATCGTTAGGTTTGAGAAAACACAAGCAGAAGTTAGATAGGAAGTTAGAAGCAAAAAATGAATCTATGAATTTCGAAGCAAAATATTGATGTAAGAAAATGAGAAGCAAATATTCAAGCGTGTTGAAAGCAGAACCGGGTAGGGTAGATTTCACATGAATAAGAATGTAATTATTTTTTTAATTCAAAATTTGTTTTGATTGTATTAATAATTTTACATTTAACGTTGTAATGTTGGTGAAACGGTAGTCACTTATTAATTTTTGGCAAAGTTAATTTTAAATTTGTGACAAATGTGTTAACACCAAGACTCGTGCTTAGAAAATCTAAGATGGCGGACAAAGTATCCAAGATGTACCCTCTTCTGCAACTTTCCCTAATTATTATTGTTATAAATAATTTTAAATATTACCTAATTACAGCCCATTTTTAAATGCAAATGTATTCTTTAGAAATAAAAGGGAAAATGGTGTATAATTTTGAAATTATAGGTAAGAACATATTTATTGGAGATATTGGTATTCTAAATTACCTCAGTAATTTAACTAAAATCAAGAGAAGGTTTTATTTTAAAACGGGACAACATAAGTTAAGCAACCATTGTTGACGTTTTACATGTAGCGTATTTTTACATTTAGTTTTAGATATTATAAAACACATTAATTGGACATAATTTAAAATAAAACTCTATGAAAATTTATCTATATATATTTTAAATCTTAAATGTTCATGTTTTTTTCTTATTGTATTATTTTTTAAATTCATATTTTACGAAATTAATTTATTGCGTAATTCATGTGCAGTAACAATTTGATCTTTGGTAAGTCGAGAAAAATGTCGTTATCGTAAAATATCGGCTTCCATGTCCTATACCAAAGCTTTTTGTTAAGATTTGATGTTAATTCTTTCCAACTTGGCGAAAAAGTGCCAGATCGTTTCTTCGACGATAAATCTACTTTTTTCTTTTATTTGTAAAATTAAATGTATTTTTGGGACTTACTCGTAATACCAGTATTATAATATTAAGTATTCATAAAAAATAAATTAACAGTGACGTTAATTATAACTACACCATAAATTTCACATTAACAAGTGACTTTTACTTCTGCTAACATTGTAATAGATGTGATATAGCCATCTCATGCTGTCATTTGATATTTTCGAAGTCTTTAGGAGTTTTAGTGCTGAAGTCCAGACTTGTAACCTCTTATGTTATTTAACAGCCAACAAACACTACGTTTACTAGCTTAAACTTCATTTCATTTCTGCAAGATTGAATATACATCAAGATGTAGCTCTATTACATATGTTATATATCATATTTTTCATTCAGTTTTTTCTTTGCTTTGCTTTACAAAGTAGAATCTTTTAGCTCGTGATTTTGAGAAAATCCACTCTTCTAGAAATAATTTGGTAGTTAAGTTTTATGATCGAATAGCTTTACATAATAACAAATACTTCCATTCACCTCCTTAACTCATGCTTTTTTTTATTAGCTTATTTTTAGTTATCAATTTTCTCTGTCTAGTTTTTATCTCTTTTCAGAATTAGGATTTTTTAGTAATTTCTAGAGATTTTTTATATTTTTTCTTTTTCTTTGCTGTTAAATTTGTGAGGTTTTAAATTTGGGGTAATATTTTTTCTCATATCTTTGTTAGAAATAGACGTTTTTTTTTCGTACAAATTTCCATCACAAAAGAATCAAAATAATTTTGAAGTCAAATGCATTAAAGGTAAAGTTTGTATTCAATATATAAAACTCAACATAAATTTATTTCTAAGTTAAAAATTTGCAATATTTCTAATTCACCAATGCAGGGGATAATTTTGGCAAGAGATTTACGCTCCACTAGCTGAGGGATTGGCGTAAATCCTAAAAAAAGCGGAATATCTAGATAAAATATTTTTTATAGCATTACATTCTCAAGTTCCTGAGTCCACGTGAAGCGTAGTTATTAAAGAATTTAAAATAATATGTAACTAACCGCAATGCAAAAAGAAATTGTGATAAGTTGTTTTTAGAGTGGTTTAAATTGTAAAGTGTGCCCCCATTTGTGACGAAAATGTGGCCATCGGGGTTGTGTCATAGATCTGTTTCAATATACTAGTTACAATTTTTTTGCTGAACTTTCATCGTAAAAATAAGTTACACAAGTGATTTTGATCAAAAATATTCCTTGGATGAATTCGGGCTAAATAATCTTGAAATATAAAAGTTGGATCTCTTTGATAGCTTTTCATCCACTCCTCAACCAAATTACTTTCCTTCTTTCTCAAAATCCTGCTCAAAGTTATTGTTTAAGTTATATATATTTCGATGCATAGTAATTTTAATTCAGCTAAGTAAACTTCAACAGTAATTCTTAAATTTAAACTCCCTGTAGAGCCTCATTCGACTTTACAATCGTGTCAAAAGAAAGATGATATCTAGTGAGACTTCACAATTCTTACTGTTAATATTGCTAACCAAAAGTTGTGTGTTACGGAGCATCGCCAGAGAATTACGAATGGTCGAGGGTACAAGTGAAATGAAGAGAAAGGCAGGTGAATGAAATGAATGACAATGTATTCAGCAACACACACACACACACACACACACACACACATATATATATATATATATATATATATATATATATATATATATATATATATATATATATATATATATATATATATATATATATATATATATATATATATATATATATATATATATATATATATATATATCAGAATTTAAAACATCTTTCTTCAAATTTCTGCTTTATTTATTTATTCATTATTTTAAATGATTGGTGATGAATATTTTTTTATGGTAGATTCAAGGAGGAGTCGTTATATATAAATATAAATTCCGTAGTGTTATACACTTCAGATTTGTTTTACGCCAGCAAATCAGCTAGTGTGCAAGGTATACTAGTTTTTAATAAGGGAAGTTTCTCATTTTGGTGACTCACATGTGATGTAGTTCTAGAATTACCCCCAAGGATGCACAAGAATGATTCTTGTTTGTGGCTGACTGTAGAACTATATCATACGTTTCCGAGTTCCTTTTTTAAGGAATTGCATTTTTTTCCAAACTCGGAGAAAAAGGGGATTCATTTCTACAGTTCACTGCGAATAAGAAATTATAATCTTGCATTTCTACACAAAATCTTAATTTAATATATAATAAATACGCCTAATATAAACCTTCATGTATGCATGTATAATTCGTTTATAAATCTAAGTGTTACAGTAATGCTAAGATTGAGTCTTTCAAGTTTAAAATTCTTAAATGATCAACAAGAATGCTACTTACTTCTTAACATTACAATAAAAGCAAGAATTACTTTTATTATTTTGCTGCAGCATATAATAGAATATATATGTACTGTATCTTTGCTATAAAGAATAGTTATTTTTTAATTCTGTATGATTTAAAAAATAGAGAACAGACAAAAATAACTTTTGAGACTAAGGATTTTAATTTCCACCTTTCATACTTTACTTACTCTACTGCAGTCTATTCATACAAATCTGTATTAAATTATTTAAACGATACAAACTGCTTTTTAAATAACAAATATGTAATCATTTTATTTTAACCCAATTCCAGATTTCACTTTATCTTCCAAAAGTTCTGTCATAATTTTTTTACCTCAAATATATATGTTACCAATAGTGGCATTAATTACTTTTAAACTGGCATTAAATACTTTCAAACACAATCCTCATAAAAATGTAGCTCTTGCCTACACTTTCTAATGCAGTCACTGTTTTGTACTCTTGTACTGTTCCCAAATATTTCGGTTCAGAAATTTTAAAAGGATAATTTACTTCAAGTAATAATACTTATTTTTTTATAACTTTAATATAAATTAAACTATCATCTTACATATGATTGCTAAAAATATATATTAATTAAATAAATAAAAGTACTATGCAACAGAAAGTAAAAAAAAAAGTTAATTATGTTTCTATTTTAAATTACTTCAATCAGTTTACTTTTATTTATAAAATTTTTTTTTTTTAATTAGGCTACTATTTTTGCCTCTAGAAAACCTAAACTAATCTTTTAAAAAATTTACTATTATCATGTAAGGAGACATTTTATTTAGCATTCAGTTTTGCAGTACCTGAACAAAGAAATAGTTTGAAAAGTAATAATTATAAAATGTCTTAATAATACAGTGTGCAAGTAACATGGTTAATAACATGAGTCCTTATGTGCTAAAAGTTACCCTTGACATTTTAACATACCGCACATTTGACTCAAAATTAGTTTAAGACGAACCCTAGCCGATTGGTTAGGGTGCTGATCGTTGGTACCAGAGTTCGTGGGTTCGAAACCCACTGTGGCATGGATGTTCATAGCCTTTCGGAAACGGCTTTAAACAGTAGGTCCCGGTCTCATTAGCCCTCGTGTGCAAAACAGTAGACCGTAGCTCTCCAAACCAAACCAAACCAAACCAAAACCAAAATTGGTTTAACACTAAATGTACCATGAGGGGTCAAATGACCCCATTTTCGTTATTTTTGCCCTTATAAAAATATCCGGTAGTTTTAGTGTTAAGAAATAAATCTTTTAAGAAGAAAGTGTTTTTTTAGTCATTGATTAAAGAAAGGTATGACATTGCGAACATCAGACCTAGAAATGTTGAAGTATGGTACCGAAATTCAGCTTCCTATCCCTTTAGCCGCTAGGCTATACAACTGAAGGCTCGATCATATGGCTCGCTGCATTTTGGTATCGAATTTATTGGCTTCAAAACTCGTTTTAAAATTGTGAGCAGAGTTAATGCATTTAAACATAGCTACTCTCTACTTTAACAATTTCGATAGAAAGGGCCACATCATTAACATAGACGGATATAAGGCACAGGAGAGCTATGTACTATAACAGCCTTTTACTTTTGAGTTTTAATTATTAAATATTTTACATATGCATTAGCTTTCAAATTTTGTTTTAATTTCTTTTTCTTATTTCCTTCTTCTAGATTTTGTTTGCAGCAAAATAAAAAAAAAATCTTAAACAATTTTTTAACGATTTTAGTGATTATTGAGTCATTTTATCAAATAATTATAACATTTAATGATTATTTCTTAAAAGTAAGGACAATTTAAAAACAAAGTGTTTTTTTTCAGCTGAAAAAATTATGTCCAGTGAAAAACTTGAAGAAACTAATGATTCAAACAGACAGTATGAAGAAAAAGTTCTCAGAAATTATAGAAATTATACATAACAAAAATAATTTATTAAAATAAATACCCATAATTATTTTAACATAAATAAGTAAAGCAGGTTTTAAAGTGTTTTTCAATCTTTAATAGTTAAAAACAATCCTAATAACCTTATGAATTACATTATTATTAGTTATTAAAAAACAGCTGAGTGTAAGACGAATTGAATAGTATGAACATGAAAGACTTATTTCTAATACATATTATATGAACTATCGACCAGTAAAAAGAAAACAAATGTGCAAAGAAACTCAGACTAGTAGATGACGCTAAATCTAAGAAATATAATTTCAAATATCTGGATGATTGACTTTATGTTGATCTTATTGAAAATAGATGAACATTTTAAAGGTTATTTTGAAATTTTGAAAAATAAAATTCCGCTCTGCGTAGATATAGATTAAGCTTTTCTTCAAATTTAAATTCATGAAAAGGACATAAATTATTTGAGATTTTGTACTTTAGAAATTGCAATCACAATGAAAATTTGAAATCTTATAGGATGGCATTTCTTCCATTTGGGATTAAATACGGCTTTGTTCATGATTTTAGCCTTAACTATTATGCACCAAATAGGAAAATATAAGAACACATCCTGAGACATTTAATATGATAATACCTATCTATACATGAACGATATATATTTTTGGATCCGCATCGGTTTAGAAATTATTTGATCTGTCATTTCAAGAAGCAGCAATCTTCAAGGAAGTAAATTTCAATCTAAGAAAATTGGAATCTAATTTTACTGAATGGAAAAATAAATGGAAAGAATTTGGCTTGCCTTTAAATGATTTTGAACATTCCAAAAATTCAGCAAAAGTTTTAGGAATAAATTCAGACGCTTATAAAGATTTTATTGGTACTAGAATTTACAACCACTTTCTTAGCTATTTCTCAGTTATTTAATTTTAGCAATATTATATTGTCATTTTTATCATCCTTTAATTTATCACCTGCGATTGAATGTGAAAATAATATTTGAAATAATGTCATAATATGTTTGCTTTTACATTGTTTATGAAATCTTTAAGCAGTGCTAACCTACGTCTTTTAAACCTAACTATGCTAACTTGGTAAATATTTGTCATATTTTGTGAATTACATACATATATATTCATCTATATATGTATGTTTGTGTGTAAAGGGAGTGAGAAAATAAATAAACATTATAATAAAATGTATTGATTTCATTTTCTATTTCTAATAATGGCTGCCAGCCTAACATAGTCAAGTGTCTTGAGTTAGTCAGAGTTAGTATTGAGGTAGTATTCATTAAATGCTTTAGCTTTTGCGGTTAAATATGGGTAGTAAGCTGAAATTTCTTGTTGATTTGAACAAAAGTAGAGAGAAAAGTATTGAATAGGTAGATATAAAATTCGTCATTGCTTTTTCTAAAAGCGATGATGATCCTTTTGAGATTTCTTAATGGATTATTTACTTTCCTTACATTCATCAAGAAATATTAATTTTATTACACGCTGTTCCAAATTTGTCTGTCAAATATATGTCATGTGACCGTATAAAATAAATAATAATTACGAAAACTTTCAATCATTCATTCGCAGGTACACATTGTGTACCTCACGAAAATTTCAAATATTTTCATAAAATAATTTTATAAAATTGGTTAAGCATAAAATTTTAAGCTCGAATTGTGCAACATCATGAGCTTAACGAGTGAGATCAATTGATTAAAACTGGTTTCGAAAGATTATGAACATCCATGCACCAGCAGAATTAGAAAATACCTGTAAAGGTAAAAAATCTTACGCCCTACCAATTCGGCTCTGTTCTGACATCTTAAAAAATATGTCGATTAATAATTGTTAATGAATTATGTAAAAGAATTATAACTGACAACAAAAACAAAAGTGTGAAAACTGTGATGTACCTTAAATTATTTTGTAAAAAAACTGAAATTTAGTAGAAGTCAGAGAAAATAAAATTTATTTGAATAGGTGTACAATAGTTATCTATATGATATATATTTTTCTACTATATATTTACTGATAAAAATACAATAACACTCACATATAAAGCCAAATTAAGAGAATCCAAAATATTCGTTTCCAAATAAAAGATTTGATCCTACGGCAAACACTTAAATTTAATTACCTTCTGAGAGTCCCTTTTTTGTATAGCCATTAACAGAATTACCATAAAACGACAAAAGAACCGTAAGTTTATAAACACAGATATTCTTCTTTTCCTATTTACTTTAACCAGCTAATCTCTCCTTTATTTTTTTATTTGAAAAAAAAGGGTTTATTTAACTGTGGTTTCACGTAAACAGAGTTGTAGCTTTGCATAAATATTAACTTTTTATTTTATCTTGTAGAAAATTATTTGTTCGGAATCGGCAAAATATTTAGAGCTTTTTTAAATTTCAAAATAATTTAAATGCTTTTAGATTTAATGTAGGAAAAAATGAATTTATCTACATCATTTCTTAGATTGAGAGCATATGTATGTATGTATATATATATATATATATATATATATATATATATATATATATATATATATATATATATATATATATATATATATATATATATATATATATATATATATATATATATATATATATATATATATAATTGAAATATTCAACGGGATGTTAGAATTTTAAATTAAATATCAGATACATTTTTAAATTAATAAAATATTAAGTATATTTAAACATTAAAAAAATACGTTTTAAAATTAATCTATTTTTTCTTACATGTTTCTCAGTATGAGTATTTTATGTATGTATATATATATATATATATATATATATATATATATATATATATATATATACACTGAAGAACCGAAAGAACTGGTACACCTGTCTAATACCGTGTAGTTCTCCCGCAAGCAAGCAGACTACACGGCATCCACTCGACTAATATCGGAAGTTTTGCAGGAGTTAACTGACACCACGAATACTATAGGTTTGTCTATAAATCCCTAACAGTACCAAGTGGTGTAGATCTCTTAGGAAAAACACACTGCAAGGCCTACGAGATGTGTTCAATAATGTTCATATGTTGGAATTTAATGGCCATTGGAAATATTTAAAGTCAATGTTTAAAGTTAAAGAATAGTGTTCCTGCAGCCACCTTTTCGCAATTCTGTACGAGTGAGGTGTCGCATTGTCTTGCTGGAATTCTTCAAGCCCATCGGAATTTACAATGGACATGAATAGATACAAGTGATCAGACATGATTCTTACGTACGCTTCTCCTGTCAGAATCTAGAAATATCAGAGGTTTCATATCACTCCAACTTCAAGTGTCCCATACCATCGCAAACCTGCCACTAGCTTCAACAGTCCCTTGTTTATATGCAGAGTCCATGGATTCATCAGGTTATCTCCTTACCCGTACGAGTCTATCCGCTCGACATCCGATATTATATCTATGTATACACACACAGATATATATATATATATATATATATATATATATATATATATATATATATATATATATATATATATATATATATATATATATATATATATATATATCAGTCAACGTGTTTCCAGTTATCAATAGTCCAATGTCAGTGTTCATGGGGTCAACAGGAGAGGATCAAATCTTTACACCGTTCAGTCTTCAGGGGCACACAAGTGAGACTTCGTCTGTAAAATCTCGTTTTGATGATGTTTTATTGAATAGTTAGTACGCTTACACTTGTTGGTGGTCCACCACTGAAATCTGCTGCAATTTAAGAAATTGTTGCTCTTCTGTCACGAATAACGATTCTTCCCATTCGTCATTGGTCCCGTTCTTGCACGAGGTTTTTCCAGCCGCAGCAATGTCCGATATTTGATGTTTTACCGGATTCCGGATATTCACGGTACTTTCGTGAAGTCGTCGTAGTAGAAAATCAAAATTTCATCACTACTTCGGAGATGATATGTTCCATTACTCGTTCGCCGACTATAGCACCACGTTCAAACTCACTTAAATATTGTCCGTTGTAGCAGCAGTATATATATATATATATATATATATATATATATATATATATATATATATATATATATATATATATATATATATATATATATATATATATATATATATATATATATACAGTCGTGAAAAGCTCAAAAGTTCTCAGTCAGAGGTATTTTCGAATTTTCAAGGCTGAAATATTTTCTGTGATCCTGCTACCGTTTGGTCATAATAACATAAGTTTGTACTAGATTAATTACTTGGCATTTTAGATGGTTTTTAATTTTATGGTCTTGCAAAGATGAGGATAAATTCTTTAGAATCCTTGGATATTTATCTGGACTCTAATTCCCCAGCCGCATTTGAAGAGACATACATGAGCAAATTTTAATATATATAAGTTATCCCACTCTTTTGTAAAATTTAAAACCAAAATCCCATTCAAGCCAATACTTATAGAAACTAGAACACAAAGAGGACGGATCCAACGCCTTGCGTACCATGATGAAGAATATGAAGGAGTAAGCCGTTATTCGTACTTACGGCCAAGTATAGCAAGTGTGAAGGCTACTAAATTTCTAGGATGGCCAGTGGAATGTCTTAGAAACAAGCGTCTAGGGCTCTTGGTGTTATGAAATTATCAATTAGCATATATATATATATTTTATTATGATAAACAGTAGATTTAAAAATTAATTAAATTGTTTAGGTACATTTAACTAGCAAAGTTAAATCCTAAATATAGATTTTAAATCTAAATAGGCACTAAAAATAGAAAATTCTTTTTCAAAAAGCAAAAGGATTTGTGTTAATCATTTTTATTAAAAGGAATAATTTATGATAATATATTACATTTAAAATTGCTACAAAATTCTACAAATACATAATACAGTGCATTGTTATTTATGATTCTAAAATCTATTTTTATAATTTAATAAAGAAAACTAAAATTCTTATAAATATCCATATTTGTGTATTCCTTTGTAACTTGTAAAAAATAAAATATACATCATATTTCTTTTAAGATAAGCATTTACATACTTGAAACAGCACTGACAAACACACCAAATTTTTTCTGTTATAAAACTGTAAAATTCTAATAAATATCACAATGTTTACTTCTTTGTGAAGTATAAAATATAGATAAAAATAGATTACGCCCATTTTCTTGCGACAAGTGTTTACATACTCAAAACAATACGAACAACTCGTCTAAATTTATAAATTCCTTAAGCGTGGGAGGGAAGTTTTCGCATGATGTCAACCAAATACGAATTGCGCGTTCCGTATGCGTAGTAGATGAACAAATATTGCTGATGAAGCTTTAGAGGATTGTGATATATATTAGTTATATTGATAGGGGGTGTCTAAATTCTATCTTGTTCTCAGGAATAGAGGTCAGTGAAGTACTATAACTTTGCACTCAGGCGACTGTTCGTTTCTACATGAGGCCCACACGAGGCTTTCACGAGGCCACACGTGGCTAAACACGAGACGCATAGCGGTAAAACGTTATGCGTCCCCTGTTTCCAACTTCTGATTTGGATGAATAACGTCTCTAATATTTTCTTGGAAGTAAAAAGTAGTAGTTTTGTGAACTAATATTGAAATTTAAAAAAATAAGAGACACCCAAATGTGAGTTTATGATATTTAAATTCAGGCATATTTCAACAAGTTATTACCTAATGCAGATTCAAATATAATTATCTGAGCCACAATCAAATGTAAATTATATCCACAAAAACAAGGAAAATAAAATTAAGTAAATTTTAATTTTCAAAATGAAACATGATGTAAACATTTAAATCCAACTCTTTTCCAACATTCAGTTGAAAAAATTCATAAATGACCCTAAATACAATAAAATGTTACATCTGCGCATCCGATCTCTATGTTTTTTCTTTGTGATAACTTGTTTCTGTTCTCTCTAGCATAAACCTTTATTTGGCAGCAGAAAAGCAATTCTTTATTTCCTTCATTCTGTTCATAAGTGATTTTGCGGAATGTACGGCAACAGCCAGTTCCTGGTGATGTCCATTCTGCATTGTTATGATTATTCAGATATAATAAAATAGTCAATCACTTCTGATGTTCTTGCATCAGGAAATGACGAAAAGATTAACTATTGGAGCATTATTTTCATTAGGATGCATTATATTTACTATAGCTCTATTGATTAAGAGAAAATTCTTTATAAATATATATTATTCATGAATAAGAGAATAAAAATCTACATTCTTCAGTTTTGCTCTAATTATATAAGTAATTTGAAAAACTTTAATTATAAAACAATTCAATATTTTTTTACTTTAAAAACTAAATGGATTCATCTGTACATGCAAATAAATGTAGATTTTTACATTTACTTACATTATATAATCTTTTCACTCTCTACAGAGATATAAAAAAAATTTTGACAGTATTTTTTGAAAAATTTCAATTACAATTCATGCCTTATTCAAAATTTAAATTAACTAAGTTTTCATGCTCATACACACACAAATATATATATATATATATATATATATATATATATATATATATATATATATATATATATATATATATATATATATATATATATATATATATATATATATATATATATATATATATATATATATATATATATTATATATGTATATATATGTATATATATATATATATATATATATATATATATATATATATATATATATATATATATGCAAATGTGTAACGATGGAAGTGGATGTATGAGTTAAAATCTTCCTTAAATGTTTCTATAGGCATATACAAATAAGAATTGCTGTATTACAGCGTTTTATCACACGTTATTTTTATCCTGTTAAAAAAGCAATATATTCAGTTTAGAATTGCTTTACCAGCTGAAGATAGTTTACGAGCAAATTACGAAAAATAAGCATGACTTCACTTCCGGTGCAAAATAAAACACTTTATTGAGCATATCAACAGCAATATATGCAGGGGCATACTCATTAATAGATCGTAAAACATTTCCGTTACATCGGCCATACATCAAGTACATGTCCTAGTAGTCACGAATGGAATACATGGCCACCATTCGAAAACTACCGGTAGCTGCAAGATGCAGCATTTTAAATACCAGTTCAACGGTTACTTAACGTCATTAAATGGCGCGCATGCGTGACGCAGTATGCTCGTTGAACGTCTTAAACATTATAGTTTGGAAAGATATGAAAATACTGTTGTTGATATGTCCAAAAAAGTGCTTTTTCTTACACCGACAGTGACGTCATACTCTGTTTATATATATATATATATATATATATATATATATATATATATATATATATATATATATATATATATATATATATATATATATATATATATATATATATATATATATATATATATATATATATATATATATATATATATATATATATATATATATATATATATATATATATATATATATATATATATATATATATATATATATATATACATACATTTATATAATGTAGTGTTGCATGAAAACGGTATATAAATAAATGCAAGCTTTTTTAATTTCAGTTATGAAGAATATATCTCTATACTTTACCCTTTAATGCAACTTATGTAACTTTAAGTAAAAATACATTTGGTTAAGAAGCTAGTTTAATAGAAAAATAATAATGTAATTCAATCATCGCAGAAATTAATCGGAGGTAAATAACAAATGAATTTTTAATTAAAATATTAACATGCAGATAAGAAATATTTAAACGTTTCTCTTAATAGGAGATTGAATTTTTGCTTAAAATCCCTTTTGAATCAAGTTACATCCAAAACTGTCGAAATGAGTAAACTAATATGAGATATTTCTAGCTATTAGCATGTCAACGGAGAATGAGAAAATGAAAAGAGGTAAACGTATTAATTAAAATAAGAATCTAAGTATTAGGGATCTCCGTGAACAGAGAAGGAAAGAAGTTTAATTAAACCTCGACATAGTAGCAAACATACCACAATTAAAGATCTCAGTTAGATGGAGAATTTTTCTTTCAATTTCGAAAATGAAAGAATGTGGAAAAGTAAAAGCATGACATTCTTCTGTCTTGAAATACATATTTTTCTTTACTGTATGAGTTAATTAAACAATGACGTAAAAAACAAGAAAATATATTATGGTTTCATTAACGATGATTCATTGTCCTCAATGTAAAGCTGTAGGAAATTTATATTTATGAAATATTTTTCTAAAAAAATGTTGTCTAGCTAAAATTTATTATATTCCTAACATTGCTTTTTGTGACTACGTTTTTATAAACTTTAATTTATTTTGACAATTTTCTTACATTCTATTACTTAATATTGCAACGTATATGATCGTAAGATAAAATAAAATCTTGAATACCATAAACAGAATGCTTTTGAGCTATCATTGAACACTCAGAATATAAAATTACGAAATATCTATAAAAGACATTATATATATATATAATAATATATATATATATATATATATATATATATATATATATAATATATTATATATATATATATATATATATATAATATATAATATATATATATATATATATATATATATATATATATATATATATATATATATATATATATATATATATATATATATATATATATATATATATATATATATATATATATATATATATATATATATATATATATATATATAAATATATATTTGATATATATAATATAATTATATATATATATATATATTACTAAATAATATATATATAACATAAGATATATATAAAAAAAAGTAACAATAAAAAAAAAAAAATAAAAAAATATATATATATGTAACAATAGACAAAATATAAAAATTAAAATAAAACATAACAATAACTAGTATAATTAAAAATTTTTGTTCAAAAATAATAAGTACTTTCGATACATACTATATAAGGTACATTTTTTAAACTGTACATCTAACAATATAAACTATTAAACAAAATGAATCTATTATATATTTTTTTCAACTGTCATAGAAAGCACTCATTAATACCTTATATCCTTGATCAAAATATATAAAATTTAATATCTACGAATAGTCAAAATCTACCTGACGGTATCTATAATGTATATAAACTAAATTCTTATGAGTGTTTATACGAGATTTTCTGCATAGAGTGAACACTCTCAGAAATTAGTAGAAATTCAATAACTAGATTCCAAAATAGTATGCGATTCTTACCTGGGGGAATCTGATCCTCTGTTTATAATGGTAAAATCTTAGGTGATAGAGTTTTAACGAGATTATACTTACTGCCAAAAGAAACATAGCAGTGGTTGACCAAATTAGGGAAACACGTCAGAAATTAAGAAAATCCCCCAAATAGTATTGAAAGACTGTCGGCAGAAAATGCGCGAGCTGAGATGCATTGTTGGGTAAAAGAGCTGTACATAGCTTACAGACTAAGATACTGGAAGTGAGAAAGTTCTGTGCAGAGGTGATTTATAACCATAAATGAATTACATTTATATTTCATTTTGTTCTGTGTACTGAAGCTGTCTGTAATATACCACCCGATACAATGTTCGTCAGAACATGATATATTGTAAAATTTCCAATGGAAGATCAATGTCTGTCCAGGAGAATAGAAATACTTGTGTTTTCTGATCCTAATCTTAAACCTACTCACGAGAAAATTTACTAATCTAAACATCAAATTATCAATAACATAGTATCTATTAATATTGATGATGGATTACAGCATTATAAACTGAACAAGCTATTAAAAAGCCGAGTATCAAAGTCAAATTATATTTGGTACATCTAAACACATTTAGGACTTATTCATCATGAGTAGTTTAAAGTTAGTCTTCAGCATACAGTAATGTATAAGTTCATCATTTTGATTTTTTTTTACATTTTAAGAGTAATTACTATTTCCTTAATAATAAAATATAACATAATGTAATATTAAAGTCATTTTAAATTACCATAAACATTTTCAACATAAAATTTTTGTCGTTTGAGCTGTACAATATATTATAAATGAAAATTGTAAGTTTGAATTATTAAATGGAAATATAGATAAATTAAAGTAAATAACAATTATAGCAGTTTTAGATAATTTAATAAAAATACAAAAAATATTTTAGTATTTATCATTCTGTCAAAACCATTAATTATCATTATATAAATTCAGGTAGAAATATTAAACCACTTAACGAACCTGATTTCTTAAATTATTTGAATATATTACATACATGATTACTACATACTAGGAATTCAACTCACAATTTTCGAAGTTTTTTGTAAGGTAATGCTTACTAGTAGGTAGGCTATATATATTATTGAAGAGCATATAATGTGATCTGTCACATGGAAACATAGGATAATAAAATTGAAGTTTTTTGTAGTCATGTTTGAAATAAAAATGTATCTTTACCCTATAGAATTTATTATAAAGCATTCCATTGCGTTTTTCATAATAAAATACTAAAGTTTATAAAGTAGTCTTGTGTATTTATGCTTGTTAGATAAGAAATAATTCTAACACCTCCAAAAACAAAAACCCCAAACTACAGTAAATTGCAATTAAATATATAAAACTTATGATAGAAAGAAAATTGCAAATTTATTTTGTCATCGGATTTTAGAAACGATTTTCATGCAACAAATAACTTTTTTATAAATTTATTTTATTTTTTTAGAATCACATTTACAAACCAGATAATCAAATTATATTTTAGTTCTAATATATGTTTTTTTCGATAAAAAAAATCTGAAAGCAAGTATACGTGTACTTTCTGAGTAATGTAAAAATTCTGTGATAAAACGCTCTATGCTAATTTCTGTCTAGTCATTGTAGTCCATAGTGAATTTGATTAATAAATGAAAAAAAGTTTGAATGTTTCCACAAAATTAATTTACTCTAATCTCGAAAGAAAATAATTTGAATATTTTGCTTCTTAATACTTAATATATATCGTAGGTATATGTTGAGAAAACAATGAATTCAAATAAGATTACTTTCTAGGATATCAATCACAATTTTAGTCACTGAAAAAAAATATACTAGTCTTTTTTGTGAAATTTTTAATGCGGAATTCAAGAACAAACATTATTGAATGCATAAAATGTAGGAAAAATTAAGATTATTTTAATATTTTGCATAATTCTTAATTTATTATGGCGTGAATACCATAAATGTTCTTTCCAACCATCCAAAAATAGTACAATAATATCAAATTATTTCGTTTATTTTTCTAAAATAGAATTATCACTAAAATTGTAGATCTACTTAAGTTGAAAGTAATGTAGAAAAATTCCCTGTAAAAATGATACAATAATACTGAATTGCTTACTTTTATAAATTTAAAAATATAATTTTAAAATGTTTCCAAAAGATTTTTTATAGAACAAAATCTCAGATTTACATAAATATTGACAGAATAATCTACATAGAATCCCACGGGGTATGAGATATACCGATATATTCGGTTACGACTATTGTCTAATTCCTGTTCAAACCAAGGGATCTCCGAATGACAGAATGGTAAATGTTCTGCTTTTATGTATTCAAGACCACGGTTTTTGATTCTGTATATTTTTTTATTATGTACATAGCACTTCAAAAGTAATTTAAGCAGTGAGTACCAAAAATTGAGAAGCTCTTCTATTAAAAGCGTGATTAAATTAGAAGCAATGTTAACTCATTCTCTTCGAAGAAACACGAGATTTTCGCATCATATGAACTTTATAATGCATTATTTTTACTTATATTATATATTATTTGATTTTTTACTTGTTCTATATTAGATAAAAAAAATCCATTTTTAATATACTATAGAATTTAAGCATTTCTTGAAAAATCGCTTAATTTTATGATTTAAAAACCTTTAAAAAACTGAAGAATTTTCAAATTCACAGTATATACATCTAAAATGAAGAGAAAGACTAAATTTCTTTGCTTAAAATGTGAAAAATGTTACTGTGTATATTATTTTCTTTATAAATACAATTTGATTGTAAAAACACTAGATACCTTTTTGACAGTCTTGAAAGGATGGATACGGATCATTTGTCTACAATGAAAGAGAAATCAGTTCCTAGCCAAAAATTTCAATCTTAATGCAACTTAAAAATCTGAAACATGATTGGAAATTTCTCTGTTGTAAAGTTTCTCAAATTTTTAATAATCTATTTTCGACACACAAAATATTATCTTCATTTAGGTAGACAAATTTCTGCATCAAAAACCAGTACCAAATATTAAAACAACGAATAATGAATATAATGTATTTTAAACAAGCAGAAATGTGTTTTACCTGAATTTTTATTGTGGAAAATTTCAAGAATAACAGCTAAATCCTATCACCTTGCTTCTTGACTCTCAACCGACATGAACCCTAAACTGTTTCATTTATCTTCAGTTATTGGGAAATTTAAATGCGTGTTAATGTGTAAATGATCTTTCTCCCGAATCAGCAGTCATAAGTATTGTTAAGTATATTTGAGTAGTAATAAACTGCTTTGAAATGTTGTAGTTCTATAATTTTTAGAGACAAATTGAAATATTTAAAATGGATTTTGGCAACAATTGGATGGAGAATTATAGTTTACAGTTTCCATTACTTTATTAACATATTTTCATCTAAGAACTATTTACTTACATCAGAAGAGCTATAGTTTTATGGAATCGTACAATATATCGTAGTAATTACCAAATTGCGTACCAAATTACCAAAATCGTTTCCAAAACCAAAATAAATCAATATTATTTTTTCATTGTTAAAAATTATCGTTTCAAAATAGCAAAAAGATTGAATAGAATTAGATTAGTAAATAGATAAAAAAAATGTACATATTCACTGATGATTGAAACTCTTAGTGTAACATGAGACAGATCTGAGAGTATAAGACATTTGCTTTTGGTTGGCTTTGGTTAGGTTTGGAACGCTAACGCTTTTGCTACACGAGACCTAATGAGATCAGGACCTATAAAGCCGAGATTTATGCATGGGATGAAGATAAATAATTCTGAATATTTATATCAGTAAAAATATGTAAAAATTAAAAACATATCAAATGCATATTATGACAAGATATTGCTAAATTTATTTTCCGCCATTGAATTTTTTGTATAGTCTAGTATCTTAAAAAATAAAATTTACAGTTTATACTACCACTTTTACGCTACAATGCAGGCTTCTTATTGAAAACCAATTTGAAAAAGAACATGTTATATCTCTATCAGAAAATATATAAATAATATTTGAAATAAAAAGTAAGTATAAATAAAATTATTCAGACAATTAAATCTATAACTGTTAACATTGCGTTAATTATGACTCATAATTATTAACTTTGCTTATATTTAATTTTCGAGGTTAGAAGTAACTATAGTCTACTTTTTTGCTACACAATTGCTAATTAAAAGATAACCTACTGCTTTAAGGCTATTTCGAACGTCTAGGAACACCCATGCTAGTAATTTGAATCAAACTCACGAATGCCTCTACCAAAGAGCAGCACTCTAAATATATTGATATTAGTTCTTCATGGATAATATTTGGAGTACATTAAAGAATTACAACTAAATATTATTCAAATTTTATTAGCTTTATAAATTTGTTTTAAATTTTACCACCTATCAAATTAATAAAATTGATTGTTTTATTTAGATAATGGTCATTCACTTGCAAAGGGAATCAATTGGGCAACATTCATACAATATACTTATAACCTGCTCTGCTGCTACACACCTGGATACTAAGTAATTATTTTTCAATCTGTTTTGCGAAACATATTGTACGAATATGTAATACGGTACAATAAACGAATCTTAACACTAAACATACCAACACTTAATACATACCTATTTCTACCATAGCGGGTCAAATGACCGGACTTTATTTTTCTGATTATAAATGTATGAAATATGAAATTGGAAGGGAATAGACAAATAAGCTTTATTATAATTTAACAAAATTGTATATTGTCAATTTTTATGTATTGCAAACACAAAGAATAAGAATTTTTAATTCATTTCCCATCGCATTTTTTACATAAACCTTATGGGTCATTTAACCCGTTATATGGTATGTTTAGTGTTAATATAACACTCCATAAAACATCATACCAATTTTGTTTAAGGTTTAGAGACGAAATCGGACTTAATCTGTAGGTCCCGGTCTCATTAGCTCTCGTGTTGCAAAAAGTAGACCGTAGCACTCCAAACCAAACGAAACCAAGGCTCATAGAAAATTAATATCTGGTTTTGTGTTTTGAGATTTATAAATCAAATTCTGATTTGATACTAAAATGCACGCATATTTAAATAATAAAAAAGGATACACAATTAGTAACAATGATTTGAAATTATACTTCTTATTTTTAACTCTTGTTTTATGACAATTTATTGTTAACATTTACACAATATTGTAATACAGTCCTCAATTAAATATTAATGAGATCAACACAAATTATCACTTGAACACGAATACAATAGTGTTTTCATAAAGTAACATTTTACAGTTTTTTGCAAGTTTTCACAAAGCTATGAATATCTAAATATTAATATAAATGTAGATAAAACACAATTTTTAGTCTCAGGTAGCGGGCTTTTATGTGCTACATATGTAGAATTATTATACACTTTCATTTATTTTCTCACAAATTTTGTCAATCGTCAAATACTTTTCATTTATTCTCTTTAAAATAAATAATTTATAGTAAGAAATTTATACTTTTTCTGATGTCGGTGTTGAAATTTCAGCATTCTTTAAATGTAAGTAAGATAATTTTTAATGGAAGAGGAAGAAAGTTAAGACTTTCATAACTTTGACTTTATTTCCAAATGCAATTGTTTCTTCCCGAGAAATGAAGGACATTCCGAAAGAAGTAAAAGCACATTAAACTGCTTTTCAGAAGCGACAGAGCAATTAGTGAGACAAAAGACTGAACTTTTCTGTTTCTCAACTTATTCTCCTGCTTGAATATATATTCAGTGGAAATTCTCTCTATCTTTCTGATAGGATTTTAACCACTGCTTAGCTTCGATATGGGTTATTTAAAAGAGCGTAGTGAAATCTAAAAAGCATACCCGCAATGGATTATTTAAAATTGAAAGTGAATATTATTAAAAATATGTTTAAATATATAAAAATCTGTATGTGTAATTGTATATATATGCACAAACAAATATATATATATATATATATATATATATATATATATATATTTATATATATACATACATGTATATATATATATATATATATATATATATATATATATATATATATATATATATATATATATATATATATATATATATATATATATATATATATATATATATATATATATATATATATATATATATATATATATATATATATATATATATATATATATATATATATATATATATATATATATATATATATATATATATATATATATATATATATATATATATATATATATATATATATATATATATATATATATATATATATATATATATATATATATATATATATATATATATATATATATATATATATATATATATATATATATATATATATATATATATATATATATATATATATATATATATATATATATATATATATATATATATATATATATATATATATATATATATATATATATATATATTATATATATAATATATATATATATATATATATATATATATATATATATATATATATATATATATATATATATATATATATATATATATATATATATATATATATATATATATATATATATATATATATATATATATATATATATATATATATATATATATATATATAATATATATTATATATATATATTATATATATATATATAATATATATATATATATATATATATTTTATATATATATATATATAAAATAATATTTTTTAAATAATATAATTATTTTTTCTATAATAAAGATTATGAAGATCAATTTTCTTGCATGAATAAGAATTAAAATAGTTTTCGTTCTTTTTTGAATTTTTTTTATTTATTCGAATAATATTAATTAGAATGAGATCAAAACTTTTCATGCAGTGGATTTTATTTTTGTACCAATGGTTTTTAGTAACCATTAATTGTGTGTTCTTTTCAACAGATGGTATAAAAAAAACTTATTAAGTGTATTCTCAGCATATGATACATTGGATACTGGGAATAAACTAATAAAAAAGAGAACAAGTTTCAAGTAAATACGAAAAATGATTATTTTGTTCTTCTATAAATATTCTGTAATAAAAATATGATAAATAAGATTGTATAAATGAAACTTTTCTCATGATTTTTAAAGGATCATAAAATCGGTTTTTTTTAAATATATGCAATAAAATAGAAATGATGTATATAATTTAATTTTTTGAAAATATTTTTTTTTATCTGTAAACAATTATAAATAGTTTATAAATTATTTTAATAAAAAAATGAGTTAAATAATCGAAATTATTCATATATTATCTTAATTTTTTATACACAGTAAACAATGAGAATTATAAAAGTTGTAATTAAAAAACAATAATTTTATAATTCTAAATTTATTTTTAATTTAATCGAAAATCATAAATATAATTTAATTATTTTTCTATTTTTAATTAAAAATGAAATATATTTAAAATAAAAATCATATAATATAATCTAATCAATATATATATATATAATATATTATATATATATATATATATATATATATATAAATATATAATATTTTAACTACTTATTACAATTGTATTCTAAAATACATTTCTGACGGATTTATCCATGTATTACAATCTTTGGCGAAATTTACTTGTTTCTCCTCTAACTGTGATGTTCTTTGGTAACCTTGTGACCACTAAAATTAATTCCTGCTCAGTTCAACTATTCTTATATAACTCCATTACGTAACTTAATCTCATTTCTTACTTGTTATCCTGCGATTAATATACATATTCTAATTGTCTAGCACACTAGTGCCCCCACATTACTGTATAACTAAATGAAAAGAGTCGTAGCAAAAGAGTGCCAAAGAAGGAATATCTCAATAAACGCTACAATTTTAATTTCAAATTTTGCTATTTTCCTCTGTGCTTTAACGAGGTTACAGTTCCTCTCATGGATATCAATTTAAAATTATATCGGTTCAATTTGAACCAATACAAAGTTAAACCGTCTAATGAGTGTTTTAAGCCCTTCAAAACACTGATTACAAATAAAGATGTAAGTATATCACTTCCGAGGTGAAACCCCTTAGATTTATGAAGAAATTTATTGTTCACTATTAGTTCTCATAATATTTTTCGAAAATAGTCTACCTACCTCATGAGTTATTCTAGAGAAAAATAGTAAATTCTTCATCCTTCATGATATTTGTATGTTAAAACTTCTATTAGATTTGGTGTACATGTTATCAAGAAATATTATTGTCAGTGATTCAAGTCAAGGTAAATTTTTAAAAGCTTTGTATGGAATTATATACAGATTTACAGTTTAAAAAAATAATCAATTTGGAAAAAAAGAAAATATAATGAATATGTATTAAAATATAATGGTCATAATGTTACTTTAAAATATTATCCTGAAAGTAAAAATAAGAAAGCAATATGTTTAATCTTCTTTAACCTGAAAATATGTCTTGATTTTGAATGATTGATTATTTAATGTTTTATGTTTCTAAAATTAGAAACCTGATTTTCCTAATGTTGGTTAGATATTTACTGTACTAAATTCTTTAAAAAATTATTTTCTATTTAGAGAAAGGGCTGTAATATTACTTAATATTTGAGCATCAAAACGGTAACCATGAGTATAAAAGTCTGTATTAAAATGCATTAACAGTATTTATGATATAGTAAATATCTTAGTATGAGAAATGTTTTTATTTGTGTACAATTTAGATAAATACATGGTGTTTAAAAGATATAGTAAAGTTGATGTTAATTTATCTTAATGTGAAATGAAAGTTTAAATTTTGAAATGTTGAGATCAAAAGACAAAAATTATAAGTTTGATATAATATACATTCCATGTATATAAAATCTTCGTTAAAGTTATGATAAATTAAAATTTCAGAAGAAAAGAAAATTATGGAATGCTTTGTGAACTGTATTTCTAAAGTATTTTTTGTTATATTCGATCATATAATGAATATTAAACTCCCTACTAATAAAAAAATTAGAAAGTTTTAGGTAGGTTAAACTTTTATTTGAGTAAATGATATTTTTATTTGAATCAAAATATTTTGAATTATAATTTAGTTTTATGTTAAATTAACAGTTTGTTTAGTTTTGATATAAGATATTTAAATACTGTTATATTTTAAAGTTCAATTGAATGCAAAATTTAAAATATTTAGGAACTTGATGAGATATTTGGAACAACGTGGAGTAGTTTTTGTTTTATTTTTGCAAGTCATGATATAATAATTTAAGGGAATTTCCTATCTTTGCATGCGGCCCATCTGGGTTCTGTCTATCTTGTCTTGGAGAGATCGTCACTGCAGATTTTGGCTCAAATTATTTTTTTCACCATATTAAGCTATATAAAGTATATAATATAATAATATGAATAATATATATTTTCTCTCCACATTCATAAGGACGTTTGAGTTTATACTTTGATAGTAGAAATGAAAGGATCAATATATTATACACTGTAGATTTTAAGAAATGTTAATATTAATTTGATCTGTGTATAGAATTTAATTAAGATAGGTTAGAGATCAAGCATTTTACTATGTGGTTTGATGGGAAAATTCGCATTATGTTTGTTGTTAAAAATTCCGCATTTTGACGTCTATTTGAAATATTTCTTGATATTACATTAATAAGATTGTGGTGCTTATGTTGATATCGTTTCGTGTAAAAAAACAACCTAATAATTATATAAAATTTTACTATAATTTTCACTTGCATTTATGAATTAAATTTTCATTTTATATATCATTATTTATTCCTTTTGTGTTATTATTACTTATTGTGCATTTACTACTAAAAAGAGTTTAAAGATATTGTAACAAAAAGAAATTCAAAACTTTTACGGAAGACGGGTGTAAATAAAATTCACATAATTTTTAAATCTTTAACAAATTACTACAAGTTTTTATATATTAATAAAAACTGTTAGTAATTTGATAAAAATCATAATATAAAGATAACTTATTAATATATACTAGGGAAAACTCAGTGATGTGTGAGACTTTCCACACGTCGCTTTCCCATTTCATTGTTCATTTGTCAACTGAGCAGTTCCCTCCCCCCTTATTATTTGGGAATCTTGCTTTCAATTTTTCCTTTTTTATGCACATTTTCAATAGGGAATTTTAGGTTTGAGATAACTTCCAGATGTTAAACACTCCCCTAAGGATGTATTATGGGCAGGTTGCTATTTCCTCAGTTTTTCCTTTTTATTTCTGCTTGCATGTTAGTCCTGTAAATTTTGGTAACAAATAAGTTATCTAAATTTTGGTTGTTGAACACATTTTGTGTTTCACTGTGATTTTGTAGCTTTTGATACCTAAAAATTTGGCTTGAAAATTAATTATTTACTGCAGTTATTAAGAAATACTTAATAGTTCATTAACAGTTTTCCTGACAATTTTTTTTGAAAAAAATTGCAAAAAATCATGACATATGTTTATTTTAATATTAAATACAAGGAAACGAGACAAAACAAATTATGTAGGTTTCAAGTTGAGTATTTAATTTTTTGCAGGTGTAAAAGCATTTAGTTTTAATATTAGTTTACTATCCCGAGTTATCTCGGGCAATTGGAAAAAAGTTGAATATAAGATAGCCTTTTAACTGTCATGCTCGAGATAATCTCGGGCATAGCACTGGTGTTCGAAAATGTCACGCCCGAGTATTACTTGGGGTAATTTTTTATTAATGCATCGTATTGTTATACCCGATTATATATCATGTACTTCAAAATATAAATTTTTAACTATTAAGTATAATTTATTTTGTAGTAAACATTTGAGTTTTGCAATAAAAAAATTTGACAATTTGTGTACTCAAACCATCAAAATAACTTGCCAGTTAAAGGGTTAAATATGATAGTTTTTGATACAAGGGACAACACAAAGTAATACCTGACATTATGTACACTGGTATCTGGTCTCTTTCCTTTGTGGTTTCCATCAGGAATTTGTTTTACTGAAGCACTCAGTACACTGTCTCGTTGGATTTCATGTTTTGTTAGTAGAAGGAATAACATCTGGGAAACGCCTTCAGGTAACCTCAGTGGTAAAAGACTATTGCTGGGTCTTCCTGATGTGGCAGAAAACTCGTCACAGTTATTTTCTGAAGTTAGTTTTTCAATCATTTTAAAACACGTGACCAGTCCAGCCAAAATAACGGCGAAACCAACAAAACTTTCTAAACTGAAAATCAAAGCTAGATATTTCATTTCCTCCAGGCCGAGTAAAAACGTGATGAAACAATAAACACTGACAAATTATGCTTCACCCGCGTTTTGTCGGGATAATAGTTAACTGCAACGTATACAAACCCGAGATAACTCGGGATAATCAGGCAAGCGGTTAATTATTCATTATTTAGTATCTGGTTTTGGTAATATTATTTTGTTTTCATAAATAAGATAAATGAAATTAATGGATTCAAATGTTAAAAAATAATAACTTTATGTTTAAAGAATAAAGAGTCTACTAATCTCACGCATTTAAAATCATATCCAATGTATAATGATATTCATAAATCAAGAAAAAATGAAAGAAGTGAATAAAAGGAATTGTCTATATGAAGTTATCAAACATTTCAAAGACACAGGGACTAATGCTAGTAAAGTTTGATGAAATCGCATTTAATATCAGAGATTTCATAAATATCAGAGATACATTTAAAGGCCTAAAAACTCTAACTTTAAGTTGTGGTCTCTTTTTCATGATCCGTGGTACTCCTGTAACATGTGTGCTACGAATAAGAAAAAAAACTTTTTTCGGAAAACGGTGTCCCACAGAACACACCTTTCTTTTATTTTGTTGCACATAAACATCCAAATTTGTTTTGCATATGTTTGTGCGTAATTTCATCAATTTAATGATATATTCATATATTTATATATAAACATTAATCTGGTAAAAAAATAAATTTTAATCATTTCATCTATTATTATTTGTGTTATTCATTTATTTGGTTATATGATAATGTCATATTTTTATATTGTGTATTAAAAAGTTTTAAGAATTTTTATGCAATGGTGTATAAAATATTTGTTCTAGCCAAAGCAAGCTAAAATGTTATTTTCCATTAAAACATATTTTTTTCTCCCTATCTGGAATCCTATATTTATACCAATTTAATTTGCAATTAGATCAATTGTTTAGGAGACGTAAAATATGCATACAATGACTTTTCTAATATTGCATACCAACTATGAAAGTAATATTGAAATCAAAACAACCATTTTTTGTACACAATTTTGATAACACAAGTAAAACACCTTTTAAACTGGTGTCAAGGACTCTTCTTTCAACAAAAATGAACTCTCTTATTCAATAAATATGGCGTAAAACTTTCTAATAATACGCAAACAATCAGTAAAACATAAAGTCTATTAACTTTTATAATAAGAAATAATTATTAATTATTTTATCTATAAAAATAATGATTAAGTAAATAAGTTATTATAAAGTATAATTAAGTAAGCATATTATCCGGCCAGGAAATAAACGTAGGCCACCCGATCGAAATTACATTTTAATGCTGATCTTCTGATATACACGCAAACATGTAATGAAGTGGTATAACAACAGCTAAACTCGTGGCTCTCAGGAATTCTTTATTTAATTGATTTTAATGTACGTTATACTTTATTTAAAGATGCAATATTATTTTATGTACTCTTGGTTATACCAATAAATATGTTTCAAAATTTGGTTAAGATTGTTTGAGTAGTTTTGTAGGTTATCTCGGACTAACGTAAAACTCTTTATTTAATATCATAGATGTATAAAATGTTCGTGAATAGCATACTTTTCTCATCATTAAAATTTGAACTTTTATCAACCTTCTTTTTTTTAAATATTGTATTCAGTATATTCGTACAACAACAAATTTGTGGTTCTTACCACGATCTACCTATCCTATGAAATATGAAAACAAATTTTTTTCTTCTCTAATGTCAGAGAAACATTTAGTAATGTGAAAAATGGTAGATAAAACATAAAACGTTGCAGGGAAAAAGTCATCCCACGCTTAATAACTTATCCCATTTATGTAAATTTTATTTTCTTGTTCGCAAAAAAACCTGCAGGCAGTAAACTGCAGTAATCTCTGTTGTGGCTTGCGGCAAAATTTCTCGTACGTATCGGTTTTGAAAACTTCGAGCAAAGCAAAACTGCCTATAAATCTAAACGCCAAAATAACCTTTTTTTCTTCTCAGAAATACTTCGAATATACCAGAGTCGTGTTTCAAAATGGTATAATAGTAACATAATAATGTTTGTTGACTTTTAAAATCAAAGAAACATGTCACAAACAAATATCTGTTTTGGTGATCATTCAATTATCATTTAAATGAATCAAATAATAACATTCAGTGTAACTTTACTAAATAAAGAGAATTTCACAAAGCATTTCAAGCAAAAGCGTGTATTTCATGTAATTCAGTGAAATTTCAACAAATTATATATGTTTTATACTTCTTAATGTGGGCGATCAGTTCCCTTGAGGTAAATAGCAGCAGAAATGTAAAAGAAATTTATTATCGACTAAATTTGATAAAACTGTTTGTCACCATTTACTGTTTCAATAGCTTAAATATATATACAATTTTAAAATCAATTACAATATTTAAGAAATCAGGAAAATTCGGGATCAGATCCAAAATATCATAAACTATACTTAAAGATCTTGGTAAACGGTTATGATATATAACTGTGGCAAACCAAAGTAAAAGTTTTAAATAAATAGTTAAATATGTTTATTAAATTTTATTCTACTTGCTTGCTGGTCGTAAATAAAACCAGCATATTTTTTAAAAATATTCTTTAGGAAAAGTACTAAGTGATTGAATACTGTTACATTAAAATGGATATCATGTTTGCAATTACTTACATAGGTACCAAAACGGATTTCAATAAGTAGGAATAGTTATGCAAATTGTATTAACGTACCATGGCACCTTATTGTGAAATATATTTTACGTAAATTCAAAATTCAATTAGGTTTTGTTAAGTTAAACGTGGTTTACTGAAATTTGTTAAACCATCCCATCCTTCAAATGGATACATCCCAGTATTGCTTGGAAAACAAAACTTCCACATATAGTACTTATATGTTTTATTTTCCTCGATGAAGAGGTACTTAATAAACAGCTTTTGAAATTTTCTCCGTATGAATGCATTATATGGGAAATTATTGTTTTTATTGTTGTTAAAATAAACCATTGTAAATTAGAATTTGAATATTATCTAGAGAATAGCTGATAATAAAATAAAAATTTTCTACATGCTGATTGCATTTTTTATATAGACTATTAAACATCTTTCTTTTGTTTCTGATTAAATTGTACCTGCCCTTATCATTGTAAATTTTTCATGTTGTAATTTATTAATTTTTATTTTCCTAGTTATCTTCTAATGGGAAAAAATACTCTATAATTTCCTTAATAACGTCACATACCACACAAAACTTCTATATTAATATATCATCCATTTTCACTCAAAATCAAACGTTCCTGATCAATATAATAGCACACATCTGCTGATTCATTTCCATTATAAAAGTACTCTTTCATTTTAGATATATTCAAGACTTCTTTCTGATAAATATAATAAACATTTTATTAATCATTCTCTAAAATTAAAGAACGATTCATGTGTGTAAAAATGATTTCTCTAATTCAGAAGTTGTTCGTAACAATCATCAAATCTCCATAATGCCCCTTTTGCTTAAAATTTGAGCTAATATTTTATTATATTAAGTGGTTTTTAATGGGTTTTCCTTTTATTTCAAAATTAGTCGCCGATTGTAAGTTTTTCGATATTTAGCTTATATTAAATAGTCGGCAAATGTGTTTTCAAAATTACAAATGACACCACTAATACACATTACCACTGGGGTTTTAGCGTTATTTAAAAATTTTATAGTAATATCAGGTCATTCTTTGTAATATTTACCTTATTTTAAAATTCATTTTTCTTCAAATTAAGATGTTACTGGGAAAATTATATGTTGTAATATTTCTAGCATCAAATATATTATATTAATATTCAAATCAATCCCTCTATTTGTAGTTTAATAAAAAACAATGACTTATTTTGGTGAGAAAAAAATAATTGAAAATACTTTCTTAACAAAAATTATTATAAATTGTCTTTAAGTTTGTGGCAAAGTAAGACCTTCATCGTTTAAAATACAATAATATATGCGATTATGAAATAATTTAAAAAAATATAATATAATAAGATGATGAGTGAAAAATTAAAAAGGTATCTGTATTATTTCTATTTTGTCTTTTGTTACTACGACAGGAAATTTCAAGAAAAAATTTTTCGTAAATGAATTTGATTACTTAAAAGTTACTTAAATTAATTAATTTGTTTAAGTAATTAAGTTAATTTGATTACTTAAATATTTTATTCCTGTGTTTTGTATTTTAATATAGGCTATATTATTTATACAGGTTTCAAATACAATGTATTTAAACCCATAGAACGGACTCGACGAAGGGGAGGGGGTCAACAGTGTGCCCCTGAACGGACTGGCCGATCCCCTGTCGTTCTTCTTATTTATTCTTTTTTCGGCAAGGCCGATACCTTCTCGATTGGGATGGTCTGTTCGAAATTTGTCAGGCCGATAATGTGTCATCAAGCTATTCAGGTTGTTTTTCTACTTTTGGTGCAATACCTTGCAGGTTTTTTCACACCTGCTCCTTTCTATTCATGAAATCTTGCACTCACAGAGCGCTAGACAGTGGATTAATAAAGGATTCATATTTTCTTCAGAAATGAATACAGCTTTTGAAATGATTTCTTAAACATTTGACATTGACAAATATTTTGAACAAGGAAAATGGGTTTTAATATAAATACAAAAATGAGTAAAGCCACAGTGTTATGGTACTAGAGTACTAAAGCTCTTTTAAAATCTCTTGAGAAGTGTATATCATACAAAAAGGGTTCGATTGAGAATTAATTCAGCCCACGTGTTTCATTTTTACTGGCTGCTTGAAACTTTATCCTCTACTGAAAGCTAGTGCGAACAGGATTTTATAGGTTCACTTTTAGTTAGGTACCTAAAATAATTTTTAAGTTAAGTACATAATTAAAGCTTAATTTTGAAAGAAACATATCGATATTTTATACTTTTATTTAATTTCAATATTTTGATCCAAAGTATTTTATACATTTAATGAAATATGTTACACAGGATTGAACTAGAATATGCATGTATTTATGTATGCAGTTATAAATATACTACATATGTGTGTATATTTATTTATTTATATACACACATATTTTTTTTAATTGAGTATTTTTTAGTTTTGGATACTTGAAAAGCGAGGGAAACTGTTTTCCTACTCAATTACTCAACTAGTTGCATATATATACATATATATATATATATATATATATATATATATATATATATATATATATATATATATATATATATATATATATATATATATATATATATATATATATATATATATATATATATATATATATATATATATATATATATATATATATATATATATATATATATATATATATATATATATATATATATATATATATATATATTATATATATATGTATATATATGTATATATGTATATATATATATGTATATATATATATATATATATATATATATATATATATATATATAAAAAATATATATATATATATATATATATATATATATATATATATATATATATATACATATACACATATATATATATACATGCATGTGTATATTAAAAGTTAATAATAAGAAATAAAATATCTATATATACAGCATTAAGTTTTACATATTTTTAATAAAATTAGTTTTGTAATGTATTATAGCATTATATAAAATTAATAAAAATAGTAAAATATTATATATATATATATATATATATATATATATATATTTATACTTTTAGTTATTTTATATTGTTTTAGTTAAAAAAAATAGGGAAAGTTAAGAAAGGGGGAGGTTGTAATTGGGCCCAGTGCAATATTTAATCCCCCCTCCTCTCCCCCAAAATACACACTAAATTCAGGCTACGAACTAGTTTTATGCTAAATTATATAAAAAATTATTTTAATATATAATTTTCTATTAATTTTTGCTTGTTACTCTACTTTACCTCTTCAGCTTTGTACATTTCCATGAGAAAATTCCTTACAAATCGCACATCCTTATTTATCTTTCTCAGATTAATTGGAGAATCCAGAACATATAAATTACGTATACGTCCCAGGTTGTGATTTTTCTTAAATTTTATTTTAACTACATAAATATAATTATGAAGAAATATTCTTTAATTTGTACTTGGGATTTTTAACAAAAGCAGCATTGGAATATGACTCTGCACCAATTGTATTAAGAATTGTTTTGTTCCGAGTCAAACATGCTTAATATCATATAAATTTCATAGAACTTTTAATTGAAATTTTAAATTCAGCATGGTTTAAATCCCCTATAAATTCTAGTAATGAATGCAAACACCTACAAATGTAAAATACTACTAATCGAGTCTTATAACTATACTGTACCCCAAAAGGTTTTTTATTGGGTTAATCTATTATTCTAACTTTTATTTTCATGAAGGCAACACTCAATAACCGAAGTTCTTTTATACAACTTTTTCCTAAAATTTTTCATTAAATAAAATCTATCATACTTTATTTATTTTGACAGCAGTTTTTTCACATTATCAAGGCAATAATAATTATATAACAATAAAATTATCTCTACTTTAGTTATAATAATGAGTTGTTTGCTTCTAATTTTAGTGTAATATATTCTAAAAACTAGTTAGAATTTTGAAACAAATAGACCATTAATTTGGGAACCTTAATTACCCAGACCGAAGACTGCTACTGTATATATATATATATATATATATATATATATATATATATATATATATATATATATATATATATATATATATATATATATATATATAGGTATCTGCGTGTATACTGAAAGTGGGGGAGATAGAGGTATTCTTATATATTTATTTTTAATACTGTGCAAGGAAAATGCCTCTTCTTGATCTGTAAATTGATTTATATCAGAAATTTTATTTGTTTTAATTTTCTTTTTAATAACAATTCAAATGTAATTAAACCAAGCTATTATCTGTTGAGTTTTCTAAACACAGAGAGAATCAAAAGTTAACTGAGATCAACTAGGGTTTTGCATCTCTTGGGCTAAATTAAAATAATATTCCAGTATAATATTAAAGCAGGAATATTACCTAACTTTGAAACCTATGACGACCTAGCACACCAAATGAATGCAGGCTAGATTTTATTTAAGCCTTCACTTTTATTTCTGGTTCTAGTTCAAAAGCAAGCTTTAATGGATTTCACCGCTTCATTTGATGATGAAAAGAATGAAACAGCGATAAAAATTTTATTCAGACGAAGACTCCAGGGCATCAAAAGTCACTTCCATTTAAGTGTAAATGAGGTCCCATAGTGAAATGTGTTGAAAGTTCCCTCTCGAATTTCTAATGTTTACGCCGAAATCAGATACCATTCCCTACGAACTGAAAGAAATTTTGTTCCCCAAAATAAATAAAATTGGATATATTCCCACTGGGGTAGCTTTTCCTGAGTTTTTTTTATGAACTTTTAGACGTATCAGAAGTTAGCAATTCGTTTCGTAAATTTTGGATTCTATTTAAAATTTAAATTTTCTCTAAATACTGAAACTCTGATCCTTAAATACTAAAAATAGTTTGCTCTTAAAAATCTTTATTTCTAATTATTCTACACTAAGTTCAGTGATTTTAGTTAAAAATGCATTTATTTTGTGTGCAATTACAAGTTTCTTTTCGTAAAGAATCTAAGTTACATAGCAGCCAGGTTTTCTGTGTTACTTACATATCAGGTTCAACTATCTACATGACACTTATATGTGCCTGAGTTATATATATATATATATATATATATATATATATATATATATATATATATATATATTATATATATATATATATATATATATATATGTATATATATATATATATATATGTATGTATGTATGTATGTATGCATGTATGTATAATGTATGTATAAGAAAAATTATGCATTTATCCAAAAAATATGGAATAAGAGAATAATTTAAACGTTATGGAGGAATAGTACAAACTGAGAAGACTTAAGATCAACACCTATTGATCGATATTAAATTGGTGATGGAATAAAGAATAACCTATGTTAGAAGATTTAGAATAGTTTTGAATAATCATAATTATTAATTTCATTTAAAGACAACATTTTCATTTTTAAATTCTGTTACATTATAGATAAAAGATCATCATTTTTCAAGGCTACTTACACCGAAACCATATAGCACCGAATTTCGGCTCAATATAGCTTTAATTCACATTCTTGTACGAGCTTTGCAGAATTTAAAATTATTTTAATAGTTCATAATATCTTTACGTTTATTCTGTTCAAGACCCAAGCTGAAAAAGTGTGAAAGTAAACAAATAGAAAGTTCTTTAAATGAACTGATAGATTGAAGTTTTATATAATTTTAAAAATATAAATCTTTATATACATTAATATAATTATATGTCAAATTAATAATTGGCTCTGTACTCTTCACAAATACTTGAGCACTAATTATAAAGTATCATAAAGGGACATGCTTAATTGTTATCTTTTCAGATTCTTAGTTATTTGTACGTTAAAAAGGGATTCATTTCTTCATATAATTTTCTCTGTATCATACAATCACTCATTTAGAACACGGATGCAAATATGGATCTGAAATTTTACAACTATTTTAGAAATAAATTTTTTTAATTGCATAAGATATTATTTGAGAATCATCAGTTCTGCTCTGTACTCTTCACAAATACTTGAGCACTTGTTATAACATATCATAAAGTGGCAAGCTTAATTGTTATCTTTTCAGATTCTTAGTTATTTGTACTTTAAAAAGGGATTCATTTCTTCATATAATTTTCTCTGTATCTGTATCATACAATCACTCATTTAGAACACGGATGCAAATATGGATCTGAAATTTTACAACTATTTTAGAAATAAATTTTTTTAATTGCATAAGATATTATTTGAGAATCATCAATTCTGCTCTGTACTCTTCACAAATACTTGAGCACTAATTATAAAGTATCATAAAGGGACATGCTTAATTGTTATCTTTTCAGATTCTTAGTTATTTGTACGTTAAAAAGGGATTCATTTCTTCATATAATTTTCTCTGTATCATACAATCACTCATTTAGAACACGGATGCAAATATGGATCTGAAATTTTACAACTATTTTAGAAATAAATTTTTTTAATTGCATAAGATATTATTTGAGAATCATCAATTCTGCTCTGTACTCTTCACAAATACTTGAGCACTATTTATAACGTATCATAAAGTGACATGCTTAATTGTTATCGTTTCAGATTCTAAGTTATTTGTACTTTAAAAAGGGATTCATTTCTTTATATAGTTTTCTCTGTATCATACAATCACTCATTTACAACATGGATGCAAATATGGATGTGAAATTTTACAGCGATTTTAGAAATAAATTTTTTAATTGCATAAGATATTATTTGAGAATCATCAATTTAGTTTCAAATTTATCAGTTTAAATCTTTAGCACAGTTTTAAATCCTCACATGTAACATTATACAGAAAATGCACATTTTTCTTGCTTATGAGGTATTTGTCAGAAATCACTGTTTTCGCGCTTGAAGTAAGAGTAATTTTTGCATGTCGTATTTATACACAGTTACAGAATAATTTTAAAGGTTAAATTATAGGTATGGTACTAAATATACTCATAGGATGTAAGATGGTGAATTTTCTAAGTTTATAAATAAATATTATATATAGATCTGTGTTGTAATATAAGAGTGCAAAATCTAATTATTGCTTGCAGATAAAAATTATCAGAATACCAGTACTGGAAAATGTAAAAATTTCTTTCTGCTTGGTAAGACGTTTTGATATTTACCTCTGGTGAGCAACCACGCAAACTGGGATTACTACCCTCATTTCTTTTTAAGATAAAGGTTCTATTCTTTATTTTATTTTTTTTTGTTCCGTACATTTATGGTACTTCATCACGCCACTTTGATATCAGAGAAGAATAGAAACACTAGCAGTAAAGCAACCATGTCAACTATTATCTACTTATCCAGAGCTTCAACAAGATTAAGTCTCCTCAAACATTTAATTGAGGGAATATGGGTCTCTCCTGAACGACACGAAACGCTTTCCCGGGCTCCCGTATTTCTCCCCGATTTAAATTGCCTCGTGAGAGCAAAGGGAGTAGGAGGCTTTTCTGATGAATATTTTAAACAGGTGTGTAAAGTATGTGAGTTCTTTATTACTTTCGATTTTTCTTATCTTTTTTATAATGTTATTTTCATTTTTTCCAAAATATCCTGCTCTGTTTTATACAGTATCTTGCCACATTTTTTGTAGGAGGCAAAATTCAGGTTTGTTTTGTCCATAAATTTTCAGATTTGCAGAATTTTTCATGCAATGTGTAAAGTTGCAGATACAGTAAAATATTTCAGACTCACTTAAACATTAATAAATAAGCTACCTTCATATGGTACTCTTTAATAAATATTCTACTGTAATGATCGTATTTTTAATAAATCTAGTGATGAGAATTAAATTTATAACTAAAGATTAAAATAAATAGCTATATTTTATACCCAATATTCATCAATAAAACTGAATGATCTTAAAAACTTCAATATTTCAATCCCATTTTTAATTTTTTTTGTTTTAAATGATTATGTCACAAAAACATGTTCATTAACAACAGCTTACGTGAACTTTGGTTCCACAACTCTGAAAAATATTTGGATGTAGATGTTAGCCAAAATTAAGTTTAGAATTATACTGAAGAATGAACCTCATAAAAGCACTTGTTTTTAACAGAAAAACATTTGTATTGCTAATAATATTATTTATAAGCAGTTTTATTAAAGAAAATCTCACATTTTAGATAATTTTAATAAAAATATTATCTTCTAATAACAATGAAGATTGCTTTATAATTTCTAAGCATGATTTTTATTGTAAAAATAAGATTTAAAAATATTATTATTATTGTGTGTATATAGTACACACTGAAGGATTCAATGGGTAACTGCAATATATAAAACTACGATTAATTTAATTGCTAAGTTAAATATTTCAACTAAAATTCACTTCAGTACATCTAGTCCTCAGCTCGATTAACGCAATGATTTATTTAGATTCATCTTGTAAATGGATGAAGGAATTAAAAACTATGGAAAAGAAATTTCTCAATGGAATATGATAAATAACATATAGTTTATGATAGAAGTTATAGACTAATAACGTATTCAAGCCAAACTGTAATCTCATAAATAATTTAATTTAGGATGTATTTTAAAGAAAAATAAAAACCATTGAATAATCCAAGCTTGTCATTATTATAAATTTCAGCAGAAAAATTCACCTAACAGAATTTTTTTTTTTTTAATTTTCAATATACTTCAATCTTGAGAAATAGGTCAATAGGACATTATTTTCCTATACATAACGAAATACAGTACATATATTTATTACGTTTAAAACTAATTAAATCCTTTAAATTTACATTAATCTATGATAACAAAATAAAAATTGAATAATTCATGCTAAAGATATCTTAAACATAGTACATTTTAGCTGATTAATTATGCAAAATATTGATTTCTTACAAGAACGTTAAAAGTTCTGTTGCTTCACTTTCGTGAACTATTTTTGTAGTAAAAAAACATGCTAAAAAAGTGCTTGGCAGTAATGAAATTAAAAAAGTAAATTATCTAAAAACGAATTATCAGTTTTTTATAGTTGTTTAAGAACAAATAAATTAACCATGTTTTGATACTTTTTTATATTTCATATTTTAAGCAAATTAGTATGTGTTTCTAAATGAATAGTACGTGATTAAATAAAAAAAACTTATGCTTTTGACAATCCGGGATGATATGTAAACAACTCTAGTCAGGTGAAAAAATTTAAAAAAAAAGTTAATTATAATGACTCTGATTTTTTCAATAGAAAATTGTTCCTGCATTAAAAATTGAAATATTTAAAATTTATGAATGGATTGACTGAGGATCCAAATGTGAACTAAAGTTTGTATGAAGCTTTGCAATTGAGCAGTGAAAAGTTTAAACTGAAAAAAATATGTGTTATGTCATTGGTATAGTGTAAAATTTATATAAATATAAAGATAATAAACTTTGAATATTTCAAAAAAACTAATGAATAATTCAGATGTTGCAATCTTAAATTTGTCTATCATATAACGAAGTAGAGAGTTACTATACACGTATCAATATTAAAATGATTCAATGTAAGCATTCATTGTTTTCATTATGTTCAGAATGACTGAAACGAAACCGTATATATGCTTTGTGATGGGTGAAAAGGTAATGCTCTGCTAATCAGAACCCGTCAATAAAGTATTATTTTTAAGAATTAGTTCTTCATCTTCAAACGCTTTTTTCACTCGACTTCGTATTGGTCACACTAGGTTGGCTCATTTTTATGATCTCATTGTGATCGCCAACTCACCTTTCATCATTTTTTATACTTTTGCATTCATTTTACTGTCTTTTATCAAATTTACTTTTATTGTGCTAATTTAAATTTAAATTATGTTTTTGACGAAGCCCCTTATTTTGCCTTATTTTACATTCTTATATGTATTGGCTTTTACTCTCATTTACAATGGTTCCTTTCAATTTCATTTTTTATATTTCACATTATTGTTGAACTATTGTTTATGTGTGCACTCAAAATTGTTACTCTGGTTTCTTTCACTTGTATTTTTACATACTTTTAATCCATTAATGTTATTTTTACTGTGATCCTTTTTAACATCCGTCCAGCTCATTTTATCCTCATTGTGCTTTGCGCAATTAAATCTCATTCAACTAAACCACCCCTTCTACTTCCAGAGATCGGGTCACATCGTGAGGTAAGTTTTCGTAACTTATTTCTTCTAACCTTTCTATTGCAGGTTTCATGAAGTTTGAACTTTCGGTTTTCTTCCCATAACTGCTCATTTTATCAGCTTCTCTTTGCGTTTAGTTTGAGCTTTTTTAAAATCCTTCCTTCTCTGAAAAAGGTATGAAGACACTCTTTTCGAAATACCATCTATTTCATGTAGGTTTATGGTCCTCTTAAAACAAACCTGACTTAAGATTCCCTATCTGACTAGACACACAATAATTTGGATTTTAGAATTTTTCAAACCCAGAACAGACTGTGATTGGCCACAGATCATCGCCATGCTGGGGAATAAAAATGTGAGGTCTACAATCATGAATGACTTCGCAACGTTTTTTTTTTTTGTTGTTTTACTCATCCCTTTGGTGTCTATCACGAGGCCTATAGGCTCACGAGGCTATCACGAAAGCCTATCACGAGGTCTAATGGACTCGACCCAATATGCGAGTTGTCCATAGTGGTTAATATGTAGCTTCAGCTAAACTAGTAATAACGAAAACTGATGATTTACTGATTCTCAAGTAAGTTCTAGTAATTTAGAAGCAGGGAATAAGCAAATGACCTCCAGGCTTGAATTGGCACATCCAGAAGTATCGCTTGGGAACTTGGAGGTCATTACTTACCACGAACCTATTTTATGTGTCACAGCCACCATTAATGAGAGCCCGATGTATCTGTGGAAGTACCAAGTCTCGATTCTGTAACCCTTCAATTACGAAATCGCTGCCTTTCCGACTGAGCTACCACAATTCACTTGAAAAATAGGTTTGCGTAAGCCGGAAGACTTAACCTCATACCTCTTATTTCTATTTTTACCATTGCAGCCCTGAGGAACTAAAGCACCGCATCATATTTTATATTGCTTTAGTATTCCTTTTATACTTCCTTGCATAAAATAAAGTATTGGTCATTACTGAGATTTCAGAGGCAATGCTTTTGAATTCATTGCACAGATATCAGGCAGAATAGACTGCCTGATATCTGTGTCAACCCACCTCCGGGGCTAAACTGGAGGGCCTAGCTACGATATGTATCCACTTTGTGGATGACTGACTCCAATTACCAGGGTTTATGAGTTCAACACATTCGAAAGATACTTTAATAAGTTCAAGTTGGGGACACTCAGGGGACTTGTTACAAAGATTTTTATAATATCGTTCATCATTTATTAGTCGTTTTGCCACAAGTTGAACATTAACATATGAAAACTTAGACATAATAAGTATTGCAAATTTCAGATTTTTAAATAAAAAAATGCCTGGAAATAAAATATAATCGTGTTTGAAATATCTTTCAAGTTCAAGTATAAGTCAATGACGAAAGGTTGCAGAGAAGAAGATTCGGTTAAGGATTTTGCTATTCAATAGTGGTCGTACAAAAGAATGAGCGAAGCTGACTAAACAACATCAGTAACTGTATGTAATCTGTCTCATTTAAACCATGTTAATAGAAAATATAAAACAGCTCGATAGTAAAAGCCATCTACCAGTCAGCATAAAACTATTTAATTATTTGAAATTTTGAATATATGATTTGATTATCGTAACAAAGCTGTATTCTTCCTACACCATTATCACATTGGTTTTAGAATAAAAACATTGTAAACAGGTCATTAAATATTTACAAAGTACTTTAAAAAAATATCACGTCTCGAAATAAATAACATAAACCAAATGAATATATTCCATATACTCAAGTATTGAATGCAAAATGTGTATTTTAAAACAATTATCTGAAAATATTTAAGTACGTAAGAGTTGAAGCTTTATAGTTTTTTGCTACGACATTTAAAGCCTTTTAAGTCGTTATAAACTGATATACTGAAAGACTTAAAATTTACTTCACTCATTACATAATATTATCTTTAGTATTTCCGAAGTTTGCTCAAATACGAAACTAAATATCTATGCATTAAGAATGAGTTCTGTTTTCTGTAGAAAGTAATGATTTTTACAAAAATGCTTATTTGTCATATTAATGCAATCATGTTAATATTTAAAGTAAGAACAAATACTTGAATCATTTATCTCCCAAATGAATCTTAAGTTTAAAATGTTTATTTGAATATTTGAGTTTATGATGGGCAAAGAAGCGAAGTAAATGATTTCCCAAATAATGGATTTTCTTGAGCTCGTTATTAGTCATAGAAATGCATTTAAACTATGACTATCAAATAAATGGGAATTTTTTCATATTTTTAAGCATATGGTAGTACATAAAGCAAGAAAATCTGCACATTTTAGTTTCCTATTAGGTCTTTTTTCTTGAAGCAAATTTAAGAAAACCAGATTTTAGTGTTTAAAAAATTTAATGATATATACTGAATGATTGATAAAGAAAAAACTTTTCAAACACATTAACATTTTATTCCACATACATCTACACACACACACACACACACACACATACATATATATATATATATATATATATATATATATATATATATATATATATATATATATATATATATATATATATATATATATATATATATATATATATATATATATATATATCTGTGTGTGTGTGACATCGGTATATCTAAGGTATCTATAAACTTATATAATATAAAGGTAGATCGAAAAGAAAGAAAACTTCTAAACATTATTTATGAGCTTTCAAATTTTTATATTTACTGCTTTAGATTATTTCAACACTTGAAAACTACTCAGTATATATCATATTATCTGAGAATACTTTATAATAATTTCAGTAGACTGAATGATTTTTCAAAGATTTTGCTTTAATGATTTCCTATCATTAATAGTAATTTTTATAGTCTGGTCTATCTATATAAATCACATATAACTTCAAAAGTTCTTTTATGTATTTTCTTAAACGAATTATTTATCCATATTCGAGAAGTTGTAATTATACGTTTAAAATTAAAGTGATATGTTACTTGAACACTTTCACATTTTGGTTAGTTATTTAAAATGTGCAAATAAACTCCATACGACAGATGCGTAGGGAATTTGAAAGTAAAATAAATACTCCAATTACCTATCACAATCCATGTCTAGTTTTATCCCCGAATTCTAAAGTATTCAATTGTTCATTAAAATCAGTTTATTAAAGATGCCTCAGTTCATGTTTCAAAGAAGCCGAGCCGTTCAATACCTCTAATCACATGAAATATCTGACATTATTTTTAATTTTCTTAAAGTTAACTCATTATTAAATCAAATTAGGATATATTTAATATCAATTAAGCAAAAGTTCTAAAGATTTGTTTAAATTGCTGAATCCTTAAGTATATTTGATAAGCTGATTAATTTCCACATATTTTCAAATTATTAGTGTTACTGATAATGTTATAATCACTTTATTTACCGAAGGCAGTTCTGTTAAATTTAATACTAATTGTAGCTTATTTTTTTATAAGTTTTAAGATATAGTGTAACTATTACTATTCGATTTTAAATGTAAAAGGCATTACAATTTATTAAATATTTTCTTTTTTTGTTCATAGAGATATGTTCATATATTCAGGGCATTTTGATAGGTTGGTTACTAGTCTGTTATGCTGCGAACATTTTTTATAAAAAAAAATCTCCAAAAATCAAACTGAATCTTCAAGAAGGTAATATTTAGACAACGGGTGGTTTTACCTTTTGTGACGAATTATTACAATAAAGAGATAAATCAGTTTAAAAATTCAGTATTGCTGGATATATACCGAGTCAATGAATGCTTTCGCACTGAAAATGTTGCTTGCTCGAAAAAATGTAGCAGCTTTTTACATATTTTATCTCTATCTAGTAAATATATCCTTACATACGTTAGTTTTGGATTTTATGCTATATTCCAACACAAATGTTTTGCCTTTTTGGATATACATTATGTGTATAGTATTGGGGATGGAAATGAATAGCGAGGTTGTGCATCTACCTTGATCGCTGGCTAAACACCCATCAGCCAATCATGCTTTTACTGAGCATTTGTATTGCAGATTGCGTGATACTTTCCTCGTAAGTAAACACATCGGTGTAGAATGCGACACGAGCATATTCGTTGCAGAAGAAGCTGCTCCAGGTGAAAAAGAGATACACCTCTAACGTTTTTCCGAACTAAAGAACGTGATTTGGGTGTATATCGCTCTGACATTAAATGCATACTGCATTTGGACATATCATAAGCCTACGACATTTAAAGAGTATTGGAATGTGATTCCGGTTATCCCCTATGCGTTGAAGTCAAAAGTTCATATTAGCAAGAACGTGCTACATACGCATTTTGTGTGCAGAATTTGTAACTCATTTCCAAGTACTCTTCATTTAAGAAGCTATGCACGTCGCTGTAGAAGTAGAAATGTATGTAAACATGATCCTATTTGAGGACACTAAATCAAAAAGAAAATTATTAAGGATTACAAGGATATAATTCCCATCATAAATTTAAATATATGAAAGAAAAAATTGCAATGAAATAATAGACCCTAATCTCTTAATATGTAGATATGTAGAAAAGTTACGTGTGACTACAAGAAAGCAAAAGGTGAGAGAATATTAGTTGGAGTTCCAGAAATTACAGAAAATGCTGGAGCATTAGAAGGTGAATGGTTACTCAAATGTTACTTGGATTGACTGGCATTTTGTAGGAGTTAAGTATAAAAGATTGTGAGTATAAAAGATTTTTACATACATATATGGGTTGTGTAAGTTCCATTTATTTACCATGGTCTCTTTTACAAAATCGCCGTGGTATCGTAGACCATATTTTTATAGAAATCAATTGCAGAGATGTCTCACAATAAATAAATAAATGAAAATAAAAGTTTAATTTTTTAACTAGAATATGTACATGATTTATCTTAGTATTCTTTTAAAGGTGATAAGTATCCTTTGCTTAATTTTATCTAGATGTAGATGGGGATTTTGAGAAATTGAATATTGCAGAATTAGGTGTCAGTTTACATTTGAATTAAGTCAATATTTCTTCACTTTTTGTTCACTGTTTAATCAAGATATCTAAATCTGAATAAAATCCTGTTATAGAATTATTAATTTTATCACTTACTGTACAATTTGGATATTGTCATTTATTGACTCAATCCATTGGATTAAAATGTCACAGTAACTTTCTGGCTGAAAAGTCTTCTTTTTAAAAGCCAAGTTTTTCTTCACTTTAAAATAATGTCCTGCTTCATTCAGATTAAATTGTCCTATACATTTTTTATTTTTATTATATAAAGTAATACATAAAAAAAGTAAAAGAGTTTGTCCAAGTGAAAAAACTAGAAATATTCTTATCTGCAAAATAATTTTTTAAATTAATTTTATATATATATACATGCATGTCTATATTATATATATACAGAAAGAGAGGGATAAGCTAAAGAAACTATACCTAAAGTTACTTTATGGATATTTTTACTGAGACAGGTAATGCAATTATACAAAAATATTTCACTGGAGGTATTAAAATTGAAAATGTTTTAATTTTTTGTAACTTTTATTCATACGTAGCAGTAATTTTATTATTAAATTATGTAATAATTATTTTTTTTAAATTGCTAGGTGTTTAGTGTTTAATAAAGGCGTGCTTTAGATATAAAATTATTAAAAAATTGGGAAATCTTCTATGTTGGTTTTTTTATTAAATACAGAAACTATACTTAAAGTTATTTTAAAACGTAGGAGACATTTTTCTTATTTGTTCTTAAATGTTTCAAATCCTGGTAGAAGTCGCGCTTCTCCGAGAAAAACATTTAAAGCTAAATTGGTCTATAATACATAAGCTTTCCATAGAGTAGGATTGGAAAATATTCTGTTCATTTAGGAATCTCACTCTCAGATTTGGATTTGTTGATTTAATTTCAAGCAGAAAAATGTTTATTATGCGTTCGAAGTCTTACTGGGTACAGCTATTTGATCTTTAGTATAATGCGAAAGTATTTGAGAACACTTTTAATTAATTTCGGGATTGTGTTTTGCATATGCATTTTACATATGTAGCTAGATTAAAAATGATTCAGACTGCAAAATTCGTTTATTTAAACTTGATTGTGTGAAGGAATTGACTGCGATGAAAGTTTATTTTTATTTTGATAATCTGTTAATGATGATCGTCTTAGAATATAATGGAAATATTGCACTTTTTCAAATGACTGTTTGTGTTTTCATAACTTGAAATCAAATTGTTTTCTATCACAGGCATGTATATATATATGTATATGTGTGTGTGTGTGAGAGAGAGAGTAAGAGAGGGAGAGAGTTTCTTATTAAGTGTTACCTAAATAATGTGTAAATTATAATCACCAAATTGAATTCCCATCTCTTAATGTATGACGTAGGTGTTTCCCAAATATTCATAGTAATCCAGCCTTGAGTTAGTGGCACGCATTTTCTACTTGCACTTATTAAAATCTCTCTCAAAACCGTCAGTAGTTTGTATGTTTACATACGCTAAAAATCAGCCACATCAGGTGCTTTCTCAGACGAAAACATTTGAATCAACCTAATATTTGGGTACGCAGGAAACCTGCGTACCCAAATAATAGGTTGATTTAAATAATAGGTTGATTCACGCTCGTTTCTTAGCTCGTTCCGTGTATAATAATCTTAAAATTAGTCTTTTAACTATATGCATTTGTTCTGAAAAATTAAGTTTGAGTTTCCACCTCTTTCCCAATAATTAGATATGATATATTTATAATCATATGGCCGAGTTCTCTTGAACAAGTGTCATTATAATGTGTGTTTAAACCATGCACGTTTGTCGAGTATAATGAAACACATTAAACATGGACTATTTAAAATCAAGTATATGATATTTATTTTTACAGGCTAACATTAGTTTAGTCGACAGGATTCAGGAAGACATTGTCTCAAATGAATTTTAACTTTCATACCATTTTGTAATCTTTGAAATATTTTTTTCATTCCGAGATCAGAAAAAGTAAATACTGATAAGATAAACACTTAAAATGCAGTATTTACGGATTTTCTCCTCGACGAAATAAGCGAAATATGAAAATTATTCGATAGTATAACCATTTTATCCGAATTTCTCATATACTGCCTAAAGTTTAATCCCAAGGGGTTAGAAACTATTCACAACTGGTTACAATATTTTGTGGAAAAAATGTCGCATCAACAATAGATTTCAAGTATTTTTCCTCAGAACTCCTCGAAGGTATATTACGGGATTGTCTGGGAACCATTTGTCGTATTTACATATTTGGGAAGAAGTGAAAACAAGTATCTATTGAATAAACCTACAGTTATTTCATTTAAAAATTTTTAAAAATTAAAGCTTATCAATTGTTTCAACCTCGCATTGCATAATATTTAAAAAGAAAATAGAAAAAAATCTGAGATTGCTGGAAGAAATTGTAGTTCAAATATTACAGGTAATCTCAACGTGTTAAAAATCTTATCCATCAGCAATGTGAATTAAATCAGCAATGTGAAGTTTTGCATATAACCAGAGCCAAAAATAAGTAAACCCCACCAAACGACAACAAAAGGCTGACAACAACATAATAGAAGAGAAGTCGTGTAACTTCATAGTTAAGATAATAGAGACAGGACACGAAAGACCTTTAAATATTCCACAACAGATAAAAAAAATCTAGTCATCACAGTGGTTTTAAAACAAATAAGCAATTTTTGGTGATATGAGAAAATAGTGGTAAAGGTACATTTAACATCAGTTCATACATTATAGCTGGGATTACAGACTGTGGCAGCATTATTTACGTTATTTCAAAAATTTATGTCATAATTTAAAAAGAAATTAGTCAATAACGTACCTTACGATAACTCAATTATACATACTCCTCAAAGTAATCCTAAACCTTTTAAATTTATAAGCGTAAGTTGATAAATTAGAACAATAATTAAACATTTTCAATTTTACTCGATTCATACAAATGTAAAATATGTTACTTTATCAGTGTGAGTTATTAATGTGTTAAACATGAAGTCAATTTCAAAAGTTTTTGTATGTCCAAGGTAAAGTTGACGTTTTAACGAATATTTCATTTAAAAAATGCCTGTAAAATATTTAATGAAATGAAAATGATGGAAACACAAATATGCTCAATACATGTTTTCAAAAACATTTTCATACTAAAAAAGCTAAAAATTCTGATATTCTGAAAATATTCAGTATGCTACATTTTGAGATAGAAAATTTTATTATTTAAAGTCTCATTATAATTGTGTCTAGGTGATTGTTTGAATGTTCATTTTAAACAAATTATTTATTTGGTGATACTTTTGCCCAAAACAAATTTGGTGTTCGTTGTATCCACCTAGAACTGCAAATAGTAGCACTAAATTCAGAGCTGCCGATTTCATTTTCCCCTTCCAGTGCAAACGATAATGAAGAGATTAAAAACCCAATAAATGAACTTTTGGCTGAAGATTAAATAACACCTTCTCAGTGTTCATATTCCGCTTCAATCACTTTAGCTGACAGAAAAGAGGAAAAGTCTTGAATGGATGTAGATTATCTTAAATTAAATTGTTGCATAATTTGTAAATTTTCTCAGCCGATTTCACGCTTGGTTTCAGTCATAGATCAGTAGATAATATCTTTAATATTTTCTCCTCTTGAAATAGTGAGTGGTTATTGGCATATTAAATTAGAATGAAAGACATACAGAAAAATTACCTTTAAAATTTATTATCGGATAATATGAACGGAACCATTTTATTTGTAAAAATGTATCAGTCGTATGTTAAAGAAATTTAAGTAAATACGAAAAAAAATCATCTTTACTTTCTTTGTTTTTTTGTATACATTTAGAGATCATTTAAAGTAAGATATTAAGTAACATATTAGTAAATTCTGTAGTCAGTAAATTTAGATAGAAATGTTGAATAATGAGTTTTTCCAAAATAAAAAAACTTTCTTTTTCACTGTATCTGCTTATTCAAATTTTAATGATTGAGTCTTCTATAAAGTTAGTATTGAACGTGTAATAAATCATTTTAGAATAAAAGAATTCTCTATTTTGTAAAAATATGTCATTTATGTTACCTAAGTTTACCTTTAAGGGAATACTTCAGTTCTCCAGTTAATTTAATCTGTTTAAAAATATCGTAACATTTTTTATAATCATGTCACAAAAATTACCTTTTATAAAAAATGTAGGTATGAAAATAACTTAGAGATAAATTTTTAACTTTGTTACTTTTGTTTAATTTTGTTGTAATTGCTAATGAATCTGATTTCTTTCGAAAGAAAAAAATCATTTTTGGTAAATATTTAACACAGATTATCACTTACTTTGAGAAATATTTTTAAAATAACAATATCAATAATTTTTCACACTTCAAAGATCTGTTTAATGCTACCGTTCCATCGGATTTACTACTGCAAAAGGTAATCTAATTGAGTAGTAAAGTGAGCTAAAAGTTGTTTTACGTAGAGGAATTTGGAAAAACCTAAAAATGAGGGCAAAAATGTGAAATACATTGAATACTACTGAACAAACTAAACAGGTAAGATTACTTTCTGATATATATTCGTGTTTGTTTTACAATAAAAGGGTGAGTACACTATATCGTAATTAAAGTCTCAGTATTAGGTGAAGGAATGAGCTGGATTAGAATTACATTAATTTAATTGCATAAATGGTTGGTTTGGTTTGGAGCAGTACCGTCTAATTTTTTGCAACAAGTTGACTAATGAGACCAGGATCTATTGCTTAAAACCTATTCCAAAAGCCTACAGACATCCATGTCATAATGGAATACGAAACCACGAGCAAAAACATATATGGAAACATTTGGCAAGAAAGATGAAATCCTGAGCTTGGAGTCGTCCTTTAAAATCCTCTACCCTTGTGTCTCAGATAAGGGCTATACAAACTCTTTTCTAAGATTAGATAAGAGACTATGATATTCAAACTGTAAGACCTTAAAGTGTTTAATAAGAAGAACCATTTTAGCTCAGTTGGTAAATGCAGCTACTTCAAAATTGGTGGGTAATGGGATTAAGGCTCGAGTTGGCCTAAGATCCGCTGTGTTCACTATCATGGTCGTAATATCTGAAAAGGTTTCAGATGATAACTCTGGAGGAGGCAGGACGAAGCTAGGAGTCTCCTGTTTGGACCCTGTTTCTAAGTTTCGCGGACACAGCGGGAGTAATGTTTAGGAATCCGTACCATACCTTAACTGTTTAAGACCCACACAGTAGCATTTCAAATGTCCTCTGGTTTCTAGTGGTGTAGACAAAAGTTTTCATATGTTCCTCCTCCTCAGGATTTTAATTCACTTATCAATCTATGTAAACAAGTTCAAAATCATATAGACTACTAATGACGTTTCACGTTATCCTACAATGACTAGAGAATGAGAGTGAATACTTCCTACGGCCATCTGTTTATCATGATGTAAAAATGTTCTAAAAAGAAGTTCTAAAAATATTTATTTTCATTCATTTTTTACTACAGCGGAAGAGATGTTATAAAACTTTGCTCAATGATACTTGAAACACATTTGAATATCCAAGAGCGCATACATTAATTTTCTTCATTTTATTTATTATTTTCTTTGACTGCAAATTATGCATGCTTTCATCATATTATTTATAGCAAAATTTTAAAAAAATCGGAGAAAAAATAACAATAAAAGAAAATGTTGAAACTCTTATTTAAAAATACTCAAGGATCAGCTCTTAAATAACATTTTTATTTAAGAAAGTAAAGATTTCAAAAGATTAAAATGATAAAAGTCTTTAGAACCGAACATCAAAAAAGCAAATAGTATAAGATATGAAGTGAAAACAAATATTTATGTCATTTCTTTTATATCAAAATAACACTTTGTGTAAAAAAAACAGGTAATGCACCTATGTTTTTATTTTATTTTATAAATAGAAATAAATTTAAATTTTCAAACTAAACATATTTCCTTTTATATGAATAAATATAAATACACAAACACACACACACACACACACACACATATATATATATATATATATATATATATATATATATATATATATATATCTATATATATATATTTGTGTGTGTGTGTGCAGAGAGAGAGAGAAAGAGAGTTAAACATTTAAATGGTTTTATATCATTTTGTTCTAAAAATCCAAATTCGAGACTTCCCTTAATAAAGCAGAAGTATGTTGTTCCCAAGGTGACCTATATTTGAAGATATATATATATATATATATATATATATATATATATATATATATATATATATATATATATATATATATATATATATATATATATATATATATATATTCATGCAGAATAGGGAGAGGTTCTGCATAGTGATGTCTGATATAACAATATTTTATTTCATATAATGATGTCTGTTTTCTCTTGCTCGTTTATGTATTGATTTACGTTTCGGTATTTCGAAAAGGAAAGTTTTAAATTTCCTAAACATTGTGTACAAGTCTATTTTATTTAAATAACACTTTATGCTATTTGAGATACATTCGAGAATTTGATTTGATAAACAATATTAAGATATATCAAAAACAATTAAAATATTAAATATAAACATGTATACATGCATTAATATATTTATAAATATACGATACAATTTTTACTAGATTATTCGATTTAAAGTAGTAAGCTGTTATATAATTTGCTGTTATATGAAAATGTATTGAATTATAAAAAATAGAAACACAAATAAGAACTATCTATTTATTATATAAAACTATCTAATATATCAACACTCATATCAATGTTACAAACTCAGTACTCAGTTTAGTGATGTAATTGGACTACATGCAGTATATGGTTTACATTTATTAGTAATTTAGTGTTTTTTAAAGATGTATCGGAATCCAGATTAAACAACAATATACCAAAAATCCCTATTAAAACATTTGAAATGTGTCATCATTTATGAATAAACTAATTACCTCTTTACTATTATACATTGCATATCCAAAGATACTGTTAACTATTATAAAGTTTATTGTATCTAAACTATTAATGAATAGAAAAACAGTTCTAATAAAGAACATATAAATTAGACAAAAATAATTAATCTAATCTTAGAACAACTCTATTTTCAATAAACCAAGCTATTAACACTAAACATACCAATATTTGTTACTTACCTAATTCTACCATAGCCTGTCAAATGACCAGACTTTATGTTTCCTCATTGAATGTATGAAATATGTAAGGAAATATACAAATAAACTTTATTATAATTAAACAAAATTGTATATTGTTAATATTATTTTGTATTACAAGCAAAAAAAATAATCATTTTCTTATTCATCACCCATCTTATTTTTTATATTTACATTACCGGTAATATGACCGCTTATGGTTTGATTACTGTTAAATTTCTTGAGAAATTCTTTCCTATTTAGATTTTTTATCGTACTTCTTTCGAAACTCAGAAGAACTGATTTTTTTTTTGTGTGTGGCCAGTCATACATTTACTGCTGTTGAAGTAGTGATTTATCAATCCTCGAATGGAAACTTTTGTAAGTGCAGTAGTATAGGCGAGAACCCGACAAGTCACTACTAAATTGTATACATTGAAAAATTCTACTTTCAAGTCATACAGCTTGTTAAGAAATGTCAATTTTGGATTCACTGTTTGTTATAAAGTAGTCTTGAGCAACACTCATTTCTTCTCTTTGTTGGTTGTCTTTAATAAGTTGCAAATCTAGAATGATTTCATAGTCTTTAAAAAAAGGACTTAGAGGGTGCTCTTTGACACACACCACTATCTTCATTGGCCATAAAACTCCTTGCACTAAATGTATCATTCATTTGACTGCCCCTACGTGATGAAAACCATATGTACTCTGCAGATTTGGACCCTTTGAAGTTCAACAAAATGAAACCCCATGTCCTTAAAATTTAAAATACACAATACAATTTTACAAAGTATTATTCTCTGGAGATTAACCACATTTCATGGAAATAAATCGCTTTTTTGTATTATAAAATATGTCAGATATAAGTCGAAGAGCATGAAAAAGAGTCATGTTTGTTCCGTCAGTTTCTTGACTTGAGCATTACTGAGCAATTTGTGAGAATATATGAAATCCTAACTTCGTGATAGAATTACTCTTTCGGTCACGCACGTGAAATTAAGAGACTGATCCTTAAAAAGAATAACTTTTCTTAAATATCATGCTTGGGTTATGCATTCTTCTATATAAAAATTGTAATTCATTCAAAGGTGTTGTACTATTCTTTAAATAAAAGTTTTCTCTCTTTCTTCCCAGGTGTTTGCATTCCATGAGAATTGTTAAAAAATATTTATTCAAGATTTCAAACTTTTGCAGGTTTGTATTTCCATTTTATCTAATAAGTGTAATAGTGTATACATTTATTAGCATCAAGTACAGGTATTATTTCATACTGAAGTTAAAATCTAAAAATTCATGAAAAACTTAAGACCGAAAGGGTTTTTTATATTTTATTTAATACAGAGGTCAAAATTCCCTTTTAGAAATATATTTAATACTAAAAATACCATTGAGGATTAAAGTTATTACAAAATGCGTAGATGCCAAAATTCTTTAGAAACGTGTGTGTATCATACTTTATTGATTGTGAGAAATCAGTTGATTTTATTTATTTTCTGTATGTATACACAAATATGAAAATATAATACAATTCAGAAGTTAGATTTAATAAAGTTGTTCAAAATTTTATCAAGATAGTAGTATACATTTTCAAGATTAAAGGCTTAGATAAAATACTTACAAACGTTCATGAAGAGTAAAGTACGCTTCCTAGTACTTTAATCCAATTTAATATTGAGTGGTTGTAAAAGAATATTAAACATCTCCCGTCATCTATCTCTATATTCTCGGCAGGTGATCGATCATATGAATATATCTAGAAAAGTTTGTAAGTCTCACATCACCAAAGAGTTCCTACTTTTTAGGACTTGTTTATCAGTTCTATTACATATATGCTGTTTTCTATACTTATTATGAAAATCAAACTTTTCATAATGAAATAACAAGTGAGATCCTTCCTCACAGTCACTCTAGAACATAAAAATCTATTAATTTAAGTTTAAATCAATTTCCCCTTTTCAATGAAATAATGGGTACTGAATTTCTATATTTTTTATTGTTTTCTAGACTTTTAATTGCTTATCTTATTTAAAAACTGGTTTAGAATAGTTAAGACAACGTAATGGCTGTCTTGCTAATATGTGAATATTTTAAATTTTTACTATCTTAAAATACAGGTATAACATATCTTTACCAGCCAGGAGTGTGCTGTGACAACGTTTTTGCAAAAAATAAATTGAGTGAATATAAATCTCAAATCAATAATATCCCCAGTCCATCAAGTATCCCTGATATTTGAATTTTCTTACAAAGTAAGAATAATTACTGATAAATCATTGAATTATGATTGAGATTGTTAAAGATTAATATTCCTAGAACGGAAATATGAATAATCTGGAAATAGTTTTAAATTTTTATTTTCATGAGTATTAATCAAAATCATGGAAAAAAATGTTAACCATTGTAATATTAATATGGACAGTATTCAGCTATGACCATTCATTATATCGCCATTATATTGACTTATTACATTTTTATGAAAGTAAGAAGTAGGAGATAATTAGAAAACATAACGAGGTATAAATTCACCAGGCAATATATTTGTTTTAGGCAATACATGACACTTTAAATTTTTAAATGTCTTAATATCAACGAAAGTGACAAAGTAGTTCGGTCAATCAACCTGTCCTACATTTCTATGGATTGTAACTTATCAGAAAATTGATAAATAACAGCAAATATGCCTATTAATGAAAGAATAAAAATACAATAAATCTAAACCTTTGTAATCCCTCTAGGTAGATTTTATGGTAAACGCTAAAATATTTCTAGAACTTATATAGTCACTGACACAGAAGGATCTTGTATACCTGTGCTCTATGATTTTATTTTGTGTGGAATTCTATTTTAATGATGGTGTAAGCAGTACTTTTAAAAAAAATAAATAATGGAAACTCTAGTAGATATATATAATCTTTAGCAAGAACAGTTTTAATCATTAAAACTTTCCATTTTTATTTTCTCATCTGAAAAAACTTTTAGAAAATGAAATCTAAAATTTCATTTAACTTTTTATCTAATAGTTATAAATATAATTAAATTGATTCAGTCAATAAGGTGAAATATTATTCAATAATTTTTAGAGAATAAGTTAATAAGCATTTTTATAGTAAAAATGTCAAGAATATAAAAAATAAAGAAGCCAAACATCTTTATAATAAAAAGTTCTACACATTTACATATTTATATGTGGAAAAAGGTATATTAGGTAAAGTTTCTTTAAATACAATTTAAATATTTATTTATCATAAACTTTATATACATTTGTTGGATCGTAAATATTAAATTTTAAGTATTTTTTAATGTAAAATTATTTAATTTTATAAAGTTTTGAACTGAGTAGAAAGTGTTCGATAAATAGATTTCTCAAAAATGCCATTTAATAAGTTAAAATTCTCGCCAAAATAAATGTTGTATCACAAATCAAAAAAGAAAGCTAACCGCTCTAGTTTTGGATTAGACAAATGTCCTCGCATTCCACATAAATGCCTTTAGATTATTTAGAAATATGGTAAGCTGTAAAATATATATTTTCATTCTGGTATATTCAGGAGTTATTGTAGGATGAAAAAAAGCAGCAGACTTATATATCTGTAGAAAGCGTTTGTTGAATTCCTTCTAATTAGTGAATTGTATGGTTATATGATCCTACAACTTACTTTTGTGTGTTTTTTACTAGTTAAAAGAATAATATCTATAACCTAACTCATGAATACTAAACCCATTTTATTTGTAACATTTTTATACGTAGAAGCTTGCTAATTCATTGAAGCATTATCTAAATAATTGTATTATTTCAATTCAAGGGAAAAAAAGAAAAAGAAAATGGATTTAAAAAATTTTAGTATATATATATATATGTAATATTTTTTTCCTTGTCTAAAAAAAGTGTAATATTTAAAGGTATTCCAAAATCTTAAACTTTCTTCAATTTTTACTTATATTATTGTTTGATCTATGAATAGTCTTTGCGTATTTTTTTCATTAAATTCTTTGCAAGTCATAGAAAAGATGGTTAATTGAATCAAGAACACAGATATCAATAGAGCGAGATGATTTGTTTATCTTAAATGAAAATTTTAGGATTATATTCTTAACTGCTACTGATTATTTAAAATTTCTAAATATATATCATCATATAAATAAATATACATCATGTTTATGTTTCTTTGCATATTAAATCATAAAGTAAATTTTCAAAATTATTATAGTATAAAATATTTTAAGTTTTCATATTTAACTTTTATTCAATACACAAATTTTATTATTTTAAAGATATTTTAACTTTATGGGAGAAAACTATTTACCTGGATATATTATGAAATATTATGATAATTTTCTAAAAATGTATGATAACTTATTTTTCAAAGGTATTTCAATAATTCAAATAGATTTTAAATTTTTGTTCTGGTGGAATTTAAGATTATATTATACAGCATTTCTATGGTGTTACAGAAGAATTTCTGCAAAAATATATCTATCTGTCTTTTTAGACTGAATGAAACGAAATTTTCTAATATTCTGTAAACAGTGATATAAATATTGGCTTATGTGGTTCTATTTATATTTTTATAACCCCGGTGTTTTTTTCATAAGATATCACTAATATAGAAAATTTTTCTTATCATTTTATTTATATTGTTAATAATAAAATTATATTTCTACCTGAATTTACAAATTAATTGTTTAAAAAATCTAAAAGTGCATTTATTTAGTACAAATGGACAATAACAGAAACGGAACAGGTATTTTGTAGATTAAACTATTCAATTTTTTTCAATTTTGAAGGATTTAATGGTCAAATTTTCTTGAAAGTGGTGATATCTACATATGAAACGAGGTTTGTTACAGCTAACGATTATATTAATAACTTATTTTGGCTATACACATATTCCAGCCCTTTCACGGTCTGATATTCACCACAGAACACGAAAAACGTATAGTAATGTTGTCTGATTTCCATGTTACCAGGAATTCTGTCCGCAGGTATTTGCACAGGTATAACTCAATGACAGCTTAATCTCTTCATTATTATGTGTTTACTTTATCGAATTATTAAGAAATAACTCGATACCTTTTCCTACAAGTTCTAATAGGATACAACATAATAAAAATTTTACATGACATTGCATATGTATATATTGTAACGAATTCTCGCTACAATAAATTCCCAGTTACAGACTCATCTCCAATCGTGAGAAAAAATGACATTTGGTAGAAATAGTGAACGAATCCTTTGTGTACACTTGAACTGAGTTCATCTGTACCTTGTGACAGGAGGATGCTGGTGAATTGTTTCCAGTGTCGGTTTCAATAGCATCCCGGAGTAAGAGTCTCTTATGGCAGAACCCTCTATATTGTAAGTAAAGCAGCAATATGTTTTTCTCTTGTTCTCCAAAGGTTTGTTCAGAGACATCGATTAATGATGTCCTATAGATCGTTGAGATTGCTACCGATTACTTCTCTTGGATCCTAGCTTACGCCTATCCGTCTAGAGGTCTACAAGCGGTTCCTCACCACGTCATCAACTAGGTGTCTGGTCAGCTGAGATGGAAATTTGCGGGCGGACGAAGGTATAAATGACCAGAGTTCATGGCCCAGTGAAATTTTTTGACCGAACGAGTCTCCTGTGAAACTCATCGGCTGATAACCTTGGGAGAGCGACCGAGACTGTCCTCCCCCTTTTTTTATCTTACCTATGTGCGTGAAGCAGTGACGATTCGGAAAGCTTATTCCTTTAACGATCATCCATTCACTGTAGATTCCATTTCCTTTTATCTGTATTTTCCTCATAACTGTAACGTTTTGTATTTCTAATAAAGATCTTTAGTCTGTACGTAGGCCTCCGCTATCTTCTTTCTAGCTCACTTAGAGTTGAGTAGGCTACGATATATATATATATATATATATATATATATATATATATAATTTGATGAAATCAGACATAAGTTGTGATAGATGATGAACACAATGTTTTGCAGGGCCTATCATACACGGGAATCATTGGTTTTCTCCCTTTTTCGGAGTACTTATGCTATTCTTCAGGGTATTTTTACGAATTACTGTATTTATAGTAGTTTTTAGTTCTTACAGACCTGGGTACTTTTTTCTTTACGCAGGTTCAAGGAAATATTATAAATGTTTAAGTCTCTTTAAAGCATACTCTTAATTAATATCAATTAAAAGTTAACATTTTATGTCATTTATCTCCTTCCATAAATATGTTAAACTACACAAAAACAGCAATATAGACTCTATCAGAATCTAATGTTTTGAAATCCATAATATAACAATGAGTCCAAACCAAATGAGTATTACTTGTTATACATAAAGGATTTTTTCTACTTTTCTTATTTCCCATACATGTTGAAAGAAAAATATCTTCATGTAATTTGACTCTTAATGTATCCAAGATAATATTTACTTTTCTGACTATCAGCAACTAAAAACATATTTTTATATATTCAATAAAAATAGACAATTTTCACAATATATCAAATTTATTTTAGAGTATAGTATTAAAAATTACATTTCTATCTTGTAATTTCATAATACATTTATTACATAATTTAATTGTGTTATTATTGAATTTCGAATAAATTTCTCTATATGAGTATTTTTTCATGCCGCAAGTTTTGAAAGAATAATTTATGTAAACTATTTAAAATCTTCTAAGTGTGTTAAAGAGTGTTTATCTTTTTTTTCTTCTAAATTACAACTAGGACCTTTACAAACAGTAACATATAGCCCAAGAATATCTTTCCATTTTTGTTCAAATAACATATTTTAGTAACATACCTTTACATTATGTTTATTGCCAAGATTTCAAAATTTCCTTTAGAAATTATAGGAAGTTCTATTTTATTGATTCTTTTCTGTACTTCAAAATTTAATATTTTTTGTAGCTAGTCCGGTTTTGTTATTTATGGAAAAAAACATCTGAGATTTTTTTTCAACTGTGCATTATCTGTAGAGCTACACAGTAATGGGTTTCCATTTCATTTCGCATGATAAAACTTTGAAAGACTTATGCATGGAGTAGAGAGATGATTGATTCTAATTTTTTTTATATCTCTAAAATTATAAAAAAATGAATAGCATATGTAATGCATAGCATACTGGGATATAACTAAATCTATTTTGGGCTATTGAACTTTTGTCTAGTATTATAAAAATAATTTCATATTCCATCTACTTCCCTACTATGTACGCTTACTTTTAAAACCAATTTAGAAATAAAAATACGATATAACTTCAACAACAATAAATATAAATAAAACTTTATAGAAAATTGAGTATGAATAAAATAATTCCTAAAATTAAATCTGTAACCCTTGATACTTATTCGATCATCTATTAACGTTGCTAATATTTAACGTTCGTTTAGTCTTGCATAGCAGTAACAGTTGCTGATTAGTTGAAACGTTAAGGTCTAGTTTTATGTTATACGAGGGCTCTGGTACCGAGACCTACTACTAAAATCGGAATAAGAATGCCTACTATCATCCCCGTTAGCAGTGGGATTCGAACCTACGATCTCCGATACCGAAGATGAGCGCCCTACCGATTCGACCACCTAACGGCAGCAGTAAATGTGACTTAAGTATAAAATGCCTTATAAAGATAAACTGTGATTTAAATTATTAGTAAACTGTTAGTAATAAATTAATCTTATTGTAGTTAAATGTTATAAAGTCAGTTATTGTCATTAGGAATAAAATTGTACAAAGATTAAAGTTTCCAACAAACTCAAATTTGAGATCTTTACTCAGCATAATTTAACAATGAATAGGAAATAAAACTAAAGCGAGTTTAATGAAACGAAGGATACAGATACGCACACATGTTAGAGTACTGTCAAGTTTAAAATACACATGTTTTGTAGAAAATAATTAATTTTGTACAATATAAACTATTTCAAAAAGACAGTTCTCAATCTGATGTTATTGCGGTTTCTCATTCTCCTGGTGTAGAAAAGCCTATACCAGACCAAATAGACAGTACCACAATATATGACTGGTCCATGGCTAAAGGTAATATGCAAGATTACTTGATAGAGGAATCTGTTGAGAGAGGACTAAAGACTGACTAAACTTGACTATTTAATATGGATAAGCCACATTTTGTGTGTAAAATTAGGTGATGGAAATTGTTTATTTAGAGCTCTTTCAGTTTGTATTTACAATTATGAAAACATACATACTGTACTTAAAAAGATATAGTTTTATATGACTTTTGCATATGACTTTTGCATGAATCTTTTTGATTATCAATTTGTAACTCAGAATGTTTTGAAAGATTTCAAAACTTTTATTAGGAAATATATTATTACAAGATAGTATCAAATTTAGTTCAGGTGCTATATTTTCCACTTTAGACTCGTTTCTTATCTATAAATAAACAAAAAATAATATTTATGATATTTTATTTTGTAAATTTGGCTTTTAAACGAGATTTTTAATACTATCTAGAAATGTATGTAAAATATATACTGTTTAAGTTATAAATAACAGACATTATTAAATATTTCTAACAAATTTCTTTTACCAATCTTTAAAATACTTTTTAACTTTTTAACACCCACCTAGGATGGATTCTTTAAGCTCTGATTGCCAGGATGTTTTTTTATGTTATGAAACTATGTTATTTTGTAGAAACCATCATAGAGATACTGATCATAAATCCCTACACCTACAAATTTATTTAAATATATAGCATCATTTGTCTTTTTCAAATAATCATCAAGATGGTAATTACTAGCCAAAATATATTTTAACTTTTTATTTAAATGGATAATCTCCTGAAGTTCCTTTTACATGTTAAATAATGTAAATAATTATGTAACAATGAACGCCTTATTGTTTTAAATATTTTTCCAACAAGGTAAAAACATAACCCTCTGCATTTACATAATGGATATTATATCATCATAATGTTTTGACGAATAACAGCTAGTGTATAAGACATGATTTTTTTCAGTTTTAAAAATATTTTTAATGTAGTATATGAAAACTAGTAAAAAACTTACAACTGTTTTCCTTAATTTAAAATTTTGACAGGCCAATGACTTAAAAATTCTTCCTATTTATCGTTTTCTCCCTATGTCTACCGAATTTACTTTAGAATTTGTTTTAGAATTAAACAGATCATCATGACATTTTGTATGTTTTAATTATATATATATATATATATATATATATATATATATATATATATATATATATATATATATATATATATATATATATATATATATATATATATATATATATATATATATATATATATATATATATATTTATATATATACATATATATATATATATATATATATATATATATATATATATATATATATATATATATATATATGGAATTCAGAATAGAATTTAGTTTATATAAGATATTACCATATTATTAAAAGTTTATTTTTGGTTTTCTAATGCAGCTACCAATACCGGCACTAATACCTTCATGTCAATAGATGTCTGCAAAACTGGTACTCATTTAGCACGATACGGGAAGTACATGTAGCTTAAGAAACGCTACTGACACAAATAAGAGTACTCACGTTGGTTCCTCGTAATTTAGAAGCAGAAGGGTATCCCCCACGATTAGCCTAAACTCCCCAGAGGTATCTTTGGAGAATTTAGAGAACATTGTGACTACAAACATATTTTACGTTCACCAGTCACTGTAAACGAACACGGCAGATCTTTGGACATTTTCGAAACCCGAACCAACAACCTTTTGTTGCATTTGTCGACTGAGCTACCGCGGATCCTGTGTTATCAGAAATAATTTTATTTCAATAGTTTAAGATGGAATATTTTAAAGATATCCCTAAACTATATGAATATTTTTTTAAAAAAGTAGTTATTATCCCTCTCTCTGAGATGATTGTATTATGAAACTAAATGGGTGAAATATATAGGGGAGACGGGGCACCTTGGGACACTTTTCAGATAAACATTTTTATGAATTTTTTTTAAAGCTAATTGAAAAAAATAAGCATGCATGCATATATTGTCATCATATCTGCTTCTTATAAACATTAAACCTACTTAATATCTCATTTAGTTAAATAGTAATAAAAGAAATAAAGTACCTTTCCAATGTCCCAACCTGCCCAAATGCATGAGGTAGGTTGGGACACTAAACAACAAATACAAAATACTGTTCAAATTATTTTTATTCACTGTTATAATAGAGAAATAGCTGAAAATTGTCCAAGTTAATACATTTTTTATTACATTATTGACACATTATTGATACTTATATTTGCAGCTGATTCAAGCATATTAGCATTTACAGCAGAATACTTTCTGTTTGTTTTTCTTGTTCTCACCATTTTTTTCTGAAAAAGAAAAGATTAATAAATTAATATTTTGACATGTTAAATCAATTAAAAATCAGGAACCATAACATTATTTATTTTACTTGAATTGATATTTGTTTACACTTTTTAAAATATCCCAAGGTACCCCATCTATGTTTGTCCCAACCTGCCCCATTTTACACAGTATCTTTTGGTAACTACCATACAGTTAGGCTTAACAATACAATTTATTTATTAGCACAGAAATAATAATAAATGAATTTTCTTTCATAACAATACACTTTTTTTAACTATTTTAATTTTTTTCAAAAAACTTACTTTTTAAAATGCACATTGATGTAATTTTGGGTTATTCAAAACAAAGAAAATGAAATTGTTCCTTACCTATAAGCACTATCTTCATCAAAATTCTTTGAGAAGTGAAGAGTAATGTCATCTATCAATACACATGAGCACTAATTCCTGGCTGCAAATTAAAGCCTGAAAATAAAGGTGTCCCAAGGTGGGCTATGTCCCAAGGTGCCCCACTCTCCCTTACAAATTTGCATGCTTAAAATGCTGACGCTTATCTTGAAGTGATATGTACACCTAATGATTTTTTTACACAACAAATAAATATAAATTTCATTTCTCATTTAATTCTCTTCGAGTTTGATATTAGGCTTGAATGAAGCTGCTAACAGAGATACTCGTGATCATTTGAAATCAGTTATAAGTAGAAGGTTACGATCTAATCAAAAATAAAACTTCCATAGCTTGCAGTAAAAAATAATTTTGAATTTTGAATTATATACTTATTTAAAACATTCACTTGAATCTTAGACTAGAAGTGAGTTTTTAGATCTACTCAATTTAATTAATACCTTGATATGTTTTCTCTTGGATTCTTTAATTCAAAATTGAAATTTAAAACGGATTTTTAGAATATAAAGAAACCAAATATGTAAATATCAATTCAATAGAATTTGAAGATTATTTGAAGACTATTTAAAATAATAAATGCATATAATTTTATTGTTAATACCAATAAGGAACTGCATATATTAAATTATATCAGTTTACATATTTCTATAAATAATTTCAAAGTAGCAGTCTGTCACTAAAATGCCATAAAATTATTCTAAAAATGAACACAAAATACTGAAAATTATGTTTATAAATTATTTCTTTATAAAGTATTATAAAGTATAAAAGTATTTTAAAAGTATTTATAAAGCATAAAAGTATTTTAAAAGTATTTATAAAGTATAAAAGTATTTTAAAAGTATTTATAAAGTATAAAAATAGTTTATAAAGTATTTTTTAAGAAGAAAATTGTTTAAGTGAGTCATAGCATTCTTTATTTGTATCATGACAGAATTTCTACACAGAAATAAGAGCATAATAAGATTCCTATTTCTAGAAAGTAAAACATGTTTCTTCTCAAACTGATCGTGAGGCAGGACAATTTCAAAACAAAATATGTCAATCAGAATTTTCAAAGTTTCTCATGTATAATCGAAAAGATAAGTTTTCAAATAAATCGTTTAAAAAAGTAGATTTAGCAATATGAAAAGGGATATTAACTGAGTATTTCCGTTCCTAACACTTCATTTTATACAAATTCCCATCGATCCGTCACGCACATTACTATTGAATTTCTTATTTATCAAGCGTTTCATTTTAGCAATTTTATACCTTCGATTTGTAGTGTAGGACATGCAGATTGTCGGAATAAAGTTGAAAAAGTTTTACCTTATATTTTCCTCTAATCAATAAAATAGATAACTATTGTTCTATGTAATAACAATTGTTGCAACCATGATATTTGCTTCAAATCCCTCCCCTACACACAATAAATGTAGCAATATGTTTCTGTTCGTAAACATAAAATAATACACAATTTTAAGCCAACAGATTAAAAGTTTTTATAATCATATTTAAATTGAAGCTATTTATTTCATTTTTGTGTAAAATAATTAGCTTATTGATATAAGAAGCTAAACTTATCTTCTTTTAAATAGCCTCTTTTTGTAAATGAGTATTTTTCTAGCAACTTGTTGAAATATAAAATTATACTGAACCTCAAAAATATAATGTTTACTAATCAATATATATATATATATATATATATATATATATATATATATATATATATATATATATATATATATATATATATATATATATATATATATATATATATATATATATATATATATATATATATATATATATATATATATATATATATATATATATATGTATATATATGTATATATATATATATATGTATATATATATGTATATATATATGTATATATATATATATATATATATGTATATATATGTATATATATATATATATTATATATATATATATATATATATATATATATATATATATAAATATATATATATATATATATATATATATATATATATATATATATATATATATATATATTATATATATATATATATATATATATATATATATATATATATATATATATATATATATATATATATATATATATATAGATATATAATATATATATATAATAGACAGAGAGAGTAGAGAGAGAGAGAGAGAGAGAGAGAGAGAGAGGGATAATCTTGCCTGGTGTTAATAAAGGTTACACTGACATTTTACTCTATACAGAGTACAGATTACAATCAAAAGAAAAATATCACAACTAGAAGATTTATTATTCTTAAATAGAAGATTTCGATCTCCTACAGCTAATTGTTTTAAAGTTATTCACCACAGAATAATTTTTTTGAAATTTTTCGTTATATAGAATGACGATTGCAATCAAATAGAGATGTTACACAATTTGACATTATAATAGTCCTAAATACAACTTGTCAACCGTCTATGGTTAATAGATTTTAAGGTATATTAGATACATACACACGTAAGTCATTAAGGAACCAGTAAAATTTAATTCAGAAAGGGTCAAAAAGGATATTTAACGTTTCAAAATTAAAGTTTCCTTGTACTTTCAAACACACGTAAAACTGAAACTTGTCAAAATTCATTGAAGCATGGGTTAAAAGACGATTTCCGGTAAATGTTTGGCAATGAAAGTCTCTGTAATTACAATATTTCCTTTTCAAAATTTCAAGACTGCTTTAAATATTTGGGTAGTGAGAATTGAAGCAGTAGTTATAGGAAGCAAGTGCAGAGATGATAGACATAACAAGTCGATTCAAGAGGTATAGTGTAAAAACAATACATTTTTTTCCGGAACTTGGCACAAAATCTATTAAAATGTATATTGAAATGTTGAATATTTATTCTATTTATGAGAATAGCTTAGATTGTAACAGAATAATTGTTAACTTTTTCTCTTCTTTAATAAGAATACTTTTTTAAAATAAATAAATAATGATTAAATGTTTCTATTTAGTTTTAAACAATTAACTTGTCTGTTTTTATGACCAAATTTTTAAATGTCAACCGCTGATAATTTACTACTAAATAATAATTTTTGTTGCTTTGTAAACTAACCATTAAATATTTTATTAATCTAGAAATACATATTTGAATATCTTTTTACTACTCCCCACTCTCTCTTTCTATCTGTAATATTCACACACACACACATATGTGATAACACGGACTTCACGATGGGTGGTTGTAAACGTGGCCCATAAAAATAACACCGTTTTAGCTAAATACCTTTATTAAGATAACGTTGGAGGATGGGTTCACACTTCATCATAGGGACAGGACAAACTACGGGGTCAGCTAGCATGAAGTTATATGTGGAAGACCGTTAACACCTGAGTCAACATCTCAGTCAAATTCTGTGGGAAAAATCTGCCTCCGACAGCATACATCTCCTTTTTGTTTGGAAAAATCCTAAATTGTCCGCTAGGACAATGTAGAATTATAATTGGTTAGACTAGTTCTCTGAGGGTGTAAACTGTAGCCCCAGTGGTTAATTTAGGTTAGCGGTTAAAAAGGGGAAAGCAAAAAGAGGTGGAATTTTTTGTCCTTGACTTAAGATTTGTAAAGCCCTGAGATTTTTCTCGAGATTGTCTTATCGGTTGTATTAAAAACGCGTACACCGATTCAGTTTAATTTTCCTTACACACACACACACACATATATATATATATATATATATATATATATATATATATATATATATACATATATATATATATATATATATATATTTATATATATATATATACATATATATATATATGTATGTATATATATGTATGTATATATAAATATATATATGTATATTTATATATATATAATATATATTATATATATAATATATATATTTCCTTAAATATATATATAATATATATTATATATATATATATATATATATATATATATATATATATATATATATATATATATATATATATATATATATATATATATATATATATATATATATATATATATATATATATATATATATATATATATTAATATATATATATATATATATATATATTATATATATATATATATATATATATATATATATATATACAGTATTTGATAGAACACCAAAAGCAAAGAGTTCCCACAATTATGTAACTATTAAAGATAAAATACAATTTTACTCTACCATTCAAACGTATTTCAGTTAAAACAAACGTCAAAATAAATATTCAGGAAGCTATCTTGAAGCCATGAAATGCAGCATGATAAATTGAATCTCACTCAAAATATAAATATTGACTGTAAGAATGAAAAAGCATTTACCCAAAGAAACTTATAAAGATTATTTAATTTTCTGCAGTAAATATTTGTTAAAGGAATTAGGACTCTCAAAATGTATCACCGATATTCTTTAAAATATATAATACAGATTAACTTTAATAATATTCTTATAAAATAATATTATTCCTGCATACTTAGCTCTTTTCTTCCTTATTTTGTAAAAGAATTTGAATAACCTACAATTCATAGCTGAGATTAAAAATTTCAGAAATTCAATAAAGGCAAAAAAGTTTCGTAAGATTTTATAAAACAAACATTTTAATAACAAACTTTTCTATATCTTAAATATTCCATAATAGGTGATATTACCGTAAGATAAAAGACTATTAACATTTTTATGTAAAATAGAAGAGTTTAACCCCTTCCTCTTTTTCCCGAACTTTGCTTCTGCAAATTATATGGATAAATCAGTCTCTGGATTTGCACCACTCACTTTTAACTTTATTTATTTATTCATTTTTGAAAAGTAGAAGGCATTATTTTCGATGTCGGGTAATAATCGTATTGACTAACATTTAACGCAATTATTTTAAAATTCGTTAAGTTTTTTAAATAATTGCTTTTAAGCGTAGTAACTCTTAAGTTTATTAGACTCTTAAGCAATAAGAAATTTTTGACATAGTATTTTTAAGAATTATTTTTTTTCTGAAATTCAAAGTTAATAAAATGTAATGCTTTTTGATATAGATAGTATCTTACAGCACATGCTTTATAGTGAAATTTAATTTTTTGGGTATTAGAAGTTTATATTCACAACTTTAAACAACTTTTAAAAATAATTTAAGCTAATTTACTTCAAGGTTCTTTTAGAATATTAGACCGTAATGAAATAAATTCTAGCTAAAACTCTATTAAAATTATTCCAAATTAGATAGTTTGGTCAAATGCTCATGTTTTTAATATTAAATATCTCCTACTAAAACTGTAAGTTACATACACCTAAACTAACTCCTAAGAAACTGAATTTTTATTATATATATATATATATATATATATATATATATATATATATATATATATATATATATATATATATATTCCAAAATTATCAATCTATTGTTTTTACATATTAAATTATGTATCCCCAGGTAAGAAGATTTATGTTTTCTTTTTTATCAATTCTTCTTTTATGTGATATATATATATATATATATATATATATATATATATATATATATTTATTTATTTAATTTAAAGCAATATTTTTTCTCTCGTTGAAATTATTATTTTTACACAGGAAATAGTAAATATATATCTTATAAAAAAGAGTATATAAAAGTCTAGTTATAATTAAAATGTTCTGATATATTTATCGAAGTCACTATTATATATATATATATATATATATATATATATATAATATATATATATATAATATATGTGTGCGTGTGTGTACATTGGTGTCCAAAATTAATTTGGATTGGATATTTTTTTCAAATTTTATGGAAAGAAATTAACAAAATATAAAACTACTACTTTGAAGCTAACATACAAATGCTGTGAGACAAGTACGTATGCTTATATTTGTGTGAGGATGGAGTTTGTAGAACAGGTTTTATAAGAACGTTGGGCAAAAGCTGCATTTAATTCGCTCACATATCCCTCATATTTCCCCGAATATTTTTTAGAATAAATTAATGAAATTCATGTAGTAAAAATGAGTAGCCACGAAAAGTTAGATAACAATATGAGGTTTCGAATCATGAAGAGGCTAGAAACAGGATGTTATCAAGTCCATATTTATAGAAACTTTAATGTTTATAACGTATGTAAATAGTTTCTAATTATCATATATATCGATAGAATGTCTGAATCAGTTTGTCTATGGGCCAAAACATAAAAGAATATCCCTATTTCATTATGATAGGGACACGTAACAGTCATTTTACAGCTCTTCAGCTCTAGCGCGATTTCTGTGTGACCACATAAAAATGAATTTCTAATTTTGTTCATTAAAGAACATTTTTGTGAGGGAGATCTGTTTGAAAAATGTCCCCTGTATCACTTCCCGGTACAAGAGATTCCATTTAACATGTTGCATAGACCATAAATATTAAAGAAGAGAACAATGCGTGAACTTTTAAGTTTTAGATAATTCCCGCTTCTGTTTACTGCTTATTTTCGAAGTGATTTGATATAAAAAGAACTAGGGTCCGGTACCGAGCATTCAATGTCCGATAAATCGATCATTATATCAGGGGAGATATTAGCTTCAATGCAGACGTCATACCCAATACCAGCACATCACTCCATGCTATGCCTTTCCAAAATGCACTATGACTGGTGTGATGTAGGGTAATAATGTTTTGGAGCCCAATGTTTTCCTTTTCAAGGATGTAATTTGAACTCATTTTATTTTAAAGAAGAAAACGCATGGACACATAGAAGTCATCTAGCTATGTTTTTCTTGAAAGTGAAGATATTAACTTAATGGATTACTTAGACAGAATTTCAGACCTCATACGTATTGTGCATGCCTGGGACATTCTGGACAGTAAAACTGTAACTTGAAAGATCCTTCCCAGAACCATCTAGAACATGAAAACTATCATTTGCAGACTATGAACTTTTTTAAAGGACTATATTCAGTTGTCACAGGAATTCACCTCTTATTTACAGTATGAAACCACTGTATAATACCTGTATATCTGTAACAGGAGTCCGTACTCTTAATAAACCCATTTTGTTTTGTACCACGTGAGTCTGGTCAGTTGTGAGCATGATCGTGAGTACGTATTATAACTGCTGATTAGATAATATTTGCATTATTTTAATCTATGTTCACATCAATGTTTATTAAAATATATTTGGTATTTCTGGAGATAATGAATCAAACACGAAATATCACTTATTTTTAAACAACAACTTATATTAAGATATTACCTGTGTCCAAGATTACTATGTGGTAAAATACTTTATTTTGCATTCTATTGTATCTTAGTTTCACCAAATATTTGACTTATTCGGCCTTTCACACCTTAGGGCTGTGTGCAGAGGGTCAAAATCTTCCGAGACAATGTAAGCAAGCTTTTTTTTTAAACGCTTGATGTATACAAAAAAGTTAAAGATATTTTGTTCTTCATATGGAATAATACCACTACCAGAAAAAAAGTATTTTACAGTTCAACCAATGAATGTTTTACTTGGATACCAGAGACTGAATCAAGAACTGAACTGCAAAATTAGGATAAAGCTGATAAAATATATTCTTTACATTCCTCAACAAACAATAAAGATACAGTGTAGTCAGTGTCTCATATGAGGTGCAAAATTAAAATAGAAAAAGGGATAGAAAATCAACTACTAAGTTAATTATATTTTTGCACTGCTTATTTTAAATTATATGCTTTTTATAAGATTAATTTTTTAATATGTAACTAGAAAAATAAGTTTTACATTGCAGTGTTTTTGAAAATTTTCTGTAGTGTTCTAGAGAAAATGATTGGATTGTAAAATATTTGTTTTATGAGCTTTGTAGTGTAGTTCACTAAATTCATAATACATTTTTATATATTCTCATTTAGTAAAATGTCACCGTGACAATCGTAAATGATGTACAAATGCCTCAAAAGGTATATAAAATGCTAAAGGAGTACTGCATAATGTTAATAATTTTTAGTAACAATAAAATACAAATTTTGAGACATTTTGGAAACACTTTAGTAATATGCTACATAGTAAAAGCGAAAGATGCTTAAAATTTTAAAATCGGGAAAAATTGCAGAGATGAGAAGTTTTGCGTAGTATCAAGTTCACATCTGTATTAAAATGTTAAGCATTACTGATGTGAAAGCGAACTGAAAATCTCATTTAATTACCAATTTTATTAAAATTTCCGTCTTAAAGCTTATTTTATACCAAGATATGATGTAAAATAAATAATTTTAAAAGAAGAAATTAATAAATGCAATAACCTAAATAAAGCGAAACACAAATCTATTTTCCTCTTTATAATGCGAATATCCCTAGGTGAAAATTTGCTAGTCCATCGTCCTATAGCTTACTTACTCAAGTTAAAAGATTAGAAAAAATTCCGTTATGCTCACTTATAAAGTATAACGGAAGATATAACTTACCTAAGGTAGTAGATATAATAATAATATAAATTAAGAAAAATATATCGTAAATGTCATAAGAACAATATATCATAAAAAACACTTCCAACTAGATAAATAATAAATGCATAGAACGTTTATTTCCGTTCATATTAATATTAATTGCATTTTTAGGATCCTGTTCAAAATTATCTTTTAATTCTTTATAATCATGCTTTATTTATTGATCCTTCTTTGTGTAAATAAAAATACAAAATAATACAAAAATATATTAAAAACCATTTGCCGTTACCACTCAAAATTTAGATGATTATCTCGAAATAAAATAGTGGAATTCCGATCTCGCAATTAAATAATATACGGATCATTAACCCTATTACAGGAAATAAATTATGTAATATTTTTAGCGTCGAATATAAAATAGAAATAACAACTAATTTTACCTAAAATTTAATAAATAAAAGGGGAAACGTCTGAAATAATTAAACAACAGATAAAGGTGGTGATATTTAACTTTATATTCTTTAAATCTAATGAAGTTGTAAATAAAAAAGTAAATTGTAGAATATTTTTGATTAATAAAAAGTACATATATTTCCTAACACATAAACATTTTCATAACTTATTAAATTAAAAATATTTTAATTAAATGTTAGGTTCTAATTTCAAGAGAACAGATTTAAAGAACTATTTAGTGTGTTAGAAGAAAAGGATTAAAATTTCAAGACGTTTAATTATCTTTTGATAAGTTAATTTATATGAATTTCAGTAACGTTCTTAAGAATAGATTATTTTTAACAATAATGCACAACTTTGATATCTTCTAATGAAGAGAGTGAGAGTTGTAAAAGCATTAGATTCTTATAAATTAATCATAAATTATCCAGCTGTGCAAATCTTCAAAGGATTAATGGGACTATAACACAGGGGAATTGGAGATTGATAGAAGAGCAATTTATCATTAAATTTATAAAAAGGGTTAAGTGACTTTTCAATATACGATAATTAAATTGTGTTATTACTTGAAAACGTCTTATTCTGGCGTTTAAATTAATGTTTCCTTGCAATGTATTATGAGATTAGCCATTTTGATGAGAAAGAAATATGATTAAACAAATGAATCAATCAGTCAAACGTGCCAGTTGAATATAAATGTGTTGACCTTGACAAATAAATATTTAACGAATTTTAAGTTATTAATTTTCTCAGTTTCGTGACTTAAAAGATATTAGTTCGGATTGTAAATATATTTATATACTTTTGATTGCAAATATATAAATATATTTCAATCATTCTACAAGTAAATATGTCGAAAACTTGAATTCAAGCCAAAAACACAACAGGATATTTCACCAGACCAGTAATAAAACAGGCATATATACATTTATCCATAAAAAAGATTATCAAAGGGTATATTATGATATTTGTATGTAAAAATCAACTAATACTTGTACACGTAGATTAAAGCAGTAGCATAATAATCGAATAATTAGTTTGCACCTTTTGCAGTAGCCAGCTGTTCCTGGGTTCCAGGGAACAATTAGTTAAAGATTCTTGCCAGCAGAGGTCTTAGAGGAATAGAGGTTTAAACGATTGTTCCCTGTCTCACTAAATCTTGTGTATCCAAAAAGTAGACCTTAGGCCTCAAGACCTAACCAAACCTATATAAAACTGATTAGGTATGCTATTCGCACCGAAACAATATGTATTTTGTTAATTAAAGGTGCTTTCTAAAATGAAAGTTCATTACCTTTTTTGTAGGTGATCTCAACACAAACTATACAAATGCCGGTATTGCAATACAAAGTCACTGAACTCCTAGCTTTTGGCACACTTGTTTTTGCCACTAGGAGTGGTAGCTATTAGGCAACTATTCATTATGAGCTGTCAAAGTATAATCATTTATATGTACTTACAGCTCGTATTCAGTGTAATGCATTTGAAATACAACTCTACCTCAGAAATAATTAAACTCAAACCAACCAACCAACCTACTATAATATTTCATTGAATTTCCAATGCTAAATCTGTTGTTAGCTTTGGAAAATTTTTCACCACTTTCTTATGTATGTATGAAAATTATTGTGCATAATTTTACAATCAATTTTTCGTTGTCTTTCTAATTTACAGGACTCTGTCTATTAAAGTTGTGCCAAAGTGAGTGTAGAGTATAAGCTCAAATATTTAAGTTATTTTTTAATTTCTACCATAAACTATTAACTGAGAGCCAATAACCTATATACATATATTCACAGTATGCAGGTTTATAGTCCCACAGTCTATAAAATTATGAACTACAAGACTATATTCTTTCGCACTTTTAACAAGCATAATTTTATAGAATTAAAGAAAAGAAAGTTATTTATTTTTTTAATATATCTGTATCTTAAATACAAGAGTATTTTAAAAATTTATAATCATTTGGGGAAAATTCTTAGTAATAAGTGTTGACACATATGAGAAATCATTATTAGTTTTATTTTATTGACTGTTTATACTATCCTGAATGATTAATAATAAAGATTTTCTATCGTATCACATAGCTTATGATTGTCACATCATGATTTATACTTATCACCATGAGCTTCAAAGAAATTTTCAATCAAGTAATGACAGTTAAATACTGAGTATTTCTAATATTTTAAATAATATATGTAAAATAATATTTTTTTCAGATTCTAAATAAAATTTTTAGAAACTATTTTTATTTCTATGATGTTTTAAAATATTACGATTTGCCTTGTACCACTTAGCTTAAGAAAGTGTATTATGCTTAGATTTACCACTAAGGACTTCAAAATAGTCTTTAAACAAGTAATTTCTAGTGAATGATTAAAGACTGAATATTTTAGTATGAATAATGATATAATTTATCACAAAAAAGGAAATTCTCATAATTACGATTGCATATAGATGCTTTCTAATTTCCATGTAAAGTATCAGAAATAATTAATTTAAAAATAGATCTGTAAAAATTCAAAATAAATATAATGCAAAATTACTTCCAAAAATCTGTATTCCATTCTGAGCAATATTTAAAAAATATTCGAAATAGATTCTGACAAAAAATATTGTTTTTTATGTGTATTTAATATGTATTTTCATATGCATTTGATATGCATTTTAATGTGTCCTAAATTAAATTTGGAAATCAAGATTAATGTCAAGCATTTTTCTACTGTACATTTTAACATTTCGAATAAAGTTTATTGTTTCGTTTTATTTTAATCGAATGTTTAGAGAAGAGAAAACAACTCCTACTCACAATTTCCCGCATTTGCATTAATTACAGCATCTCCCACGAGTTGTAGCATATATGCTTTACTTTTGATAAGCTTTTACTAATGCAAAGTCAGAGTTCTTACGTGTCAAGTAATCGTTTACGTAGTATCAGTTAAAGTTCTGTGTTATGGGCTATAACACTTGAAGATATTTATTTCTCCTTTTAAGTGAAGTAAAGTGAAATTTTCCTTTCATCTCTGGCGTAAAAATTTCAACCCCCGCTAATTGTAGCTAAATATAGTCGTAGGCGTGAAAAGTGAAAATATTAACAAATGATAAGAATTAAAGTTATAACTAATAACACCACTTTTTACTAGAGAATGTATTACCTATTTGTTAGCTAAGAACCAATCTCCAAATATTTATCTATAAATTAATGTAGGTATGAAGTCATTGTACGGCAGATTAAATTTTATTAACAGTTGAGATGATCCATTGTGTTTAGGAATAGCTTGAAAGAAATTTACTAAAGTGCCTTCAGTTATTTGAACACAAATATAAACAATATATTACTGACACAGAGCAAGGACTAAAGCTTCAATAACAGCATTCATCTATAAATTTTTTACATTATAAAGGTCAAAGAACTTATTTTCCCCACGCAGTGTCTTACACGATAATATACGTGGGGAGAATAAAACGTGTGGGAAGAACTGTTGTACATGATTACGGAATGCACAAATATTCCTTAATCATAAATAAAAAAATGTGATTATACTAAAATTATTTTTTAATTTTTTATGATAATCTTAAAGGTTTTTAAAAAGCAAAAACAAGTTAACAAACTAAAAATATTTAAAACAATTTACGATGAGTTCTAATACTTTTTATCAAATTTTGTAATTATTTATATTGTGTAAATAAAAGTTTTATTGGCTTCCATTAGGTATTAAGGTAAATTTGTATAAATAGGAAAATTTGATTTATATAAATGAAAGTAATTTTATTTAGTCGAAAACAATTATTTTTTAGTCAATTTGTTTATGTAATTTGGACAATATTTGAAGGAATAATATATATTATCAACCATCATGACTGAATGTAAAGAGTCTTGAGACCAAATGTTTACAAATTCAATATTCCAGAAATAAATAAATATAAAAGGTTATTACTCTCAAAATATGTTTCTGTTAAAGAGACACTACAAAAAATATATACATTTCAGAGAAAATTATAAATTTATAAAATCATGTTTGATGCTTGAACAAGTCATTATCTGATTCCAATAGTTTAGAAAGTAAACATACAAAGGTACGACAGACGTAATGTATTGTCAACTAGTAAGAATATTCAAAAAGTGAACCATAAATTTAAAACCAGTAAACATTTAAAATTACTTCCATAATGGAGCGGTTTAAAATAACAAATGCCTATTTTGTCATAATTGTCGGTTATTTAACCAAAAATCTAGGGATTGTTTTCATATATGCTCTCAATTTCCCACTACCGAACCAGAATTAAAAACAGAAGTAATTAACAAACTCTTCATTGTTCATTCGAAAATGGAAATGGAGAAAATTATCATTCAAGGGTTATACGTTTACTGTTTAATTCCATACTGGTAGTCTCTGGAGTTTCTTTATGCAGAACAATATTTATGAGTTTATAGGACATTTATTTTTAAATTCTACAAAGATGCAACTAACTTGATTTCATAAAATACTCATTTAAGGAGGCACAATTGAAATAAAAAAATATTTCAGACATATATATATATATATATATATATATATATATATATATATATATATATATATATATATATATATATATATATATATATATATATATATATATATATATATATATATATATATATATATATATATATATATATATATATATATATATATATATATATATATATATATATATATATATATATATATACATATATATACATATATATATACATATATATATATACATATATATATATATATATATATATATATATATACATATATATATATATATATATATATATATATATATATATATATATATATATATATATATATATATATATATATATATATATATATATATATATATATATATATATATATATATATATATATATGGGTTATTGATAATGTGAATAAGAATTGCGATGAAATTTTAAAACAAAGTGAATTTAAATTTTGCCATGAAGGTATCGAGTTATATGAAAGACAGAAGAAAATTTTCTTAAATTAATTGATATTTCTCTATCAGGCCATCAGTCGGATTTAAAAAAAATTCATACAAATTTCGCCCATAAATGCTTTACGTTGTACATAATTATAAGCCTTATTAACATGAAATTACTGATATTAAGCTGAAGGTAGTTGTAACCAGTAGTAAAAATATATACCAGTAGTAAAAAATCTCGTAGAATTTCACATGCAGAAACGCTAGAAATTAGCAGTCAAATTTAGAAATAATTAGAAAATAAAATTATTAGACCTAGTAATTATTATTGAGCTTCACCTATTGTTCTGCTGAAAAAGAAGATCAGTTCTTTTCGTCTATATGTACATAACCACAAATTAAATGCAAAATCAAAAAATGATGATTTCTTCTACCTCTGACTGAGATTTCATATAAAAAGTTCAATCCGCTAAACTTTTTGCCATGCTTGACCTTATAAATTATTTTTTTAATATTCCTGTTGCTGAAACCTGGAAAAAACATACAGCCTTTAGAAGTGACCAAAGTCATTTTGAATGGAATGTTTCCTCGTTTGAAATTTGTTTGTCTCCTACGGTTTTCCAAAGTCATTTTTATTATGTATTGCGAGATTTATTGCACGATAGCATTGTTCTTATTCATATGTATGGAGTAATCATTCAATTATAAACCATTCAAGATGGTATTGTAAAACTAAAATATTTTTTTATATATTACATCAAAATATGGTAAACAGATTAATTAATTTAAAAAAATGTCAATTCTCGTACTCTAAAATATATTTCTTCGGTTACTTAGCAGAAAACATTATATTTAACCTTTTCTAGGATAAAGTTAAATCTGTAAACAACTTTCCAGACCCAAAGTCAGTAAAAAAATTGGTTTAACCAGAATTTTATGTTTCACTAGATATTTTAGTTAGTTCGTAAAGTTTTATTCAATTATAGATAAATTAGTCAATGACGTATTGCGATACGATAATTATTTCTCCTTTGGTAATAACCTACTCTTTGAATTTAAACTTTTAATTGACGATCTTTCTTCAGATCCTGTACTACCTATTTTTAATCATAATGCTAAATTACCACTGCAGATAGAGGAAATTACATACTGTTATTGGGCAGTATTACTTCAAAAATGAGATGAAGGACAGTAATACTATTGCATTAACAAGAAAACTCTTACACTCGAAGAAAAAATACTTTAGTTATTTGCTAGAGCTGTTATTGAATATTTTGAAAAATTAATTTTTTTCAAGGAAGATTGTTCAGATTTTCAACAAATGATGAATAATAAAGATATAACATCTGAATTTACAAGATTGGCTATATTTTTGTTCTAATTTACTTATGAAAAGGTTCACAAACCAGGAAATCGAGTGAAACCCTTTGATGCATTAAGTAGAGAACCAGTAATAACTACAATATAAAACGAAATAACAGATAAAATTAAGAACGTCTAAAATAATAGCGAAGATATAGCAAAGGTAAAAAAAAAACTTTTATCAATTGGAGAAAGTAGTTCTTTAAAATACTTAAAGTTATTTTTTTTCAAAGTCATAGACGGCAAAGAAATGCTTGTAATATCAGCGTCTGTGCGAACCGAAATAAAGAAACAAACTTACAAAAAGGGTAATTTCATTTTAACAAAACCTGAACAAATTCTCCAACTCGATTGTTATTTTCCAAAACTAAAAAGTAATGTTTAAAATGTATTGGAAACTACATTCCTTGTATTCATGTGAATATAAAACAAAAAATGATAAGATTGTTAATATTCTTCCTTTACCTAAACTTGATATATTTACGATTAGATATTTATCATACCAAATTTTTGGGGTTCCCTCCTATCTGCTAATAACAATTATAAATAAATATGTTTTTACAATCATAGATTATTATACTAAATTTACTCGGATTTACCCTGTTAAAACAATATCTACATGAGAGGCATTAAATAGTTTAACACTACATCGAGATACATTGTATAAGTCAAATTCCTATGTGAACTTCTGATGCCATACAACAAATTATATTCGATACCCCATTCCATAAGCCATCACGTACAATTAACCTTCATGCTGCCTTCAAATTTCCCTCAGAGGGTTTACCAACTTCAGGTAAACACGAGTGACGTAATACGAACTACACAGACGATTTCCCCTATCTCCCCATTTTCCTTTTCTCGATTTTTTGGTGTTTTAGGTAAACGTAGCTTCTCAAAATTTCTTAACATCTGATGTGTTTGCCATGGAGATCCGCTGAAAAGAGGATCCTGGTAATGAGGGAGTTACCTGTGGAGGAAATCATCTGAATGGAAATTCTATTTTGGCTGGGAATCTCCACCACCTTACTATGGCCTCGGCTTCCTGTAAACGGGAGGGTTATACTGGTCCATATGTATCAATCGGCTGGTCGTTAACTTTGTTGTCGGCTTGGACTAAGTAATCGGCGTACTTTCTGGTCCATTTCATTAAGGGTGGTATAGGACCTATGGTGTGTCTATAGGAGCACCTGTGAAAGTATAGATAACGGTCAGCACTGGTACAGATCTATACATCCTCCTTATTTTATGTTGCCGCTTTGGTCCGAATATAAATTTATTTATCATGGCTGCATCAAAAGTGAAATCTGTAATACCTCTCTTTTATATGAAAATTACAAAGGTCCTCATTCTCTCGTCTCTCAACCATGTATGCCCATATTGGATGACTGAGAAGGAAATTTAATCACGTAAAGCTGAGAAGGATTTTTCTTAAGTTGAAGCGTGTATTCTTATTGTTTACATTATGTCTAGATGTAGTAATTCTGATTACACAGCTATTAATTCTAACACGTTAACATCAACAGCTTTTTAAACAGATATGTCTCAAGCCACCTGCTTCAAGATCTGTTTTAAACTATCAACGAAGTAAAGCCCATGAAAAGATATAAATACAGACCTGTAACCTTAGCTCAAACAGAAAAACGCATCTAAAAAACAGCTATCTAAATCTAGGGAAATTTAAAAAAAGTCAGGTTTGAACATTCATGTATATATATATATATATATATATATATATATATATATATATATATATATATATATATATATATATATATATATATATATATATATATATATATATATATATAAAGAGAGAGAGAGAGAGAGAAGAGAGAGAGAAAGAGAGAGAGGTAGATATATGGGAGTGTGTGTATGTGTGTATATGCAATGCTTATTTATGCATATTTCAAAATTTATATTTTTTGTGGTAAGTATTTAAAGTAAGTGTCCATATATTTTAAAAGAATATATTTTAAAAAATCATTAAAGCAGCCTTTTTGTAGGAAAGAGAAAAAATATTACTTGCCGCAACTTTTTAATCTTTAGGATTCTTTTTTTCCCTTTTAAAACCGGTCCCGTTTAATTCCAGCTGTGCTAGAGCTTTTCGTCTAAATTTATTTCGCAGTCAACAGCTCTTTAATTTCGTCTTTTCGCCATTAATCGAATCAGAAAATATCAAGTCAGAGGAGAACGCCTGAGGCGAAAGTCTGAATATAAGAATTTCGATCCGGAAAGTGAAAAGTAACTTAGTAGCTTCAATTTGGACTCTTTCAACCCTTGACTCTAACCAGAAACATTTTACAGCGCAAGAGTGCGATGTAATCTTAATAAATGTTCCTACTACAAAGCGAAATACTTTATGTAATGGAAACATGCTTTGCAAGGAAGAATTAATTCCTTAACGCTGAAATGCTTTTACTGGCAGTCTGCCAGCGGCCTCTGCCACCTCACATTAAACTTAAGAAATAAAGCGGTAGCAGGCTCTGCGCGCAAAAAAATGGAATCGTAGAAAGCAGAACGCTCTGTATCTTTTGAATTGTTTATACCGTACATAAAAATAACTTTCCTTTAAATTGCTTTTGATAGAATGATTTATAACTGGTGCTGAGAGAGAAAAGAGAAAACTGTACGTGCTTGCATGGTTTTGAAATAAATCAGCGTCCCTTTTACGTTTACCGGACACTCCCAGCATACTTTGAAGGAGAAAGATGTAAATGATGTTTAATGCCATTGTGTATTAAGACTTTCCCGTCTTCATAGATCATGCACACGACTATTAGATGAACGTACTCTACTTTACTCCAGGATATGTCATGCGATAGAAGCTCTTTCGAAGTTTCCTCTAGAGTACATGCTCTACCTTACACTTCTCTCTTAAAATCTTCTATCATTTAAGTACTTTTTTGGCAATATTTGAATTTTTTAATCTTTTGTTAGTTTTTTGAACTTGAGAAAAAGTTCTTTGTCATGAAAGATTTTTTCTTTGCATTGTAACACTATTTTCGGGTGAGAAAAACCAACGACCTTCATTTATTTTGAAAAAATAAATTCATATCTCTCTATACAAATACTGTTTTATTTATCGAGTCACACAGATGAAATATCGGTCGGTTTGTAGTTTATTCATTAGCTATGTAAGTACTTTCAAATATCCAGATAGGTCTAAAAATTAATAAATATTGATAAAATTATGATATTGAACTTTAATAGTCTTGGATTGCTATGTTTAACATTTTACTATACAAATATTAATTACATGAGACCAACTTGAATTCAATTATATATGAATTAGACACATGAAACAATTTCATCATTTACATTTAAATAACTATTGATATAATTTTATTTGCTCATCTTGATTCTTACAATAATTTGTAACAGATAAGAAATAAGAAAAATCACTGTCATTACATGTTAATATCTCAACATTTTTATATAATTTTTAATAAAGTTTGGATTGAAACTTTCAACAATGTTCCATTAGTCTGTTGATTATAATATATGTAATAATCTGATAAAGAATTCAATATCAATATATATATATATATATATATATATATATATATATATATAAATATATATATATATATATATATATATATATATATATATATATATATATATATATATATATATATATACATATGTATATATATAATGAGAAACACCCCTACTCAATAACTATTCTGCTATTTGTACCATAACTTAAGAATTCACTTACTGGTTATGAAATACGTATATTTATGCTTATTTTATCTTTTAGAAGAAATCATTAAAAATTTTATTATCCATAATTATTTTAAATTTATTTATGAAAAGTACTCGTTAAAACAGACAAGATTCTAAAAAATACAATTACTAAAATTTATTAATTTATTTTATAATTAAAAAACAATACAATACATTATAGATGATAGCTTTAATACTATCACAAGTTGCGACGCACCCTAGATTCTGCATACTTGAGATTTATATTTATTTTAGAAATAGGTTGGGAAATAACAATTTTGTTTATCCAAATTGGTTGCATTGAAGATATAACATCCTATTTAAAAAATAAAAATCAGTGCCAAATTTCTACAAATCTCTCCGAATTGATTACTAGTCACCTCCCTTGAGCACTCATGTCTCTTTATAAAGCATATATAAATAATTCATGTGTATCCCACAATACAGTGTTTTATTTTTTAAAATATACACATATTAAAATCGAAAGGATAGTCTTAGTTCATAAAATATTAAAATAAAATAAAATAAAATAAAATATTAACATGATTTTCAAGAAGTCCCGATATGGTCGTCAAACATTGTGCTTAGACAAAACATTTCAATCAATTTCGAATATGGGTACATCTCTTGGAGTTTTTCCAGTACGAAGCATTCTTGGATGTTTATAATATTTAATGTTTTCACAAAAGTACTGATGAGTCATCTTGCTGAAATAGAGAAATGTTTTATTGCTTCAATGTCTGTAAATCAGAACATCTCAAAATGAGTTGTTCTAATTTTTAATGTGCCTTAGTATGTTATCTAGTGAGAATGAAGAGGTTTAAAAAACGTTTTACCCAACAACTATAATCAATTCAAGCAAGATTACTGATAGTCGTAGCACTTGGTCCCACTTGGCAGTCACTTTTGATCATTCCTGATACAATGCCATGTTCAATTCCGGATTCGGAACTTTTCTACTAAATGGTCAAAGTTAGAGTAGCTGATCTGTAAGATAACTACATTTAATGCTGTCACTGCTTAGGGAACTTTTCCTACTTTAACTATTTACAGGAGGCTGAATGGAGTTAATTTTTACGCCAGATGACTAACAGTTTATATCGTGTTATCGTTAACTCTTAAAATAACGCGGAGTTTAACATACCAAACATATAGTAGATCTGAGTATACAACCAATTAATATTTTAATTGAATGTATGATAAAATCTTGTGTAACAGAAGTGGGTACCAGAGGTAACCATACCCTTTATTATACTTTAAAATTTTCTCTTAATAAATAATTTTATCTTAATTTCAAAGTATTAGTACCCCCATTTTGTTTAGAGTCTTGATATTAAAAAATGACAATATTATCTTATTAAGGAGTGTAAAACAGCAATATTTACCTGAATGACCTGAAACATAATCCAAAAAGTTATGCTTCATATATTTATATATTTAGATCAGTGGTCACCAAACCCCTACTTAATTCCTGTATTTAATCCGAAGGACTAAGATCTAGCTAGCTCATCACACGGGCATAGTGTAATTTCAATTACACTGCTACAAACAATTATCAGAGGGGAGTTACAGTTACATAAATCTTATTATCATAATTATAATGTTTAATGTAATCATGTAAATTCGCTATGTATGACACTTATTCTAATGTCTCAAATATCATTGAAATAAACATATTAATTACATTTAAAAGAATCATTTTCATTAGGTATGCAAATTATTGTTTCTTATATAGTTTTTATGACTTCCTTGTATTATAAATTTCATAGTATCATCAAATTAAACGGTAAAACAAACGGTATTAGCATAGTTCGCTATCTCTTGATTTAGATAATACGATATAAGAAATGTTATTAACTATTAAGCATACTGCTCTTATATAATTATAGCTTTATACTTGAAGAACAAAAAGTCATAATTATAAAAAGATTGTATGAATTTAAAGATTTTTTACTATGTTTACATTTATTTTTTAACAAAGGAAATAGATGTAATATAAAATATATACTTAAATATGCTGTATATCTTTATTCAGAAAACGCTTTAATTGAAGAATAGACATAAAATGACGCTATGGAGTAATTCATAGATATCCTTTTTAAAACTTAAATAATCCTAATTTTTCTCAGAAAAAGACAATGAAAGAACGACGGTAATTTCCACACAGTCTTTCCGAACTCTAATAAAGAAGAAAAAACATTGTCCTCTTACTAGATTAATGAAATCACGACAAAGTACCTACCTAGAGAACAAGGGATATGGTTTTCACTTCCAATAAAATTTACTTGTTTTACAGAAAAGGTAAAAGAACGTGAATGAGTGAAGATTTTATGTTACTATATTATTTAGTTTAAATCAACTGTTTCATTTATAATTATTAATAGGCAGTTATATTAGGGATGTTAGAATTTGTTATTTATATAGTTATATTATAAACAAATTTGTTCTTCTAACTTGCAACATACATCCTCAATCGTAAGACAACTAATTTAGAAGTAAATTTTCTATAATTACCAATTTTTATTGTCCTTTATTACATATTGCTTTACTAACAACGCATTTAAAATATGTTAGAAATATGCTGATAGTTTAAAATAAACTTAAAGAGTGCGGGACACAACTTTCTTCTATTTGTAATAGTTTCATAAAAAAAATTTACCTCAAATATATTTATACTGGCATTACTAAATATGCGAGTAACTACTAGGTTTTTTGAAGTTTCAATTAAAAGAAACTTAAAATTAAAAACAAATTATCTTATCTCAGTAACGGATAGCTGTTTTCTAACATAATTTTCTTTTTATATAGAAAAACTATGAATACCTGCTGTGAAGATCGTTGATCCATGTGTTTATTTGTTTTATTCGATTTTAAGAACTGTATAGTATTTTTATTTTTATGTTAAATAATAAAAATGTGATATTTTGAGATTTATATGTCCTAGACTCTATTAAACAAACCAATGGCCAAATGGTTAGGGCGTTTACCTTCGGTGCCAATGTTCGTGAGTTCGAATTCTAATGTTCCATGGATGTTCGTAGCCGTTCGGAATCGGCTTCGAAGCAGTTGGCCCGGTCTCATTAGCCTTCTCGTTGCAAAAAGAAAAAAGTAGCACTTCAAACCAAGCCTATTAAATGAAGTAGGAATATTTACAATGATAAAATCTTGTTTACTTATAAAATTATGAATTCTTCAACGAAGTTGTGATCCTCCCACAAGGAGTATTAAATTTAACAGTTGTCTTCTAAAAACACTTTAATAAATAGCTCCACTTATAATCTTATCGTTCATACAATGATGGAATAATACACACATCTGTTTTATTGCAAATGCATTATACAGCACAAGTCTATTTTGAGATAGATAAAATGTAAGGGATTCCTCATTTCATGTACGTTTTCTGAAACATTGATTGATTTTTATTGATAGGATTTGGAATTTCTAGTATGCGTTTTAATCGATTTTTTACCCAAGTATGATTTACGCAGAAATTATTTGTATGTTTAATAAATGCAAACTGTGCACAAACTTAAGGGTAAGTTGGTTTTATGGGTAAGTTGGTGCATTTAAAACAGATATTTCAAATTTATTGCCAGATAATACATATTGAGTGATTCATTGACCACGCAATCATACTTTAAATACTCAATAACACTTTAAATACTCAATACTCAATAATACTCAATAACACTCAATTGTGATATTTTCAATAAAAGTATCGCAATTTTTATTATTTTCTGTTTATGTGGCTTTTTTCCGATCTTATAAGTTGAACTTTCCTATTTTAAAAATTTTTTAATAAATTCAAAATTTTTGAGGTTTTCTCTTTATATAAATATAGCTTATATTAAAGGGCAAACCATAAAAAGATAAGGTACAATAAATGAGCAATTTTATAAAATATATTTGAAAATATTTTTATAAAAATGCAGTGTATAAAAAATATGGTTTTTTGACTTATGTGGTACATGTATTTTTAACCAAACATCGCTAATTTATTAAAGTGTCTGATATTGTCTTCATAAATGCACCTAATTCTCAGAATACAAGTAATTTTCTAGTTCTTCAGTAATAAAATTAACATAAAATCAAATCTTTCTTCGGTGCTTGAAAAAGAAATTAATATAATATATTGTAAAATAGGGAATTAGTATGTAATTTTTAAATATTGAAATTTTAATAGCTTTAAAATATTTTTAAATATAATAACAAGTTATATTGTTCATGTGTATATGGAATGACATTGATTAAGCATTCAAAACTGTAAAGAATGACAAAAGTTAAAAAAAAGAACTTTTTAATGTCAACTAAAACCTTTATAAATACAAGGAAATGGAGCAGAAAGTTAATCGGGCAGTTATTTATATTTTATATAAATACCTTTGAGTGCAAATGTGGCACTTAATCTCGATTGATTAGAAAAAATGCAGCAGCAAATCCTCTGTTACTAAAAATACTAGCTTCTTATTTATATGCATTAGCTTATATCCATCTGTCTGCCTTTCTCCTAAATTAGATATAGAACCTCAAAAGACTTTCAATGAGTTATTTTTCTTTCTTCCAGACTGCACAACCTGCGTTATCAAGAACCCGCTGAAGTCCCATCTAACCTCAAAATCCAGCTGTCGTTTCCCCAGAGGATGCAAACCACTCAGTGTGTGTATGTACCTGAACTGTATATTACGTATATCTCAGTAACAGACATAAACACTGTTCTGTGTGATTGATGGAAATTCTGGTGGTTGGCAGGAGTTGTTGCGAAAAAGTGAACCAAACTATTTTACCGTTCTATCCGACTGTAATAGAATATGTAATGTATTATTTCTTAGAAAGCTATTCTTGAAAGTACAGATTTGTATTTGCGTGGAAGAATAATTTAAAAAAATCATAATAATATAAATAATTCTTGCAACTAAATATCCAGTAAAAATTATACTGATTTTTAAAATATAAAATCAATTATTTTATAGCTTATTATTTAGACTATTCAAAATGAAATTCTTTCATGTGAACTAGTATGAAAAATCCTTTACGCGACATAATTTCAAAGTAGATTTATCTTTATAATTCACTGAGGATAATTGAATTCTATTATAATAATTAAACTCTTAATCATGATACTGTCATGGTTTAAGATGCAATTTTAATTAAGAAATTTAGTTAAACAATCGTAATATTTTAGAAGAATATAAAAATATATGTTCTGTCATATTCTACTAAGAATTTTAACTCAAATATAAATTGTATAGATAAATTTAATCTCACAGTTAATTTCTTCGTAGTATTCATTTTAGTTTTCATTCTATTTTTTAATTTATTAATATTACAAATTATTTAAAACAACGCTATCATATGCTAATATATATTATTAAAAATACATAATTTTTTCATTAATTTTTGTAAACGTTGTTTGGCTGTAGGCATTGCGTACTACATTTTGATGAGCGGAGATTTTCTGTTTTAGTTGACTACAGTTTTATGGATTTTAATGGTACTAATCTATCTATAGACATATTGCTCAAAATAATTTTAAAGCTGAATCTAAATCAACAAAACTTAATAAAATGATTGAAATTAGAATCACTAAACGAATACAAGGTATAAAACTAAACTGTTTAATACATGTAATAAAATACTTAACAGAAACGCGATGAGCTCAAATACAATAATAAAATCCAATATTATATTTAAAGATGATGCTGAAGAAATATGGACATCCATGATTGGATAGGATTTCAACCACACCAGGTTTTCCAGCGTCAAACGCTCCTGTAACTATTAAGTAATATTTTTAAAACATGTATGTATATATTTTTATAAATAAGCATACTTATAAATAAAAGAACTCAAATATACTTCAAGTTATATGTATGGCAAGAGGAATTTTTGTTATTTCGTTGAATAATTAAGAGTCCGCTAAACAAAAAATGATTTATATGTACTGTTCTATTTACATTTATTGAAAATCCTAGGAAAAAACGCTATTTCACTCCAAAAGTTTGATAACTTTTAGAGTGTATGAAACAGTCAATAAAAAATTTATGAGATAAAGATTATTGCCTTGCCTTCAATAAAAATTCTTCTGCCACTAGGATATAAATTGTAGATACTCACCGATATCATGACGCATTTATTTTGACTCAATGCTCTGAGGGTAATATCAGATACTTCTTTCATATTTTATGCATATCATCATTTCCTTGTACAATTATATTTTATCCTGAATACCATCTCTTCCTGTAATTATGTTTTATCCTGAAATTCTATCTTAAACACTTTCGATTTAACAAAAATAGAATACATAAATATAAGTACATAGTATATTAATGATAAATTAAAACTCATATTTTTAGCACGTTAAATGCCACGGTAATTTTTAGAAATGTGGCCTAAAATGATAATTTGATTTAATCACATTATATTATTCTTGAAATAATTATAGTTTTTGTTCGTTTTTTAACAAATTTTCTGTTTATGCAAGCCAGCATTGTTTTTTTGTTTTTTCCATAGAAGCCATATATCGATATTAGCACTGATATACGAGTTTATACGTAGGTGCACAAAAATGGCAAGCAAACACAGTACGAGATAACTCGTAGTTGGCGCCCTAGAAAATTATGCAATCTACGAGTTAACTCGTAGCTTGCAGTCAACCTGTTAAAAATTTATGGTGTTTAAAAAACATTGATAGTATTTTTCTTTATAATTGTATGATACTTCTCTTAAGATTTTAAACTGTGGAAAAGACAAGGTTTTAGATCATTTTAAAATTAATTGTATACAGTTGACTTTAAATTTTATAGCTTACTGCGTGTGTTACGATCAAACGGAAAAAATGCAGAAAAATATTGTTATTAACTACAGTCAAAATTATTATGAGAATAAAGTGTATTTAAAATTTTACTGTAATAAATATTGTACTATTTTACGAAATAAAGTTGCGTTTTTTTCTGTTTTCAGAGGCTTATTCAGTAAGCTAAGTACACTAGTATATCGAAACACTGAAATAATCACAATTTACATAAGCAAAAAAATTGCGATATATATAAAAAAATATGCAATCCGTTTTGTGGCTCAGTGCTTTAAAAATTTCATTTTAATTTGTTTCGTTTAATTATGAAAAATATAAAGTGAAATGCTAAAATTATATCCCAGAAGTGATATAAAATGATTAATTATCCAGTACATAATTTACGTATATCATGATATGGATTTATTTTGGAGTGTATGTTCTGTTACATTTATACATAGTTTTGGTAATCTGGTATATATAGGCCTCAATGATAATTAAGATAATTTTTATACATTTTATTATTATAAAATTTAATACTGTTTATAAACAATCTGCTGAAATTATGTTTTGGTTTGGTTTGGGTTGGAGTGCTACGTTCTACTTTTTGCAACACGAGGGCTAATGAGACCGGGACCTCCAGTTTAAAGCCGATTCCGAACGGCTACGAACATCCATACCACAGTGGGATTCGAAAACATGAACTCCGGTACCGCAGGACAACACCCTAACCATTCGGCCATCGTTCGGCGCTGAAATTATGAGAATAACAAGCTAAGACATTTTGTACTAAGGAACAATCTTACATTAATAGTAGTTAAAATGCAGAAAAAAAACAAGGAAAGCCGTTAATGACAAAGGTTGCTTTTATTAGTTTTTTTATGGCTAGCTCTATTACCTCTGTTTTCATTATAATTAAGACCACGGAAATAACTGTATAATTTTAAAATACTTAATTTTATTTATTTGATTTGAAGACATCTAAATAATTTCCTTTATATTTTACTTACACATTATTATATTTGAATGCATTAGTCTGTTAAATTAGATTTTATACTTAAAGTAATAAATGCATTAAAAAATTAAAACTAATTTGTTCTCTAATACTGTTATTGTTTTCCTTTGAAAACTTTATTTTTAAACTATGTTTAGTGAAGGAATAAAACAAAAACCAGAAGACAGCTTTTTCATTAAAGTTAACTTCAAAAGGAAAATGTAGCAGCCGTTAGATACTATAGGGGAAATCATTTCATTATTATGCCACAAACTATTGCCAAAATTAAAACACATACACGTTTTTAAGCATCCTCCGCATTATCGTAAAGAAGTAAATGCATTAAACATATTAAACGCATGAAGAATTATTCGCTAGAATAAACATGATTAGTTAATTGGGATCTCCAATTCTTCTTTTTTTTTATTTATCGGGCTACAGGTTTTGACCCACCCCTTCTTCCCGAAGTTCTGCTGCAAACAATCCTTAACCTATATAGCTCGACGAAGAAAATGATAAACCTTTCCTTAACTGGCATTAGGGGTTGCGTGCAACATTTTGCGGATAATGAAACGCAGCAAATAGGCCGAAAACCACTTTTCTACTCTTTAATCAATTTTCCTCTATCAAACGGATAATTATGTGTTTGCGTGCCGCGGCTAATGAAATATCTAAACAGTGAACGTGTTTAGTCGTTATACAATTACACTTTCCAATGTTCCAATGCAAATGAGCCAGACTGCCGATAATTAGTGAGGTAGGAGGAAGGCTTATGGTATTGGATCGGAAAGGAAGAGAGGGAAAGATACCGTGCAGCAGACTTCACTCTTTTCCCGAGTGGAACATTCAAAGTTTTAAAACGCACAACATTCTTACGGTAAACATGTGGCAAACTTGATTAAGAAGGGAAGCACATCAGTATTTCGAATTAAAATTTAGACTTGGAATAGACAAAAGGAAATTTATTTAATGAGCTTGTAAAGATTTAAGAGAATATACAGTAGCTAGATATTGCCTGCGTGATTTCTGACTTAGTCTTGATTTTCCTTTCATTCTCTTTGTAGAAGTTTCACAGATTTTGATGAATATGTTAAATACTAAGTACTTTCGCTAACGTATACAACAATATCAAGTAATTACACTTTTTCACTTTTCCCTATACTAAGTATATACTGAAAAATTATAGTGCCAAAAATTGGACTTGACCGAAATGTTTATATGTCTGTGTGCGAATGTGACAATTTAAAAATTAAAAAAAATGAAGAAATTTGGTACGTGAATTTCACACCAAAATGAAAAGCTTCCATCATATTTTTTAACAAATTAATTGATGGACGTACTGACGAACACTTTGTCGCCTAACAAATATGTTGCAAAAGACTAAATTTAGTTGGCAAATTTGTGATTTTGGAAAATAATGGAAATGAACTAAAATTATGTGTCTCTCTGATTATAATATTTTTGAGTATGATTTAAAAATATTTATTTAATGAATACTCAATGTTCATGCTCCCAAATTAAGGGTCTGAAATTTTATGATACACTATTTGAAAATGGATACATACAGATACTTTAAGCGAAGATATGTTTCTTAATATATTTATATATACATGTGCATGGAAAAATATATGGAAGAGTGAATTTCTTCCCAGTGATCTGTAGTTTGCAAGCAAGGATTGCTATATGTGACTTAGGTTTTTCTACAGCTATGATTTGACGCCACAAATGCACAAGGAATCTTGGCTTTATTATACCCAGCTTCAAGAGATGTTCGAATTCAACAAAATAACTTTATAAATTTTAGCTCTTTAATAAAAATCCAAATTTTTGAATGATCTTAAACTATCTGAGATCAACACATATTACACATCAGTCGTAGTCATACATAGCTCCGTAGAAACAAAACGTCCAACAATCATGAAATTCAGATCAGTAGTTCTGCATGAACTAACGAAATTTATAAAAAAAATCAAATTAGGCTTTTATATTTTATATTTAAGATTTTTTATGAGTGTCTTTCAAATATTTTCCTCTGTATGTATCAAACGAGTAATTGTATGATCCTAATGTAGATACCATGTTAAAGCTCCGAAAAAGTTCTTTCAAATTAACATTTAAAAAAATTATAATAGTTTCTAAGTAAGAGTTTCTTTTTGGTCCGGAAGACGAAAATTCATTTTAAACTTGCAACACTGAAAAAACTTTCTGTAATTCATGCTTGGAAATTTTTACTGGTTAAAGATGAGGTTAAAGGTATGATCACTTTTTTAGAGAGAGAAGAAATAACCATTAAGTGATTTTTTTATCGAGTTTAAACTCTAAAATGAACTGCGGATATTAATTCTTACGTGCTTTGGCTGATGAAATTATCGAATAAAGTATAAGTTAGTGCAGTGATGCCATATATCTTTAGCTTGCATGAGTTTTAAACTTGTTTTCAACCTACGAGATAGGAAATTATAGTACACTTGTGAAACTTACAAAGGGAAATGGAAATTGCAGTATTGGGAATACTTTTAGTACGAAATGTTTGACATTTATATAAAGAAATACAGGTTTTTAATTATTTACTTTTCTTATTAATTTTCGGCTGTTGCTTAGTATTTTATACTGTTTTTAAAAGCTTTACAGCTAGTGAATTCACTTTATAAACGATTAAACATTTTTACAGCACTACCTATTAATGTAAGCAGTTCGGAAAAGTCTATCTTCAAATATACTCAATTTGCTGTTTTTAAGCCACTCATATATTATAAAAAATTATTCCATGACTCTAAACAGTGTGCTTGGGTTTTATTTCCTATAACGACTTCGATGCATATGTGCGTAATTTTGTTATTGAAAATTGTGTTGATGATAAGGTATTTCCATACGAAAATGGTGAAGACAAGAAATATATGAATCTTTCAATTTAACAATTACTAGCATTGTGTTTATTCAACACGCTAAACATTGTATAACTAATTTCCTTCCAAACTCTCTGGTAATGTTTTCATAACATTTTTCATGATTTTTAACAGCTGTAACACTTGTAGTAGATCAACTTTAAGAACATAGAGGGAGAATATATTACGAATTAGGCGTAAAAATGCTTACCATTGCAAATTAAGTTTAGACTTAAAAAAGATGAAACATCCAATGATTTTCCCTTAAGCTTTCTGCCATGTAATCTTAAATGGGAAATCTCCACCATCCGAGTCATGGTCCTACCTAACTTTTGGCATGTAAACCTTATTCTTTCTTTCTCTCTGTGCCTGTTTATATCCCTGACCTCGTTCTTTATCTTGAACCCTTATTTTTGTGGACTAATAATTCTTTGTATTTAGCATACCCTTCTGGATGTAGTACATATATGGTTCCTGTATGCTTTGGTACAGAAGGTCTGACCCTCTCTTAGATGGTATTGGCTTGTCGTGTTGTAGGGATCGTTTTACACTCGAGGTTTTCATGCATGTCCAGGGACCCTATCCTGAGTGTATTAATGGGTTTATTTCTAATGATACTCTCTGTATGTTATAACTACTTTAAATCAAATAGAATATCGTTCCTATATTTTAGGGCCCATATCTATCGCCACTTTTGTAATCGTTGCTACGCTTTCTGTTAGTTTTGAATTTTTAACCATTTCCCTTATGTCTTATTAGCCGAACGATGGTCGATTGGTTAGGGTGCTGGCCTTCGGTACCGGAGTTGATAGGTTAGAATCCCAATATGTCATGGATGTTCGTAGCCATTCGGAATCGGCTTTAAGCTGTAGGTCCCGGTCTCATTAGCCCTCGTGTTGCAAAAAGTAGACCGTAGCACTCCAAACCAAAATAAACCTAACCTTACGTCTTGTGTAACATGAGAATCTCATAAAATAAAGGCTAAGAAGCAAGAATAATCTTTTTATAACTTCACTATACATTCCCTAGAATGGTATCAATATTTATGGCTAAATGATAATATCTTTTCACTATTATAATAATCATACTCTTTTGAATGTTTTCGAATGTTTCTTCTGAATGTTTTAAAGAGTAGAACCTATTAAATAAGAGATGAATTCTATTTAGATTACAAGATGGAATTTAAAGTGTTTGAAAATTTTTTTGAGAAATTCTTTATAACTTATTTGAAATTCGAAAGACCTGTTTTTATTCTGTGTGAGGGCCTTGCACACCATCTGTCTCTTAAGGTTGTTGATAGAACCTGCAATGGAACCACAGCAATCTTAATTTTTCTCTCTCATTTCATATTTTGCAGCCGCTAGATATCCATTTAATAAAATCCTTAAGAATTTTATACCGTACATGCAACAAAAGATTGAGAATAAAGGGCAAGACGAAATAAGGTTAAACAAATATAAGTGTTCCTTTTAATGATTGGGTGTTAACAGAACTTCTTAGTAAAAAAATAAAGAAAAAAATTACACCGCAGTGCTGGGCAAGTAGAGAAATATGAAAAAGAAAATCTCTAAAAATTTAGTAGGAAGAACTCCTCTAGCGAGGAATCAAATTGAGTTAGATTTTCGAAAAGAAACTTTAAAAAAATGGCATTGTAAGCATTTTCCCTCCCCCTAAAATTCAGTAGTTGAAAAGTAATTTTTGATTTGTATTCCTCATGATACTATATCTATTATTTTCTCTATTTAAAAAATCTATACATTGCAACTAATAATATGAGTTTAGATATTTTGATTGGATGGTATTCTTTAATTTTTATTTATCCTGATGGTTACTTAATAGAATGTTAAACTCCATACCTCTGCTATTTATTTTTAGATTTAGAAATGAGAGTAAACTAATTTTTTAAGAAGATATTCTTCACTTTTTAATGAAATATTCTACTCCCATTTAAGAAGTGAGTTATCTCTTACCCTATTTTGTGAAAGTGAGTACGTAAATCAGGCTTAAAATAATTCTTGTACCAGGCTGATAATTAATTTGAATTTATTAGAAAAATAAACCATGTTGTTAATAAGAATGTAGTCTAAGGTAATCCATGAAATAGTAATAATAATAATAATAATAATAATAATAATAATAATAATAATAATAACCTATCATTAATAGCTCATTTTTTATGTCTACTTGAAGTTGAATTTTGCACATAATATGACATACATGCCCCACTTTACCCTATTATAAGTAGCATGGAAACTTTTCCTTTTTCACTAAAATGTCAAGTACTACATGTTACTGTTTATCTCTTTTATGTTTATATTTATCACGTGTGAAACTTCAAAGCTATTATACCGTAATCGTTAGATCTATATTATAGAAAAGAATATCAGTTTTAACCTTAAATAGCTATTATGGCACATCGGTTTTCAATATATCGAACAGAGGTGAATCCATTTTGATACTATAAAAAATCCTCTATCTGACTATACTTAAGATCTTCAAAAGAAAAGATCTTCTAAAAAGCTTGAAATGAAACTTATAGTGAAAAAGTAAATCGGAAAAATTTTTCATTTGTTTGATTCATTTTAGTCTAAGTTTGAAAGAGAAGAATCTTTTGTTTTTTATAGCATGTTTGTCTTTGTCACTATGGCTACAACATTTCTTCTGAAAACTGTGCTAGATCAAAGAGAATCTGTCGAGTAATTTTGATGAATAGAATGTTCTTAAACAATATATCTGATTTTGTCGATATATTATAAAGTTAGCGAGAAATGTATTTCAATATTTATTATTGTATTTATATAATCTCACGTGTTTTGAAATGGATGTTTCTTTAATACTAAGCTCCGTAAGTAGTATTATTTTAAATTTCCCAGTCTGAAATTTTATTTTTCATTTAAAAATTATAATAACAATAATTGTAGAAATAAGTCTAAAGTGTTTTTATTGTTTAAAGATAATTCACGTAAATATTTATATTGGATCTTTATTTTTGAAAGCCTTTGCTCTATGTTGCTAACAATCAATTATATTACGTCAAGGGAATTTTGAAAAAGTTCAAAACTTCTCAAGTACTTCTAGTTTACTCTGTGGATTTAAAGGATAAAAATTGGGTACCTGCAAGAACTTAATTCGATTTAATATGAATCTTATTTTGGATAAAATATTAATTAAAATTATTAGTTGAAATAAAATATGCACGGCATATTTGAAACAATAGCTCTACGACTATAGAGTATAATTAAAGAAGCAGGCAAGTATTTTATTAACCTTCCATGTCTGTAAATTCATATAATTTAATTTTCCTTTTTTTAATGTAAACATAGGTCAAATTAAGTTCGAGGGCTTTTTTTAATGAAAAAAATCTTATTCAATATAAAGAATAATATTAGTATTAGTAAACTAATGATGTTTTAAGAATAAAGTGTCACATACTTAATAACGTGTGTAAAAATTGGTTTGTTTTGTTTGATAAAGTACATAGGAATGGTGCTCGGTAACTATAATAATTATATGTATGCAAATTTAACAGACGTATTAATAAAAGAAATGTGAAGTCAAAAATGGGAGATATGAACATAACGCAGAAACACCTTTTTATTAGAGAGGGTAATTACAAAGAAATGGGTTTATAACTAAAACACTTACAGTCCTACACAACAGTTTTCAGAGTTACTTTTCATTATTGTCTCTCCAACAGTCATTCTACAGTTTTAATTTTCCTACGTTACACCGTCGTTCGTTGACATGTAATCCAACAATATGATACTAAAATTAATCTGCAGAGAAGCTTTACTAAATTTTCAAAATCAAATTTGGAACGACACAGATCCCGGAATAATATTTTGAACAATACAAGGGAAAAATATTTTATAGGCAACTATGTATGCAGATACAAGATAGTTACTAGGCAAAATGTTTACCCAAATACTGGATTATATTCGTGGTATCGTATAGTTTGTATTAACCATCTACTCTAAATGTACACTACTTATACATTAAACTTATATATATATATATATATATATATATATATATATATATATATATATATATATATATATATATAATACAGAGAGAAGACAGAATTCAATAAGTAAAGATACAATTATGGATTTGCTATTATCCTTGTTAATAATTGTCTTAGAATATCCCCATAATAGTTCAGAATAAAGATTACTATTAATTGAATTTCTGTATAACCTCTAATTATTTACTAGCCCACACTATTGCATTTTTAAAGGACAGAAATTTTCCTAAGTTTCTGTTCTGTGAATTTGACTGAACATTATTTTTCCGGATGCTGATTTATACGCTTTGAAATATAAATAAAGAAAGTACAATAACAAACATTATTTTAAATTTATCACGATTTTCAAAAATACACTTCAGATATAATTATTTTTTCACTCGCACCTGACACAAATTTAAACGCTGGTAAATAATTAATGAAAGAAAGCTTTTTTTTTTAAAGATTCCTTAAATTCTTCATTAAAAATAAACAACAAATGGCAAAGGAAGGAAATAATAGTTCGGAGAAACGGCTCCGCGTCTTTTTTCGAATCGATTGATTCTGGGAGGGTGAGGAGCATACTTTTTAGTTTGTCGAGCAAGGGAAGGTGGTTGTCATCGCAAGCAATCTTCTAAATTTATTCGAATAATAAAATGCAAAACGACGTCGTCACCGTAACGATATTCAATAACATCTTGCTTGTGCCCTGCTGTGATAACAGTATGCTCCGTCAGTACTCATTATTGCAGACGCTCCAAGTAGTAGGGGATAGACCCTTTTCCTTTTTGCCTCTCTGATAACGCACCCAGAATAGATAGATGCGCTCCGAATCGCTACAGTCGCGTGGGTCCAATTTTATGCATTCACCCTTTTCACACTATATATTCGAGTTCTGTTATTTGAAAGATAGAATCGCGGTATATATCTTTTGATAGTAGTTTCTTTTTTCCCGACTCCGTAACCATGAACCTTTAATAGAATATTTCGATTTCTGGGATTCTGTTTATTTACAGTAATCATTTCTTCCAAAACTACCACAATTGCGCATTTTTGAAGCATTGCAAGAAAAATATAATACTACGTAAAAATTCATTTGTAGACTTTTACTCTTTTAGTAAAGTTTAGTTCCTGTTATTTGAAGTATTTTCCTTTAAACTGTTTTTACACTAGTGTTTATTTCCTATACCTGACAAGCTATTAATGGGAATGTGTACAAAGTTAGTTATGTATCGGAAACTTTCATGGTTTCTTTCTACAAAAAAAAAATAATTACCATTTTTATTTCATTATATATAAATTCCCAATAATCTACAGACAAGTCCAATATAGTTTTTAATGTTGCATAATGTTAATTATAAATAAATTGAAATGCAATAATCAGATTTTTTCATTTTTGGAGCCTGTATTGAGGATGGTTAAACATTTAAAATTTTTATATAAAGCAACATATTTCCATTACATAATTATTACATTGACCTTCCTTTCACTAATACATTAATATGGTTTTTATATTGAAATATCATCAGCAACCAAATTGTTTAGAGTTATTTTAAGAATGAATTTAATAGTATTTAGTTTAATCGTGTTTTATCCTTGTGTTTCCAAAAAGAAATCCATATGCTAAGATTTAAATACGCATGATTGATATTCGTTGAAATAAGGAATTTTGCCAATTTTTCCATAAAATTTTATTTATCTTTGGAAACACAATATTTTTCCTTTTTCAGTATTTCTTCTCAAAGAGCACTGGATTTTTATGCTATGTAAGGACATCTTATATGTCTGACTACCACATAAATTTATTTTCTTTAATTGAAACTCTTTTAGGTGATTGAGGACATTACAATATGTTTTGAAATTTTTCACTTACAGTAACGAAACTTCGCACATATGATCACTGAAATGTAACTAAAGAAATAACATTTAAAAACATTTCAAATCAAACTATTATTTTAATTCATTTTTTGAAATAATTTGTTAATGTATAAAATATACTTTTTAATTTTATTTTCAGTTTTTTTACAATATTAACCTATAATCAAAAATAATTTTTGAACAGTTTCGGATATTATTTTGTTGATAAATTGAGTGGATAAATATTTTGATCTGCACGTTTAAATTTCAGCAATCATTTGAATTTTTACTAAATTTCAGATTTTATAATTTGATTAAGGCTTGTATGTAATTGTGCTGTCTCTTCGTAGAAAACGAAGTGACCTAACTATATGTTGATCAAACAATTAAAAGGGCAACAAAAAACAGCAGCTTTGAATTGTGAATGATGCTAATAAAAGTTAAATATAAAGGCAAATGACTCATATAGGAATAAAAAGTTTTTATGATCTAAAACAGAACCAATAAACCTAAAATTTTATTTCATACATTTATACTCTGTCTTAAATTAAGGCATGCTATTAGTGTTTTATAAACATTTATTATTAATTTATGAAAAACTAGTAATTTTAAAATAAACAAAACTTTTATAGAATAATTCATATTTTTAACTATCGGATTTCAAGCCATATATTTAAATTGATTTATTTGATTATACTTCCATTTATACCTATTCAAAATTTCATTAATCTTAAGCTATAAATTTAGAATTAAAGAGGTTTGTATAGTGTCCACAATCTTCATAAAGGGAAATGGAATCTTATTTTGAATAAATTGATAAGAAGATAGAGAATAATGGACGAAAAAGGAAATGCTTTGATGAATTCAATTATTTAATTTTCGTTATATTTGTCATTTTATTTTATTCGAAAAACCACTGCATATACACCGAAAATCATAAAATGTCTACAGAACTGTCTACAGAAGTCATAAAGTGTCTACAGAAGTTATGTATTCACAAATGTGTTTTTTGTAACATTGAATGGGGTGTTAGAAATCACAAAAAAAAACTGTAGAGTACAAGTCAGATATCAAATGTAGATCCGCAAGAAGGCTCTTTCTATAGAGGAAATTAAATAACCAATTTTGCAAAACCAGTCATTCAGCAGTTCATCGTCAGATATGCTGTAATATCTTAATATGGAGAACAGCGATAATCCTTTTATGTACAGGGCTGCAGAAAGCAATGCCCTAGAAGGAACTGAACATAACCCGGAGTAATTCACAAACAGAACAAGGCGTGATTAGAAAATTGTTTCTGCTCTTGCATAGCCAAATTTTAGAGATTAGTTTGTTCTTCGGTCAAAGAAATGACACAGTTTGATCAAATAGCACTGAAGTGAGAAAACAAATAAAGCATTTTCTGAGGTAATTTACTTAACTAGACTTAAAGAAGGTATCACCCGCATGATGGCATGGCGAGAGTTACTTAAAAAATGCTACACCCTTACTATTTCCAGGGTATTCAGTACTTAAATGGAAAACAGAATTCTATATCGTGTAATTTGCACGTTATTTACTGCAATAGAGAATACTGTATCCGTGATTTACAAAATATGTCTTGCATACACATAAATCAATATTTACATGTGATTTTTTATTGAATTTAATATTAAATTTAACATTAAAAGAGTTTATAATACAGGATTTTTTAATATGAGAACGTTCAGAAATAATACAATAACACAACTTAGTTATAAAGTTGTCAGTTACAAGTACAAGTGTTTCTCTATTAATGCGATTAATGCTCGAAAAGGAGTCTATAATGGATCTCTTGAGACTTCATCAGCCTCAAGAGCTCTACTACAGACGTTTTTGAGGCTGATAAGGTCTCAAGAGATCCATTATAGACATTTTTGCAAGCATTAATCGAAAAACACTTGACATTGCAACTGAAAACCTTGAAACTAGGTTGCATTACGATATTGTGTCGGTATACTATCACTTTGAAAACACCATTTACAATTCCCTTGTTTTACGTTTATTCAATAAATCAAATAATTATTGTTTTGCTATATGCCACAAACAATATGATTTCTTATTTTGTATTTGTAAGCTAATTAAAAGACACACTGCTTATGTTCAAATTTATCTTTGGCTTTTAGACTTTCTACCCTTTATTATTTTTTATTGCAATTTGAGGATGTGATGATGATGGTCAGAAAATTTTCCACCATCTTGTCTTCAAAACTACGCCATAAGAGACTGATAATTCAAATACTAAACTAAAAAACACCTACAGTGTAGAAAGAATTAAGAGGGAAATTTTCAGCCTGATAGTTCTTTCAAACAAACTTTTCCACTTACATGCGTAATCATCATACCTATTTTTATACCAATTGCGTATAAAATATAACTAAAATTTGGTTTAAAACTAAAGAAAAATTTGAGAACTCATTATTAAGTTTTCATTTTTCTCCAAACTACCTACCTTCACGTTAACACAAAGATGTAAAAAAATTAATAAATAACTTGAATTCATATTTGACACTGGTCTAAAATTAATATCAATGTTGCGTTTTTATGAAACGAAAATGCTTAATACGGTTTAGAAAAAATCAACATGATTGTAGAAGTATAGAAAATCATAAGTAATGATACCTCTTAATTATTTCAATATTTTAAATTATTACTTCAGTATTCAACAAAATAAAATTTATGTTTGAATTCATATATTTCAAAGTGGCAGAAATATCATTTCTGTTCTTAAATTATAAGTGTTATTAATTTCATGAAAGGCACTATTATAATCTCATCCAAAACAAAATAAATTTTTCGCATTTCTAAAAATGAAGACTGTTAAAAAAGTAGCGCAGGGATGTTCTTACCGATACTGCCAGGGCTAAGCTTATTTTTGGCCTATAATTTCGAGAATATCGTAAGGAATTTCTGAGTTTCCCCCATATTGGTCTCAGTAGCAACACCAATAACAATAACAATACGAGTAACAAAGTTTACTATAATTACACATTGTCATTTGCAATTTACTTCAGGATTTATTACACTACTTCTCTTATAGATAATAGATAAATATATATATATATATAGATATATAGACAATGACAAAATATTCGGATAAGTAAACCATGGCAGTAATGAAGTTTTACATACGTACACAGGGATTATACGGTGAAAACTTACTTCCTCCCTTGAGACAAGATATTGTCCTACGAAAATTCCTCTCTACTACTTTTACAGTCTCTTTCTAGCTTTACACTACAGTTAATTTTATTGTTATTAACAGACAGCTTTCGATCTCATACCACAATAGAAAGTATGAAGAAATATAAGAGAGATTCGAATAACGTTATTCTTAACCAATCGAAGTTAATTTATTCGTTCCCAGTCATGTTTTGTACAACATAATGTAATTATTACGTTAGTAGATTAACAAAACCTATTAAAACTTATAACCATATTTGGGTGTAAATGCAATAATTCATTTCAATTCTGTTCTTTAAATATTTTGAAATCACTTTAGACTACGAAATAGAGTTTTAAACAATCACAAACACGCGGTTTCTTCTGAAGAATTTAAAACTAATTAAAGCAAATAAGACTTTGTCAAAGTACAAAGACAATGAAAGAAATTTTCAACTGAAGTCTTTTTATTGTCACAGATGGCAAATCATGTTTAATTTCTTCTTTTCTTAAAAAATCTCTTTTGATCCTTAATAAATAAAATACAACAGCCTTAATAAATAAAATAATCCTTAATAAATAAAATACATTGTATCTAAGCTTTTACTTGTTTTTTAAGGAGATTTGGAAATTTTATTTATCTGATTTTTTTATTTCATTAATTTATTCAGCTACTTGTAGTCATTAAATCCTTACTGAAGGGCAAATGGAGAGAAGACGAAATATTTTTGGCTTCACGAACTAGTTACGCATTGTTTAATTAGTGCTTCATTTTTTAATACTTTTTGTTATGTACTCATATAAATAATTTACATATCAGTTATTCTGATCCTCGATTCTGAACATGCTAAAGAAGCAAAAGAAAAATTTAGAAACAATTGCTTTTCATTTAAAAAGTACTGTCGCTTGATTTTATAGATTTTTGTAGTCTTGTTTCTATTCAACTTTTTTTCTAATGAATTCGATTAATGAATCTTCACGTAGGTCTTTTATTTCTTTTCTCTTTCGGTATTTATTTTTAAACGTTTTGTAATAGAAAAAAGTTCATTTTCTAATTATTTTTATATCTCTGCTGATAGCAACCGAATTCCGTTAAGGAGACAAGCATAGAACACTCCAGGTTAAAAATGCAAAGGAGAAATATTAGAAGGGCTGTAGAAAAATGACTCAGTCCTAATGATAGCTTGAATATGCTCCATTAATCGATGAAAAGGTAGGAGGTTGGGATATTTTTTGACTCTTTAAATTTGAAAGTAAATTTTTTAGTAGTATAATTTTTTATAAAATTTAAAAAATTTACTCTTTAAATTTTTTGAATTTCATAAAAAAATAACCTAAGCAAGTACTTATGCAGAGAAATTGTGTATATTTATTTTGAAAAAAATCTTTTAGACTTCAATAAAGTTAGTTATAGTTCTAGTAACATGCACTTTACAATTTTTTGTAATTAAATATTTAATAAATTTTAGTATAGATTTTAATCTCTGGGGAAAGATCAATTGGCACGCACTGTCTGGAATTCTTTGAACTCTCTGAAATATTGGAAAATTCATACAGTGATCTCGTAATCGGAGAGTTGCAGGTTTAGTGATCAAGCCTGCCAATGTTTCACCGTGTTCCTTAAAGGCTGCTGGGGCACGTAAAATAGTCCCCCAAGCTCTTAAAAGTTACTTATAGAGTTGGCATGCCATGTCTTTTTCTTGGTCCCTGCTTGTAAATTATGCGAACTCCCTTTGTTTGTTTGTGAGTCCTAGAGAGTAGTGCTGACCGCCTATATGGGACTTTCCTAATAAAATGGTCAAATAAATTTGCGAATGTATGGCGAAATGCTTAACAGACAAGAACTTAAGCGTTATTAATAAAATATTGGCCTATTTTTAATTGTGTAACGAATAATATTTACCGCCATAAATATATGAGAGTCATCCTAGTTGGTACGACGGGCCTACGTGATCCCCGACATTCTTCAAAACATTTCCTCTAAATTTTATTTTTACTAATCATGAATTTTTCCCTTCAAGTGACTAAAATCCTGACAGTCCTCCCATCTCGTTTTTCGCCTACAGTTGTGTCTTTCCCAGAAAGGGACTGCATTAAAATGTTTCAATTTTTTTCTGAGTTAATTATCAAAATTTTATATCGTGTGACTTGTGGCAGGTTTTCTTTTTATATTTTATTTGTATGTATGATTACATCTTTTAATCGTGTCTTTGGCACAATATGTCCAATTTGGATTTAGTGTTATAAAAACTGACTCTGTGGTGGCCCCGAGAATATTACAGCCTATTTATTAAAAGTTAACTTAAGTAACAGTTCGGAACCTACCACAAGTCTTAACTCGTGACCCGATAACTGTATAATCTTGTCTTAACAAAATCTATACCAAAACAGGAAAAAACTTGAAGTATGATAAAAATACACAATTTATTACGCTATACAAGTATACTCAACTTTTCCACAATTTGTGTGAGCGTTTGAAACAAAAAATGAAATACGTAATATGCCAGCGTTCGGAGGTTCGGTGTGCAATACCTGCGCTGGATCAGCAGCAAGGCCTTCCTCGAATTTATGAGTTGCTAGCGAGAGTAGCTTACGACATCAAAGACGAAGGTCTGAAGCCTTATTCAGAGCCACAGCAATCAGGGAGAAGACTACGTCGAACACTTCAGCAGCACTCGACCAGGAGATCCTTCCGCGAAGGTCAGGCACGAGAAGTCAGTCAAGCCAGCCAGCAACGCTCTCCCCAAACGAAGGGAATTCCTCCGCTTAAATGCGGTCGTGCATGCGCAGGCGATCACGCTTGGAATTTGCATAGGAGCCTGCATCTTCTTCGCACAACCGCCACACACTCCCCCGCAAGTGCCAAGACCCTAGGCTTGGTACGGTTCCACAATTCGAACTCTCCGTCCTGAACGTGTCCTGACAGCGGGGTTTTGATCAGCGTCACTTAAAACCACTTCGCCTGAAATTGGATGGTCCTGATAAAATGCAGGTTTTAACCTATCTATAGCGATACATTTCCTATGACCTGCGATATTTAGCGTGAAGTGCTTCGGGTGTCGGGAAATGACTTTATAAGGACCGTCATATGGCTGGGTTAATGGCTTACGCACGGAATCTATTCTGACAAACACAAAAGGGGTTTGCATTAACTCCTTCTGCACAAAAACCTTATTTACTGCATGAGTAGAAGTAGGGATTGGTCTCAATTCTTTCATATGAGACTTTAAACGTCGTAAAAATTCGAAACGTGTAAATGCGTGACTGTCACTTGAGTCACAAAAAAAAAAAAATCACCGGGTAGTCTTAATGGTGAGCCATATACCAGTTCGGCTGTCGATGCCGCTATGTCCGCTTTGAAGCTAGTTCTGATGCCAAGTAAAGCTAAAGGTAATTTTTCAACCCAAAACTGAGAAGCTTTTAAAATGCATATCAAAGTCTGCTTCAAATGCTTATGGAAATTTTCCACGAGACCGTTGGCGCGAGGATTGTATGCACACGTCCTTTTGCGTTCTATACCTAATAATTTATTTAAAGTGGAAAAAAGTTCACTTTCGAATTGCTTGCCTTGATCGGTAATGATTGTAACAGGCACACCAAAACGTGCAATCCATCCGGTGTAAAATGCTTCTGCGATGCTTTCAGCAGTCTGGTCTGGAATAGGGTATGCTTCCGGCCATCTTGTAAACCTGTCAATACAAGTTAACAAGTAGTGAAAACCTCTGGAAGGTGGCAGTGGTCCAACAATATCCAGATGTACTTCTGCGAACCTAGTGTCAGGGCATTTAAATGTAGCCAGTGGAGACTTGGTATGTCTCAAAATCTTCGATTTCTGACACTGAATGCAACTTGCGATCCATTCTTTGCAATCGACTGCAAGTCTAGGCCAGACAAAACGCTCTCGAAGTAACTTTGTTGTGCCTTTAATACCTGGGTGAGAGATATTGTGTACCTGGGTGAAAGCTTCCCTGCGAAATCCGTCAGGAAGGTATAGCCTCACATTACTAGTAGAAATGTCACAATAAACTTTGGGAGAACCTGTTTCTAATTGAATCTTTTTGAGTTCTAGACCTGTTTGACCTTTTAAAAGATCTTTTAATTCTGTGTCATCGGCTTGTGCAGATGCTAACGCTTCGTAATCTATCTTGCACCCTAGTGTAATTGCGTCAATCCTAGACATAGCATCAGCGACAACATTCTGGCTCCCAGTGATGTAGCGTATGTCCGTAGAAAACTGCGAGATGAATTCAAGGTGGCGGATTTGACGGGGATTGCAGCGATCACTGTGCTGCTGAAAAGCATAGCACAATGGCTTATGATCCTTGAAAATCACACATTGGGTCCCTCAATTAGGTGCCTAAAGTGTTTGACTGCGGAGTAGATGGCAAGAAGTTCTCTGTCGTATGTACTGTACCGTTGTTCGGTAGGGGTAAGCCGACGAGAGAAAAATCCTAAAGGACTTGCCGTACCATCTATCGTCTGATGAAGCTCAGCGCCAATTGCAATGTCAGAGGCGTCTACCATAAGAGAGAGTTTGGCGTTAGCTGCCGGATGAGCTAGAACAACTGCTTCTTTAAGAACGTCTAAGCACTTCGAAAATGCTTCACGAGTCTCATCGTTCCACTGCAAAACAGATTTATCCTTTTTAGGTTTCCCTTTTACCATTTGGTATAACTTAGCCTGGACTGTGGCGGCATGCCTAAAAAATCTGTGGTAAAAATTTATCATAGCCAAAAATCGCCGTAAACCATCTACCGTTTTAGGTAAGGTATACTCGGCTATATGCTTAACCCTGCTTGGCGCCGGGGAAATTCCTTTCGCGGTGACTAGAAATAATAAAAATTGTAATTCCTTAACACCAAAAACGCATTTAGCAGGATTAATAACCAAGCCATGATTGTCTAATCTCTTGAAAACCTGGGTTAAGTCTTGTTCGTGTGCTGTCTCATCAGTCGAGGCGACTAAAATGTCATCTATATATGCAAAACAGCACGTCAGACCACGTAAAACATCATCTATATATCTCTGAAAAGTCTGAGCAGCGTTCTTTAACCCGAAACACATGTAGTTGTATTCGTAGAGTCCAATGGGTGTAATTACCGCGGTTTTCTGAATATCCGCGCCATCAATTCTAATTTGGTGGTAAGCCTTCTTAAGGTCAATCTTCGAGAATATTACCTTACCGTGTAATTCCATAGCAAAATCATGCACATGAGGAATGCTGTATCTGTCAGGCACTGTTACGGCATTAAGCCTGCGATAGTCTCCACAGATTCGGAACTTGCCGTCGGCTTTTGTTACAATATGAATTGGACTAGACCAAGGGCTTTTGGAAGGTCTAATGATATTCTGCTGCAATAATTCCTGGAACTCATTTTTCAAAGCCTTAAATTTTTCAGGATTCAGTCTCCTAGCTTTTGCGAATACTGGGGGGCCTTTGGTTTCTATGGTATGTACTACCGTCGTAGTTAGCTTATGCCTATTAATGTTAGGACTCAAAATTCGAGGAAATTTCATAATTACATTGTAAAAAGGTGTATTTGTACTAATGGGGGTTAAGTGTGTACCGACCTGAGTAGAACATTGAATAGCTGATGCGGAACGTTGTTCAATCAGCCTACGGTTCCTAACGTCTAATAGTAGTGCGAAACTTTCAAGGAAATCAGTTCCCAAAATAGGTGTTGTAACATCGGCGATTACAAAAGTCCATAGAAATTCCTTTCTTAAACCTAGGTTAAGTTTTAGTTTATAGTACCGAAAGTCTGTACTTTCGAGCCATTCGCGGCGTACAGGCACTCTGGTTGCTGTTTACCCCAAGTTACGAATTTTCTGGGATAGCAAGAGACTATCGAACCTGAATCGACCAAGAATCTCTGCCTGGAAATTTTATCGAAAATAAAGAGACGGCTATGTTTAGCCGCAACGCCTATTGCCGCCGAAACAGACGTGCCTAGTCGTTTCCCTGGAAACTGCAAGGTTTGATACACTTTTTAGCTTTGCCTGCAAATTTCTGATGGTACCAACAAACTCTATTGGTATTTCTACGTAATCCTGAATTAGACCTAAAACTATTTCGAGAACCGGAGCTTGACCTAAAATAACCCCGTCTACTCCTACGTTCCTGAAGAGACTTTAGAGTTCTTTTAATTTCAGCTAGTTCAGCTTTAATAGAATCTAACTCGTTTGACTGGGATATTGCTGTAACCGTGGCTGTTAAGGGAGAAATCTCCATAATTTTATCAGCGATCTTAGTCAGGTTTGACAAGGTATCGCTTGAAATGGATAAAATTTGTTGGGCGTTTAGCGGAAGGCGCTGTAACCACAGACTCTTTAACACATCTTCATTGATATCCCCTTCAGCCAAATTCCTCATTTCCTGAAGGAGTTGGGAAGGCTTTCTATCCCCCAATTGTATGTCTTGAAAGAGAAGTCTAAGTCTAGCTGAATCTGATGTAGAATACAGATCAAGTATGCGTTCTCTTAACGTATCGTACAATCTATCAGACGGAGGAGTCTCAACAATATCTGCTACTCCGCTTAAAGTCTTTGCATCAATGGCTGCAATCACAGAATGAAATTTAGTCTCGTCGGTTGTTATTCCAGCTAACCTGAATTGCGATTCTAGTTGCAAAAACCATAACCGCGGATTCGTATCCCAAAATGGAGGTGGTTTGAAAGCAACTCGTGCTATATCTGAATCCCTTGATTCGCGAACCTCGGCCTTATCCTCAGCCATTATAGCCACACAGGACTACCTGCGCTGCAGTAACAACGAATATTCAACCTAACGTAAATAACAAAAGGTTGTAATTTCAACTTGGGAAAGTGTGGGTACACCTGCAACGAGACCACAGAGCAAGATTGAATTACTTAGCACACATTCATTAGAAAAATTCATACACTAAAAATTCAGTATAAATTTACTGGTAGTTAAACATGAAATATTCAAAAATGAGTAAAGACAGAATTTTTAACAATACAATTATCAATAGATCACGTCCGGGTCACCAGTGTGGTGGCCCCGAGAATATTACAGCCTATTTATTAAAAGTTTAACTTAAGTAACAGTTCGGAACCTACCACAAGTCTTAACTCGTGACCCGATAACTGTATAATCTTGTCTTAACAAAAATCTATACCAAAACAGGAAAAAACTTGAGGTATGATAAAAATACACAATTTATTACGCTATACAAGTATACTCAACTTTTCCACAATTTGTGTGAGCGTTTGAAACAAAAAATGAAATACGTAATATGCCAGCGTTCGGAGGTTCGGTGTGCAATACCTGCGCTGGATCAGCAGCAAGGCCTTCCTCGAATCTATGAGTTGCTAGCGAGAGTAGCTTACGACATCAAAGACGAAGGTCTGAAGCCTTATTCAGAGCCACAGCAATCAGGGAGAAGACTACGTCGAACACTTCAGCAGCACTCGACCAGGAGATCCTTCCGCGAAGGTCAGGCACGAGAAGTCAGTCAAGCCAGCCAGCAACGCTCTCCCCAAACGAAGGGAATTCCTCCGCTTATATGCAGTCGTGCATGCGCAGGCGATCACGCTTGGAATTTGCATAGGAGTCTGCATCTTCTTCGCACAACCGCCACAACTCCAACAATACTCAAAAGATGAAGTGACAATTTCTTTACATTTAACCTCACACATTTTAATATGTCTTCGTTTTTAAAGATTTGATGCAGTTCAAAATTATTAGGTTATTATGGGTGCATAGTCAAAAGGTATAAGTCTGCCTTAGAAATTTTAGGTATCTAAAAAGTGGATTTCTCTAAATACATTTTGTTAACATTTGTATTTAAGACTTTCACTGTATTATATAAAATTTATTAAACAGTCTATGGCTTCAGCTATTATAATTTTAAATCTTTCCAATAGCTTGATTACTTTTAAAAATCAAATGAATGTGCTACAAATGGTTTGTCGAAGAACAATTATCCCTTTATTTATTGAGGGAAGCGAGGGGAAGGTTTATCATGTAGAAACGGCTATAAGACATCTTACAAATATTCCTAGATATAAATTTAACCTGACTCTTATGATACCTATCATTGGTCTTCTTCTTTACATTTCAATACTTCCATAGTTTATGGGATTCTAAAAGCAAACATTGTGTCACACATTTTCATAAACTGTTCTGTGAAACTCTAAGTTTTAAATTTTTTACATATTTCTGCATTTAATATACAGTAAAATGGCTTTTTTGTTCTGTAATTCGTGTTTTCTGAACAATTATAAAAGTTTCAATCGTAAAAGTAGCCGGAAATCTAATCTACATAATCAGATTCTAGTAGATTTATTCTTATTAATAATAATTTTTTTTGTTATTATAGGCTGACATCTGATTAAATATTTCATAAGGTCTTACGTTTTAAAATGTAGCTGATCTGCACTCTAGCCCATTTCCGTAAAAAAAAAAAAAAAAAAAAAAATTATCACAAATCCTTTTTCAACCTGAATATTTTGCTTTTTAATAACTACGATTTATTTTTAAATACCAGTGTGTATGAACTATTGGAATAACTGGAGATTTTCAATAAATATAAAGAATATTTATTCTATTCACAATATTAAATTCGTTTATTTTAACTATTTAATTTTTTTTTTTTGGGGGGGGGTATTTGTAGTAGTTAGTACTAAATTGTGATATTTGGACTCGTTTGCATATATAGTTGCATATATATTTTAGATCAAGCATTTATTTAAGATTAATTAATATTTTAGTATAGTAGCAAAAACTTTTGTAGAGATGAAACCAGTATAAGTGAAAAAAATTAACATTGCACTTTTTACTTTAAGGGACTATGGAAGAAACTGTTTTACCAGGTAATTTAAAAAAATAAAAGATTATGACAGATATATTTTAATGTGAATTACAAGCAAAATTGTTTTTAATTATAAAATAAAAAAATAGTCAAATGAGTTAAAATATGTTGAATTGAAATAAGTTTAAGATTTCTGAATTGAATGAGTTTTAAATGAGAATTTAGATAAAGAGTGGCTAGCGTTGAAAGTTTTTTTCAAGGTACAGACACAATTCTATTTCTGGGAGTAATTATACTGCACTTTCTGAAAATACAGTAAAAACTAGAAAAATAAAAATAATACCCCCGGAAAGCCTGTCTTTTAAGAAAAATAATTTTTTTCACTTAAACAAAGGGATCTTTATTTTTGCATAAACGTTCAACTTTATAATAATCTTGCGACAATAATAAACTATATAGGTATATTATACACTGTGAGTTCTAGAATTACCAGCTGTCTGTACTAAATTTCAAACCAAGAATACATTTTTCTTTGGCAAATTATTTTTAAATATAATATTTTAGTTATGTTATCACATCAAATTTCTAAAAAAAGAGCTTAGTTTAATCAATGACAGATTAAAATCATAGTTAGATTTTAAAGATAATTTTGCAATATTCATGATAAATTTTAATATGACGCATAAAAGTCTCGTACATTAAACAAATTATATGCAAGAAACTTACTAAGAGTTTTCTATTATCAATAAAAGATTTGCCTTTCCTGGATAGTCGTTGGTGAAAACTAACCACCAGATATTCTCTGCCTTAACAGTATCTCATATATTCTCATTCAGGTGCATATTACATGATTTTAAGCATTGTAAAGTAGCTTTATAATCTTTAAGAGAAGATAAAATGTAAAATCGAAACAGCACTAGAGCAGACGCAATTCAATTATAAGGTTTGTTTTGTGGAATGATTGAATTTGAATGTTTTCAGTTCCATTACATTTTGCATTGTTCTTGGACGTTTTACATGTAACGTTAGAACATATTATTTTCGTTCTGATTTATAAATTATGCAAAGCAGGTCTGAAGGTATATTGTATCCTTAACCATAATTTATTTAATCTCGAGATATCTTATTATGAGGAAGAATCCTTTAGTTGTGAGGTATATCACTCTATATCCACATATATAAGCTTTTAAATAATGTTATTTTACAAACCAACGATGTGAGAATCAAGGTTTCTTCATTTATGTCATGTAGTACTTGAATCTGCATTGATCCTAGCACGTACGTGTTGCTCAAGTTTCCACTGAGAACATTGAATTATTTTCTGCTCTAAGATGTTCACTTCACCACGAGCAGCCGGAAGTATTTCTTCTTTTGCCCCACCAAACCCTAAATGAAAGTGGATGACCTTGATTTTAGTTACTTGATTAATTTTAAACGAAACAAATTTTATCCTTCGTGCATGACTTAATAGGATTGCAAATACAAACACGTTTGGAGAGGCACAGACTTCTCCGTTCACTCCAAATTATGATTCACAGTTGTCTTAAAACAAAGGCAACAAAGGTATGTACGAAACAGTTACTGAAAGCAAAATGTTAGAGATAAAATGATGGCAAAATTAATTTTGACTTCTGCAATTTGTGTATTGCATGTGTGTAGATCATGTTCAACACCTATTATTAAGAAAGACCTAAATGAAAGCTTATATTTTTGACTTCAAAAATTGTTTTCTTTTTTCTTGTTATTTTATATTTTTATAACGTAGCTCATTTGTAATTTTGTCTTTAAATATTTTTATAATAGAAAATATAGATGACCTCTACATTTCATAACAACAAATTTGTTTTAGTTATATGTGTGATTTTATATGTATATATATTAGTTCATTTTTAAATGAGAAGTAACGCAATATTAAAATTAAATGTTCCTGCTTTAATTTTATAATATTTGAGAGGTACAACAAAAATGAAGTCTTTTGGTGGAGTAAACCCTGCCCCGCCTCTTACGTTATATAAAACCCTTATCAATTAAGGGTTAATCAACAAAAGAAGTATTTAAGAATTACATCATTGAACCAAATAATGTTTTAATTTGTCGTATCTAAAATAGAATGAAACACAAAAACTGAACATCAAATTCGGAATTTAAAGTCAGAACACACATCTTCTAACCCGTATTTACTTTTAAAAAGGACTTGCATAAAAGGACTCATCCATCGATTGATTTTATCTTCATCGTCACTAAAAATTCTAGTTTAATTCAAGTTTTACTTATTTTAAATAAATCATATTTTTCGCAAACTGAGATTTACCGATTTGTTGTAAGCTTGGTATAAATGTTATGCATATGTTTTATGTCAAGATAATTTCATACATTTTCATAAATGTTCCTTTTAATCGAAACTGATTTTAATCTTTGGGAAAATTTTTCTTTGAAATAAATATGACTATAAGATAAGTACGCGTAGTTA
>CM063502.1:27659365-27696865 GCA_032207245.1 Pardosa pseudoannulata | reverse complement strand
ACACACACATATATATATATATATATATATATATATATATATATATATATATATATATATATAATATATATATATATATATATATATATATATATATATATATATATATATATATACATATATAATATACATTTATTTTCAAATTTATAAAAAAAGGCAACGTCTTGAAACTTGACACATAGCTTAATACCTAGGATATGACTCTATGTAGAAATTTCGAGTGTCAGTTATTTAATTATAATGCTTTCCGAAAAAAAATTTGGTATTGAAAGTGGTGTTTAAAGTCTTAAGAATCTTGTGTTCAACTAAATTTTATAAAATTTTCTCAGATAATTGTCTAACATGCATACTATAAATTTTCTAACAATTAGTTAAATTAGTAATTAAAAAAATTTGAATTTAAGTACTATTTTATAATTACCTGTACAGGTGAGATAAAAAATATAGTGCTTTAAAATTAAAGTGTAATAACATTCAGATTAAGCAATAAAATGTACTTCAAAATATTGAGTAAATATCTCGTTAATTAAAAAGTATAATAGCTAGTATTATGCTAGTTTTCTACACCCAGGTAAATATTTTTCATTTAAAATGCTCTATCTTTTAAGAATTTCTAAACAGTCTATTGTATATTTTTAAAATACCTGTGCACCTTTTACTTTTGTCATGGATAATTTCAAATCCAGAATCTAATATCCTTTAATATTTGAAGAAAACAATAAGCTCAAATTTCCCCAAAGGTATCGAGGATTTTACTTATACACAATAACGATTTCTAACAATAAAACACCGATAAATTAAAATGCTACATTTTAGTAGTCATTCTAAAGAAGCATTTACATTAAAAGGAGAATTAGCGGTTTATTAAGCTTATTTTTACTCGGATACACATTTTATAAGAATCATATAGTGATGCGAGTGTTTGCTGTTTACACTAGGTGTGGACAAAAGAATATGTCACCTTTGTCTTTAATATTACTTAAAAGCGTTAAACGAGATACAGATATGAATTTCAAATAAGAATCGTTAGAAAATAATAACTTTCATCTAATATTAATGTAAATTACTTTTAAGAACAAAGTGAGAGAAAATGTTTTCCCAAGAATATTTATAAATCCTTTCACAATAATGATACATATTTAAATATGGTAGTTAGGTTGAAACCACTACTACAGATTCACATATTAGATTTTGTTTCTTGCCGTATGTTCTTATGGAGATGTTATTGCATCAACTCTCTACACTTTTGTTAACTGAAAACAGCGTTTATTGTAATAACCTCCTCAGAAATTTCTGTCATATATACAATATAATGTCTTTTCGAACACAAAACTCCTTTAAAATTTTTAATGTAGTATAAGAAACGTGTACCTTTACGATATTGGAAGTTATATAGGGCAAAACATATATGTTCGAGTAGATAAAAATATATAAACATACACACACGTGTATATATATATATGTATGTATGTAGATATATATATATATATATGTGTTTGTATATATATATGTATGTATATATATATGTAGATATATATATATATGTGTATATATATGTATGTAGATATATATATATATATATATATATATATATATATATATATATATATATGTATATATATATATATATATATATATATATATATATATATATATATATATATATATATATATATATATATATATATGTATATATATATATATATATATGTATATATATATATATATATATATATATATGTATATATATATATATATATATATATATATATATATATATATATATATATATATATATATATATATATATATATATATATATATATATATATATATATATATATATATATATATATATATATATATATATATATATATATATATATATATATATATATATATATATATATATATATATATATATATATATATATATATATATATATATATATATATATATATATATATATATATATATATATATATATATATATATATATACATATACATATGACGTGATCGAGTGTTAAGGCGAATGGAATAATTAGCAATTCTTATTCGTGGCGGACCTAAGCGTGGAATGTGTTGACAGCCCCGTGTCCACGAGCTAACTGATTCTTATCGATATTATTCATCAGCTTCCTGTGAAATATCTCTGCGCCTGACCGCACTACTTCAAAAGGTTACACAAGCGTGGGTCTCTTTCATTTATTTTATTATTATAAAAGAGTTCCCTTTTTAAATCGTTTATAACTCATGTAATTTCCATTTTATAGACCTGACACACACACACACACACACACATATATATATATATATATATATATATATATATATATATATAATATATATATATATATATATATATATATATATATATATGTGTGTGTGTGTGTGTGTGTGTGTGTGTGTGTGTTCATGTATGTATATATATGGGACATTTCTATTTTAAAGTTAAAAGAATGTCGACTTCGTTTCGGATCGAAAGCTGCAAAGCGAACTTTTCGATGACTGCTCTTTTTTCGCGACAGCATCATAGGAGCGTCACTGGTTATCCATCATTTTGTCCAAACTTCGATAATGCCTTTTCTTATTGCAGTAATATTTCAAAAATTCATCACTCTTCACGTTTGTCCGCTGATTTCTCTTCTATGGGAAATCCCGTAAAAAACGTTTTTCAGATGATTAATAACGAAAAGCTAAAATAATAGTCGCTCCTAATACCGTATAAAAAATACTCTTCAGAGGACTTGTAGTAAAAAACATTCTTCCGATACTTTCTTCGATATTTTATGGCGATGAAAAAATATCCAGCGATCAAATTTTATTTCATGCTAGGTAATATGTTTATATACGCGATGGACTGAAGTTTAATTAAATCTTAAACGGAGACGGTGAAATGATTGCTTTACGAATTTTTCTCAAATAGGTATTAGATATCACCTGTCATTCTCTAATCCAATAAAAACTGTTTTATATCTCTTTCTAAACCATCTTAAATATTTTACCGTTTTAAAAAGAATTAGTTTCTTATCTAACGTGACAAGACTAAGTGTTCATTGGTGAGGTGGAATCTGAGTAAAAATTTTATTTTAATTACTTTAATCATTGTCAAACAATTAAAGTTGGAATTATTTGTGATATTTATTATTTTAATTAATTATTTTCCATCTGTTTGTCGCATACATTATTGTTCTATTCACCTATTATATGACATAAAACGTAATCCCAAAAGACAAATTACTCTAATGTCCCTTGTCAAGAAGAGTGGAGTTTTAAAATTATTGGGATTAACATTATTACTTTAATATTTATTTCCGTTTAATACTTAACAAATTGATTATTTCATTTAACAATCTCGCTTTTTTTTTCTGAAGAACACTAGACTTGTTATTATTGCTGAGAGGGTGCTCTTGCTTCTAATGTATTTGTGACTACCAAGTTGTAAAAATACTTTGGTCATTATATTATAGGCACCATATTGAAGTCAGCATTACACTCAGGGGCAATACAAGCAAACAAGATGGGTCCTCATAATTTAAAAGCAAGGATGTATGCAGATTTGGGGGTCAAGCAGAATACCGCTAGACTTCGTTTGCTACCCCCAAAGGTAATGTTTGGGAACACAACTCAGAACTATACAATGAAAGAAATGTTAGAATGCAAGCAAAATTTAATTAAGTAGGAACTAGTTTGCAATATTTAGGAAACTGAAGGCAGGCATCATCAAACTGAGTAATTATACTTAAATAAGCATTGGAATACGTTATAAAGAAGCCTAATAAACTGGTTATTTTACATTTTAAAATTCATATCGGAATAATAAACCATTAAATTTTATATTCATTCGTGATTATTAAATATTTTTAAATATGCAATAATGTAAATATACGGAAATGAATCTCAGAAAGGTCTGAATTTCATACACCAGATTAAGGAATCAATAATTCGAGCTTTCTAATAAGGTTGACTAATAAAGACAATGACATTTAAAGAAAAGTATTTTCTTTTTATGAATATTGGACACTTTCAGGTATTATTGTTATTATCTTAACCCTATGAAATTTAACGACTACCTACCTTAGTAAATACAAACTAATATTAAAGTGAATATGTATCATGAAGGCGAATCTAAGAATTCTGCTTTAAGATTAACTGTGATTGTCATTGTTCTTCAATAAAAAAGATTTTGTAATACTATTAATTTTTTTCATAACATTTTCTATGAAAAAATGAGAAAAAAAAACTAACTTTTACTACAAGGTTTAAAATATATTCTATGAATAAAAATTATTCTATTATGTCTGAAATTGATGTGCTTGAAATTCTGTTGCTATTAGTAACAAATCCTTTATAAAACAAATGGCTTTTTTTCTTGAAATTAGAACAAAGTTTACGTAAATATGTCCATAATACCATAGTTGATATTCAAGCGGATTAATTTAAAACAAAGTAACACTGAGTTACTACCACCTCAAAAATCAGTATACGAACAGTTTACTAGACTGTTTTTGAATTTCTATGCATTTTTTTCTCAAGAAAGTGCAGTATGTTATGAAGTGAATTTTTATCTATCTCTTCGAGAACCTATATCGTTTAATTTAAAATAGGAAATATGCACTAAACGCAGTAGCAAAAAGATAGATTATCTTTGCCCAGCTGAAATTAGCGTGAAAAGAGAGCGAACACAAATAAAAAGTCCACTTAACCAAATCTACAGGGGTTCTCATAATGTAAGTGAAATTTCTACCTGTTTTTTCATTGCAATTCGTCCTATTCTATTATGTCTAAAATTGATGAGCTTGAAATTATGTCGCTATTAATAACAAATCATTTATAAAACAAATGTTTTTTTCCTGAAATTGAAACAACGTTTACGTAAATGGGTCTGTAATAACGTAGTTGATATTCAAGCAGATTAATTTAAAACAAAGAACACTGAGTTACTACCACCTCAAAGTCAGTATATGAACAGTTTTCTAGACATTTTTTGAATTTCAATGCATTCTCTCTCCAGAAAGTGCAGTATGTTTTGAAGTGATTTTTTATCAATCTCCTCGAGAACCTATATCGTTTAATTTAAAACAGGAAATATGCACTAGACGCAGTAGCAAAAAGACAGATTATCTTTGCCCAGCTGAAATTAGCGTGAAAAGAGGGCGAACACAAATAAAAAGTCTACTTAAACAAAGCTACAGGGGTTCTCAGAATGGAGGTGAAATTTCTACCCGTTTCTTAATTGCAATCCGTGAAGCGCTTATCTAGTTAATGGTTTTGCTACTTTGGGGAAAAACACCGATTTTGTCTCTGTATATTTTTTTGCACAAATTAATCTTCTCTCGAAGAAAAAAATTAATGAACCTCCTTGACAGTAAAGTTTGTCGAGATTTAATGACTTAATCAATGGAGATTTAATTTTTCATATAATTTTAATAATGCAAAAATTATAAAAATATTCAATCTTTAATATCCAAAGATCAAAAAACATACGTGCATATGTCTAATTTCTATGTAAAAAATTGATTTCATATATTTCATAAGTTGCTTATTTGTAAATAATTTATTTATTAGCTTTGACCATTTATTTGTTAATCATTTAATGTAAATCATTATTTATTTGTTAAAATTTTGTCAATTTTTATGTTAGTCAAAAAAAAATGCTTTAAAAATTTGTTTTTTAAGTAAATATAAACTTTTCATATTTACCAACATTGTTAGCTATGATAATTAGTAAAGAAAAAAATAAACATTTATGTTGCAAAATAAAGCCAAACACTACAAGAACTTAACGAAAATTTAAAAATATAAGAACACAAATATGGACATTCTGCTACTCTATTAATGAGAACACTTCTGTAATATTTAGGCATGCTTAAAAAGAGTTTTTTACTTTTAATTAGATAACAATTTTAAACTATGCTAAAATAGTAGTACCAATGATATAATAAAGTACACATTAGTGTGACAGTGTTGGCCTGCTGAGCCAGAAATTCAACATCCAGTTCAATATCTTTATGCAGATCAAAGCCAATACATTTCCTTTGCAAAACTTTAAACAAAAGTCTTTTTTATTAATTCCGTCATGCTATTGAATATTCGCTCGACAAGGAGAAGAAAAAAAAATTGTCCACGACCTACGTTCAAGTAGAACTGAAATTTTGTGACATAATTACCATTTAATAGCTGGCTATCAAAATTTCATAAGATAGAGGTTATACAAATTTCTAATAAATCTGTTTTAATATTCACAAAAATGTTTCTTACCCATTGAGAATCTTCCAGGGACAAAATGTCGTGAAAATACTAAGATTTTGTGCAAATACTCATGGTATTGAATTTAAGCTTGTGTTTTCTCAAAAGGTACATCCCTATTTTCATGCAGATTTGACAATATTGGAAGCTGCCTAAACTTATTTTAATCAAAATTATGATATTAGAGACTGAGTTTGTTTAGAAAAGTAGAAATTTTGTTGTGATTAAATTAAACTCGTCACTTTGAAAATGCAAATTAATCCCATTGAGTTTTAAGAATGCATCTGTTATGCAAACATCAATAAGTATTTATTAAAGTTTAGATTAAATTAATCTTTTTAATTTTGAATTGTAGCAATATTTCTCTCAGAGATGCATCCTTCTCTTTGCAACCCAAGCACATGTCTGAAAAAATTCTAAGCAGCCGCATTTGTAGAGCCAGCAAACCTTGGTGTGTACAGGTAAGCGATAGATCTCTTCCTTGCTGTGCTTATTCTGTTGTCAAAATAATCGATCGTAAAGACCATTATTGTAACTATTGTTTACAGCACATATGCCATATTGTAATATCTGATGGGAATGATCCATGAGTACTTTTAAAAACTAAATGCAATCTATGAATTATCTATTAAACAGCAAATATATCAGGTTATTTCCTCTTCAAACCAGGTATAATCTCATGATGATCCCATAAAAGGGGGTATATCAACACTATACATAATGTTGGCTGAAAGAGGTAATTTTTATCTAAAACAATATTTGACAGTATTATAATAGATTCACTTTTAGTATTTGCAATCAAGGTTTTGCAAAATGCACATCTTGAATTATATTCCTTTGTTTACAAAACGGGCTTGTCAGCCGTAAAAAAGCTTACTTTGTAAATTTGAAACATAAGGAGTAAGTTTAGTAAATATTACATGTTTGCAAAAAAACACTTTAATGTCTTCATCGAACTCTTCCTTTTATTCTTGCTTAATGGAACACGTTTATTTGCAGACAACGTAGTTTGATTGTGTAAATCTATTTTTAAATCTTCTTTGAGAACTAACGGTATCAAATCTTAGAAGATTGTATGAGGTTTCTCTGATTTTGAAACTATTATTGGAATATAAACAACTATCAAACAATAGTGGAATTTTCATGATGATGTTGCCTTTAAGCTTGGGACTGATAGTGCCTCCAAAAAAACAGTCCTTAATGTACGGTAAAAACAACAAACCTTTATATTTTTGGTTGAAATCAACATTTTTCAAATGCTTCTTCAAATGAGATGTGTGAGTTGTTTTGCCTCATTGGGCAAAGTTTGTTACAAAGTGAACGTATAGGCAGTTGCCTGTACGTCAGCAATTGAACAAATCCGAGCTTCAAGTGAGAGGTATTTTATGTTTGAAGACATTGGTTTCAGCCGTAATATATAATGGAATGAAAACTATTATTTAAAGTTGATAAAATATGATAAATACTAATTGTATGTGTGTAATTATCCTTTTAACCGAATAAATAATGGATGTAAAATAAGAACTGGTAAAACATTTAAATATTGAGTCTCAATATTACAGGAAGCAAAGATTGAAAAGAATCTATAAAATTGGTTTCAGACATCATAAACTAATATAGATAAAATATGTTTAATAACTAGATATTGTTTAAAATACCAGTGAAAATTATTGTGTAAATAAATACTCCTTCCTTTTAAAAGAGTTTAATAATTGAGACTCTCCTTATTAAATATGATGTATAATATTCGCCCATGTATCCATCATTTATGTAGCTCTGTCAATAAGAAGATATATTCGTTCTCCCAACTTATTAAGAAACACTTTTCCGAATTGCTTGTTTACTTTTTTGCCTGAGAAAAGAATTCCATTCTTATTTTTTCCCAGGTAGACTCCTAGTCACATTTTTTAATCTGTAAGAAAAATGTTGTGTATTGTCTATGCATGAAACGACAAAGCATATGTTTTCTGTTCTTAAATGTTGTAGGTTCTTATTTTGCCTACTCTTCTTTGTTTTGTATATTGGATTACCTTTAATGAAATTTTTAATTTTCGAAGTAAATATCCATGAAGGTTGAGTTTGAAATTAAATAAACATATCAATTTTTTAAAAATTAAAGTTTTAATATATATTTGAAAAATAACGCTACATATAAATATATCAGCCAGGAAAGCTAAAACGTAGATTAACGATATTAGTGTAATTTAATTTAAAATAAGATTTATTAAAAACATAACGAGCAAAATTACTTAATAGGGTCAAGTTGAATATCATAAAAACAAATGAAGAAAAAGCGTAGACACTATTTAAAACTTAAAGATATTATTACATGTTTAATAGTCTAAAATCATCTTACGCTTGAACAGGCTGTGTGCAGGTTAAATTACGTCATTAATCATTAATTCCCTAATTATTTCTGCCGAATTTATGCTGCTGAATATATTAAATTTAGGTTATGATTGATTTCCAGAAATAAGCGAAATATCAAATTTAAACAATTGTGTTAAACAACAGCCTGTCCTCACTCATCATAAGGTAATACTTTATTCCCCATAAGGGTATATTCATATAAAACAGAAGTTGCGTGATAAGAGAATTTACCGGCATAGATAAGTATTCTAAAGGAAGTTTTATAACGTATATAGTTATTAATCTTAATATCAGTTGATGTACCTATTGAATAAGTAATTTTTGAAAACTTTCTAAAACTCATAAAAGGACGACCCAAACGACAAAATTATATATAATAGCAGAAAATTGAAAATTTGATAGATATTTTTATATTTTTTATTTTCACTATAAAGAAAAATTTTATTCCAGGAAAACTTAAAAATTCTATAAACAATTTTTTATTGTCCATTTGAGTCCCAAATAGCATATTTGAAATCCAGCATATTCGAAGTGTGGAACACTAAAGGTGCTTCATCACCTGTCGAAGTCAAGCATGCTCATATTTACTAACGCAAGTACATCACACGGCTCTTCTTTTTATGTAAATAATACATTTTACAATAGGCACATTACTATAGTAATAGTGCAATATTGAAGCATATATATTTAGTACATAAAATAGAAGAATGGCTATCACGCCGCTTGTGATTTATTGACATAAAATAAAAAAAAGCGCTATAGAGTTCCTTGGATCTTTTCATACTCATGTAGATACAGTGCGGTTCTTCAACAGTGTTTTTTCAAAACCCTCTGCGACTCAAACGGTTAAACACGAATGCTGGGTATACACAAGGATAACTTTTAAAAATTGTAACCAATAAGGATTACCTTTATGTAGGTGGAAAGCATCTTAATAGCGATGAACAATTTGAAATGGTATTTTAGTTATATTTAGTTATATTTGAGGGGACGAAATAATGGAACTGAAATAGTATCGTATCATAAATAGTTATGGTTTCACGTAACTTTTATTCCAAAACAACCCAAATAACGTTCTTCTCTATAAACCATCTCGCCTAAATTTTTCATTTTTCCCTCACTTTCTTGACTTCTTCAATTCTTACTTATTCTAGCTTATTAATACTATTTAAAAAATGGTTATATCAGATTTATTTTTAACAATATTCTACAATTTTCATTGTCAATCAAAGAAGGTTGTATCACATGATTGTCAAAGTTGGGTTAAGAGCCATTTTCGCCATTCAGACCCCCCAAACCAACTAACTATTATGTCTTCTATATATTAGCCAAATATTCTAAAAACATCTCTTAACATGCATTCAAAAGTATACTAAATTTTTTTCACCAACTTTCTGAGTTTTCGTGTACTCTTCCTCTGAGATACATAAACGCATGCTTAGAAGAATGGTGTCTCTAAACTTTGTTAGTTAAAAAATATGAAATTCTTAGGTCATAACTTTCACCATTTATATTAGTTTGTCTTATGTGCGCTTCTTTTTCGATAATGAGAAAATTTAAAAGTAAAGCTTTTGGGCATTCCTTAATCTCCTGATAACAATTAACTTATATTCCTTAAGAGTTGCTCTTTACAGAACTAAGCAATGTGTCACATTAATAAAATACATTCTTCATATTTATATAATCGCATAAATCTTACAAACTGTAGTATAAATAAGAGAAAGTAAAACATTTGTCAGAATGTAGCTATAAATACAATACTTGCGTAACAATAGAAACATATTCTCTAAATGTGAATTACTCACGTAAGCTCTACTTTGACTGCAATATTTAGCTCTTAGAGATAATTACTTCTATTCTGATAAATCAAAAAGAATTTTTAATTTATAGATACAATATTTACCTTAAATTATTTATGTAACAACATTGATTAAGAAATCATTTAATGCAATTACATTATTTCTCTTTATTTCCATTTATTTTGATTCGACAACCAGGGTGATTATAATTTGAAATAATAATGGCTAGTTTATAGTAGATTATTTTAGAAGAAATACGTTAAATCTGAGACTATTAAAGGATTAAATGTTCCAAATACATGCCAGTAAAAAGAGCTAACATCTAAAAACTAAATATCTGCCTTGCTGGAATAAAATTACCAGTATATATAGAAAATAATTGGAGTCTCATTTATTTGCTATTTTGAATGTATGTACGATAATTATGCTTTACTTCTAAAAATTTATAGTAATCAAACTTAATGGAAAGGATTATATAATTTTTAAGTCATCAGTATTTTTACTAATTTCAAATAATTATCCATTTATTTCTTCATTTTATAATATTTTAGTTACTTACTTATAAGGGGTTTGAACTTGCTTTTAGTCAATATTACTTTAGATTTCAAATTGTTTTTAAAAAAATTAAAAATAAATAATAGTTAAAATGTCTGTGAAATATATTTTAAGTCGGACAGCTAATATTTGATTATGTAAAATGAAAAATTTACATTTTATATAATACTAAGCTTTATAACACTTTAATATACGTAGTCGGGGAAAATACGTAGAACAAACTTCTATGGAGAAGACCACATTCAGAACGCAAAAGTATAGTATTCTTCAGCAATGGATACCGCTATTTAAAAAAAACCCATCAACTTTTATTTACTTTTCTAGATAAATAACATTTTCTATTTACAAATAATCTTACTATATATCATGAAAGGTAACCTATAAATAATTAAGATACTTATTTAAAAATAATTACAGGAAATCTTTAAAAATTTCCAACCTGAATTTCTAAAAAGGTAGAATTCATTAAATCATAAAAGTAAGAGTGAAAAGGCTATATAGCTTTTAAATGGTATACTAATGATGACTTAATGGCACAGATTTAAACATGTTTATTTCTCGTTTCAATTTGTCTTGACACACATTTAAACCTCTTGGTACTGAGTACTAATGCTCTAAATTTTCAGAGTCTCTAATGGAGTTTCTTCATCAACTTCTTGAACTTTTAGTAGCATTACTTTTATCTCCCACCAAATTGTATATCTGCTTTCTCGTTAAATTTTATAAACATTTTCAATTAAAGTAATAAAAAATATACCTATAAGTGTATTTAAAACTGTGTCTTATTGATAACCATTTGCTAGTATTTTTATTTTATGGAATTGTTATTTATAGCAGACAGTTATCAGTATTGATATGTAAAAACTCCCTTAAAGAACTAATGATGAAAAACAATTTAAAATTGTCTTTATAATAAGAAAGTATAATAAAATTTTAATAAAAAATGTATATTATAATATGGTTTTAGAGGAGGGAATTTGGCTTGGAATTATATTTTGTATTTTAAGAAGTGAAGAAAGTGAAACTTTAAAGAAAATAAAGAGAGGTGTTCAATGCAGAAGATGTTATTTTGGTTATAGTTGATATAAGTTGATTTCTAAATAAAAATATCTATGGCTGAAAAATTACTTTTATGTCTTTATAAACGTTAATAAAAGTTGGTAAATTTTATTTTAGAAGGTTTATATATTTTTATATTTTTTTTATCTCTGGAAATATTTAATAAATAATATTTAATTTTAATTATTTCTATAACTGTTTCATAAAATTGACCCCCCCCCCCAAAAAAAAAAAAAAAATTCTGAGGAAATTTTTCTTGACAATGATTTTTGACTTCCATGGAATACTATTCTCTTAATTTACAAAGAAAAACAGGCAGATGATAGCAGAATTGGTTGGACGATGCCTTTCACTATTGGAATCAGTAGGTTTCATTCCTGACAGGGTGACATATTAGATTTCACTCTTCATACTGATTATTTGACAAAAAATTACAAACGTAATATAGGTCCTAACACATTGTCTTAGTATGTTATTCTATCTATAATCATTAATAAAGAATCATATAACAGTAATATTAAAATATATGCATAAATGAATAAATAATACAGCTTCATCTTACAATTCATGTATTCACATTTATTTAATGAAATCTTTTAACATAGTTTAAAATAACAACAAGGTTTGTACAAAAGCAAATTATCTTTAAAATAATCTAAAAAAAATAAATTCACTGACTATAAATTAATTTGGGCATAAAGGTTTGTAAAGATATTTACAACGTATGTTTTCTGTAAAATGTATAACTTAAATAATAAATTAATTTCATTTCAATTTACGTCTGAGCTGTTTTGTAGACATTCCTTCCATTTGATGAAATTTGAATCTAGATGTAATTGAATATGGTTTTGATTCTTTAGAAGTAAGAGGAAGCACTATATTGAAATTAAGAAAAATCTATAGTAAAAGTAACTTTAGAACAAAGTGCTTATTTTGAAATTTTATTTTTATTTCATATCCTTGTAAAATTGTGATAAATGCCTTATAATATAATTCAAGAGTATTAAATATTCGTCAATTGATTTTACAGTTTAATATAAATTTGTATCATTATTTTGACAATATAAACTAATTCTTAGGTAATGAACAGAACTTGCTCTTTTCCATTATTCTACTAGAACCTATATTTATAAAAGAAACTCTTTGAACAAGAATGAGGAAAACTCAAAAAAAAATCTTCCGATAATCAAATCCTTCATTGTTATAAAACTTGAGCATCCAATGTCAACTTGTTTGAGAAATCACAGAAGACATGTCTCAAAACGACATTGAACATAAAATTATCGAAATTCGAATATCATTTTAAAGCAAATTCATCTTTTAAACATTTTCAACATCAAATATCTTGTCCGGAACTCAAATCGATGTAGTTCATCATTAGCAGAACTTTATATGAGATCTTTAGCCTCGATAAATTTTCTAAAGAACATTGATCAGGAGGAGCGCTCCCAGTAGCAATATGTGATTGACTGTTAAAAAGAGAGATTCTTTAAGGATTTCTTTGACTGTTCTCAAAGAAAAATTTGTTTCTATTCTTTCAATCATTTGTCATTCAATACATATTTCAAAGTCTCTAGAGAAGGAAATTTTAAATAGGTTTCTTTAAAATCTTTTGAACAAATGATTATAAAGTTTGGATAACTTTACAAGTGCTTTTAAGTTTCAAAATTGTTTAACTGATTAAAAGATGATTCGTAAAATACGGAGTATGAAAAAGGTTATTCTGGAACTGTTGAAAAAGTTTTCAACATAGGTAAATGCTTTAAAGCTAAATTGAATCTATATACAAACACTTCTATTGACACTATTCAATTCAAAATTTTAAAATTCTTCATTGAATATACATTTCAATATTTTCATTCTTTATTAATATTTATACAAAATTCGAACCTGAGCTCATGCTCTGACTTTATTATATTTTGATTGCTTGCAATTTTGCATTACATATTATTTGGGAAAATTCAAGATTTACTAAAGTACAAAACACTATTTATCTTTAAATTGAGGTATTTATTAAAATATTGTTTTATCTTAGAGTGAAACGGGAAATATAAAATCAGAATATCTAAGTCATTTCATCTTAAAATCGTATACATATGCGAAAAGCTAAAGAATATTTGTTTAAAATTTTCCCATTCATAGCAGTAACGTCACTGCTATTACAGTCTAAAATACAATTTGCACATCTACTACTTGCAGATATCAGGTCCTGCAATATTGGTATTTTTTCAGAATTGACAAATGCATCTTCATACATACTTTGTTTTGACTCTGAAAAATATTTTAACAAATATAATATAATTTCTCTTGAAAAGGAGGAAATTATTTGACTCCCTTATTGTATGACTTCTAACAATTTGTCACTAAAACAGAAATATGTCCTTAAAGACTTTTTCCTTACCTCCTTTATTAAAATTTCAAATAATATATGCATGCCGAAAATTGGTTGTTTTAAGTTCATATTTTGCTGAGATATTATTTTAAATTTTTAGATTAGTTACTTTAAAAATGAAGTAGTTTTAACAATAATTTTTCATTTCCATAATTTTGAGGAAGGTATAAAATCAATAAAAATTTCAAAATCTCTTTTAGCAAGAAATGCCGGAAGAAATGTTTCCATTACAAAAAAACTTTTAAGTCTATTTTGGTATCAAGTAATCCACATAACTTTTTGGTAAACTTTATCAAGATGATAAACTTTAAACTACAATACTACCAAATTTTATATGAATTTTTAAATTACCGCAAAATATGATGAATATTTGCTCACAAAATTCTTCAATAGCTTAAATCGGTAGAAATATTATGATTCCAAATAGTAAAAGCCAAGAATTTGTGTAAAATTGAAAAACCAAATCACATTATATTTAAGTAAAATTAATATAACTTACAGTCTGCTTATTTAAATCATAGGATCTTTGTTTTTACAAGGAATAAACATACTATCAGAATGTTCTTTAATTGATTATTCTATCTAATATTTCACCAAAGGATCATTAATTATACATTCAATGTTGATTTAAGGAATTATCAACGATAAAACTTCAAGTGTAACAATTTATCAAGATCTTTTTGACAGATTTTGAAGCATTCGAAGATTCATGAAATTATTAAAATGTTACTTTACTTATATTTCCCTCAGGAAATATTTTAAAGATTATATAAATTAGAAGGATCTTTGATCCCTTTTAACCCCTTAATTCACTCAATTTAGAAATTGCTTGTCTTAAAATGATCGTGTTTTAGTACTGTTTTTTAAAGTTTCTGAAAACTTAAATAGTTTAATGTTTAATATTAATCTAATCAGTTAACAAACTACTTACTTTTCTTAAAACTGAATGATAAGATGTACTAAAACCAAGGATATACAAACACTTTTTTAATATCTTTCTTTTCTCTTCAATAATACAACACAGTTTTTAAAATCATATAACATGAGCCACATGTTTTATGATAATGACATAGCATATATTACTTTTTTATGTTATACGGATTGTATCTATACTACTTTAAGTTTATTCAGAATATATATATGTTCAAAGATATATTATATATATATATATATATATATATATATATATATATATATATATATATATATATATATATGTATATATATATATATATATATATATATATATATATATATATATATATATATATATATATATATATATATATATATATATATATATTTAATGAGGAAAAATTTAAAATATGTCTGTGACAAAAGTTGTCGATAAATTTATTTTCTTTTTATTTTATTAATTATATAAAACTTATGAAACACTTTAAATAAATATTTGTTATATACATCAAACAATAAATCAAGTGGATCGGTGAAACCTACTTTCACGTATTAGAAAAGTTAAACAGCGCTCTATACTTTTAGAGGTTGAAAAGGAAATTTTTATAATTTATATAAAAATATGCTTTGCACAATTTGACAGATTATTTTCTTTTTACTACATTGTTTCTCTTTTAGTTTTATACCTCTTTATACTTAATTTTCATTAACTTACAAAATAAAACTTTCTTATATATCCCCTTTGTAAATAGGTAAAATTCATACAAGTATATCCCACGAGTTTCATTATATTAAGATTCATATATATTGAGTAAAATGAACAAGAACCTAAAAGGTTTTTGGTTTGAGAAGAGATATTTAAATATTATAATTGCAATAAAAGTATTACATAACATTTATTTAATAAAATCATTTGTAAGGCGTATCTATATGTTTCTCATTAACCGAAAATACCAATTTTATGTAGATATTTTATGATTTAATCTGGCTAATTAAGAGGACTCAAGGCAATATTCAACAATGAAGGATTTTTCAAATTTTGTCTGATATCATTGAATATTTAACACAATTGACACCTGCATTATTATAACTTCTATTAATGTTCTGCTTTTAGATGTTCCCTCTATATTAAAGTGATTCAAAGCATCATACTTTCTAAATTTCAATGTTCTTTTTTTGTTTAAGACACAATTTAGTGTCCAGAAAGCAAAGAATTAAATCGATCTTTAACTGCTGAATGAGTTACGTATAATTATCCGATTTTTGCAAGGCGAATGGGTTAATCACAGCAAATTTCCTCGCAATTGCTCTAGTGTTAAGGCCAAACGTTTCAAGCCCTAAAAGTTGTCGGGATTTAGGGTCACACATTTAAAGATGAACCATATACTTTACAAAAAATCAAAATGAGTTTGACAAAACAAAAGGGGAATTGCTTTAAAACCCCGATAGTGCAGATATTACCCCCTTGAAGTTTTACGTTATTCTGCATTTTAATAAATGTTTGTTCAGAAACAGTAATCTATTTAAAAAAGATTTGAAAAGCACCGGTTATGAATCACAAACATTAGTGGTATTATGAACTGATGTTCAAACAAGTGTCAACTGGTATTTCTTAGAGAAATAAACAATTGTATTCAATTATGCTGAAACTATTAAATATTTTTTTAATTATAATTATCAGGTAATTGGCTGTGACTTTATTATCGGACTTCTATCGTACATGTAAACAGGAGATGTTTCTCCAACAAAGTTATACCTATAATGTATGGAAATAAATACCTGAATCGTAACAAGTAAGCCTATCTCATATTATAAATAGATTTGTTTATCACTATGTATACAAATATAATATAGTTTAGTTAATCAATTTTCTCTATTAGGTTCAACAATTTTTATTGTTGTTCTTAAAAGATAAGGCACAAATGTTTAACCATTTTATCAATTGATAAAATTGTATGGAATTCTATAAAAAAAGATACTTTTACTAAATTATATACAATCGAATAGACATTTATTGAGTTTTATATTTTTAAAACTAGTAGCTTAAAATTAATACAAGTTAATACGAGATAAAGACGACATTACTTTAAGTTGAGTAAAAAGTTTTGTTGTTGCCCTCTTGTAAAATGTAGTAAAATCTACAGATAAGGAATCACCAACTATAATGTTATTAATAATTACTCTCGAAATACATATACATATACTTAGCTTTGTATTTTTATAAGCATATTTCACAAAAGCTATTGCATGCATAAATATTTTAAATATTTCAGTACATAAAAATATGAAATGAGTTAATGAGTTTTATCATGTGTTATATGTAATGACATTTAAAATTACAATACGCATCCTCAATTTCATAATGAGGTTAAATTCCCAAAATTCTGTTTTGAAAAAACAAAAGTCTTAAAATCGTTCTATAACAAAACATATTTATCATGATTTGTATATCCAGATGCAGGGGATATTATCCAGATGCTCCATCAGAAGAAGCTGTACGTTTATAGGAGAAAAAAACACCTCGAAATAAAAATAACACAAATATTTGAAGGAAAACTTTAGCTATGAAATGAAATTTATACCTTATGTTATTGTTATACCTTACGTATACTGTTAAAACTGTCTCTTAATGGTCTTCAGGTAGTTAGTCCAACTCGATCTGAATAATACTTAATTTTCTCACCCACATTCAATACATAATTTGGAACATTTCAGAACCATATTTTGGAAACCCATAATATTTCAAACAAAATTATATATAGTTAGATTAGTAATGTAAAAAATGTAAGAATCTCTTATTTAATTATTCTGTTCCTTTGCTAGTAAAAGACAAAATAAAGTATAAATAATGTACTTACGTTCAAAAATATACATAGTGCAACAAACTTTTGTCACTGTACAGCATGGATGTGCACTTATATGGAGGGGTGAGATTTCATACCTTCGGTGAAATAAACAACAAGCTCTGTTAAAAATGACTCAGTTTTTTTAACTAAGGATATTTTAACTAGTTACGAGAGTCTTCTAGAATTATTAACATTCAAAAAGAAAAGCCACAGCCGTCTGGCGGAATGTTGTGTAAACTTACACTCACTAGCGTTAAAAGAGAAATTTCTCGAGCACACATTGACGGTCAGGTAGAGTCTGTCCCCTAGTATTTTTACAGAACGTCTTGCTGAGTTGAGTTGTACTTCTTTTAGTTATTTAAATACTATTTAGCTGTGTTTCAATAATTTATACAACCATACACATACATTTATATATATATATATATATATATATATATATATATATATATATATATATATATATATATATATATATATATATATATATATATATATATAGAAAAAATAATAGAAACACCTAGGGAAAAACGAAAATACTTTTGTAAAGGATTGAAGGAAATTTGTAAGGGATTGGGCCCCCTTTGGCCTGCTGGACAGCTTGCATTTGACGTGGAATTGACAAATAATAGTTTTGAACAAATTTTATCAAAAGTCTGACCCAGAATTTTTCCAGAAGTCAGACCTAGAATCAGAATTTTTCATGCAACTCTAACACTGAATATTACTTGACTGATTCCTTCCTTTTCGCCACCACTAGGTGACATGACTGCTTATTTCTTAGAGTCACGCATTGCCAAGTAAGCCCAATTAAAAATAATAGAGGCAAGAATTTAAATGTAGAAGGCAGATTAATTTCGCCATGCTGCTCACCCACATACACACACACACACACACACACACACACACACACACACATATATATATATATTATATATATATATATATATATATATATACATACATATATATATATATATATATATATATATATATATATGCCAGGTCTAAAAAAGGGGTAGTTAGAAATTACGTGAGTTAAAAACGATTTTAAAAAGGGAACTCTTTTGTAATAATAAAATAAATGAAAAAGACTTACTCTCGCGTAAACTTTTAGGATAATCCGGTCAGGTGGAAGCATTTTTGAGCTATTTGATGAGCTTGCAAACAGATAAATTTCAATCAGAGAGTGGACATGGAGCTGTCAACAACACTCTACGCGTATCTTCGACGGAAAAGTGAAAATGGCACAAGTTTTACTTTAGCAATGGTTTAATAAGCTTAAAAATTCATATCAATACTCAAAAATCGTTACTCAAAAATTCATATCAATTACATAGTGAATGATTATTATACAACTTTCTTGCTTGGCGCTAATTTACAACATTGCAGTTAAAAGAATTTAATATGAAAATCCTTACTAATTGGTCTTAATAAGCTTAATTTTAATATAAAACGTTTAGTTATCCTTTGATCAAATTCAAGTTTTATTAAACTTTAAAAAAGAGGAGACGTCAGAAGTGGATTTATCACAAAGATAATTCAAATGTGTCAGTGTAAAGCTAACTTTTATGAAAAACAATGTATGTAATTTATATGCAATGTTGTATTTTGTTCTTAAAAGTTGATCCCATTGATCCAATAAATTAAAAATTTTATATTTATTTTAAAAAAATTTTATTTTAAAATGATATTCTAACATTTTAGTAAATGTTTTAAAAATTAGAGTAGCCCAGAAAAAAAGGTTAAGTAATAGTGCTATCCGATTAAACTTTAAGTTTGGCATATATTAAGTTTATAGTTTTAAAAGTAAGGCCAAAGAATTTGTTTAAGTTTTATATTCTAAAGTTAGACCATTTCTTAAAATATATCTTTTTCTTTTATCAAATGACAAATTAGGGACAGATTAACCCTATTATGCTTTACAATTTGAATACCTAATTTTTAATGTAACAATAAATTTAAAATATACAAATTTATAATGGAAAGTTTATTGTGGGAAAAGAACAGCATATAATTTGTAAATTTAACCAGAGAACTTCCAACAGACACACTAATTTAGCTGTATATTCTAAATCAATTATTTTTTGTAATACTTTCCTTGACTTGTCCCCTTCAAACGGTATCTCAGATAGTCATATAAGGTTTTCATATCTTTGATTCCACTTTATCACTGACAACGATGCAACATTCTCATAAGAATGTCAGCGACAAGGAGGTAAACTTATAAAAACTTTACTTTGGCATAAAAATGATGATGCTTTTCAAAACAAAAATTAGGCTTCCTATTTCTCACAAATGTTTATATAGAATTGTTAGTTTAGCCAGATTCCTTGCTAAAAAATAGACTTTTTTAAGGATATATTTGAGCAACTGCTACCTTTTATAGATACCGTGAATTCAAGAAGAAAAAAACTGCAATCCATTGCATTTTAATCCGTTTATGTAAAAAGATGAAAATTTTCATGTTAATTGATATTTAAGCTAAAATATTATTTGAATTTAAAACTATTTAATTAAAACTATTTATTTTCAAAACTAGTCTTTTTTACAGAAAGCTTCATTCTCATTCCTTTCACAAAATAAATGAAAGTTTTTATTTACAGAATGTTTTTTAGACTTCATAATTAAATTAGATTTTAGTGTCCACATAATGTTAAAGAATGAGAAAGCCCAATAATAATAATAAAATTCATTTTGCTTTAATAAAATATATGTTTTATTTAACTGACAGTAAAAAAAAATAGAAAATAATTGCTTTTCGTATAATTGAAATAGTTTAAAATTTTTAAAACGTATTTTGTTTTCAAATAAAATTGCTTAGGAAATATTTCAAGCACTTATAAAATATAAAAATTTTATTTTTAAACAAATTTTAGTTATGAATAATTGCAATGTATAGTTAAGTCATAGCTGTTTATAATACAAACAATTATAATAAAAACAAATTATAATAAAAACACCTTTTGATTCTCATATATGTCATTGTTTGATAAAATAGAAATCTCAAAATTTTATTCAAGGTTTGCCTACTTGAAAATACTCTATCAACATAAAGGAAAATTTTTACATTTTAGTTGTAGAATATAATTTTTTCCTAGTTTTTTTATTACTTTAACAATCAAAATTTGTTTATCCTCCATTTTGTTAAGAAAATATGTTTTATATTATAAAAATTTAATAATAAAATATTTTTCATTTTTCACTATAAAAAAAATAAAAAAATTGTACTTAAAAAATAATAAAAATTTTAATTTTGTTTTTTTTTAAAATAAAAATTTTTTTTATAATATAATTTTATTAATATAAATTTTTTTTTATTATTTTATAATATAAAATTTATTTTATAATATTTATAAATAAATATAAATATATTCAATATTTTTATAATTTATAAAAAAATCTATAAAAGTTTTTTGAAAATATTTTATAAATAAAAAATTTTTTTTTATTTAAAAATTTTTTATTTTTTTAAAATTTATTTATCTATTTGTTTAATATATTTTTTTATTTTTATTTATATATATTAAAAATTTATATATATTATATATATAATATATATTAAAAAATTTATACTTAAAAAGTATAATATATATATTTTCTCTCTCTCTTCTCTTCTCTCTCTTTTTATATAATATATATATATATATATATATATATATATATATATATATATATATATATGTTTTATTTATGTATATATATATATATATATATATATATATATATTATATATAATTTTATTATATATATATATATATATATATATATTTATATATATATATATATATATATATATATATATATATATATATTATATATATATATATATATATATATATGTAATATTTTAGTTTTAAAATCAATATATAATAGATAATGTGTTACCTGAATATTTAGAGCTTTACTCATATTTATGTAATGATATATAATATTTGAACTATATATGTTTCACGCTGACGATACTGTTACTTTCAAAGTAAAATTTAACCACCGGCATAATGTTTTTTAATTATTGTCCCAAATTCTTAAGATCCCTTCACCGTTCACTGGAAATTTATTAAGACATTATTGTATGCGTTTCCATAATTTTTTTTCTTTATAGTATATTTTAATGTAAAATGTATTTTTATATTTGTGACGAAATACTTGGTAAACTGCTAAAATCTGTAAACTGCTACTTTGCATGGGAACTCAGGTTTAAAATAAGTAATCAAATATTTAAAAGTTTAATAGAACTATATCATCCTATTAACACTCATAATTGTGTAAAATAGTGACATATTGGGCACATTCTTCTACTGCAATACTGTGCAAATTATAATTTAACAGATTTTTAGTTTTTAAGGATGGTATGAATGATGCTAAAATAAAAGAAAGATCGTTATGCCTGCAATACTGCAGAAAGCATTCCGTAAACTAGAAAAAAAAGGATAACATGATCTTAAGTAAGAAAGACAGCTAATTAATTAGAGTTAATTTCATGGCACTCCGGAGATTCTGCATTAAAATACAGGGTTGTATAAATGTTGCAAAAACTTCTAGGAGGCAGAACACATCATAAGGATGAAGAATTTTAAGAACCGGTGGGCGCCAACTGTAGGGATAAATGGTAGCAGTCAAATATGAAAAGTCATGAAAGAGTCCTTATTTTGATACATTTATTGGACAAAATGAATATAGTAAATAGTGTATACGAAGTGCATGTCTGAAATTTCACCGTTATTATATCAAGTCCTGCACTTCGTATGCCGTGAGGTAGCAATCTACATGACAATGCTGTAGAAGACTGTGGATTTATTCATTCGAAAGGAAGTCTACGTACGAAGAGCATAGTAGATTATAAGACCAGTGAGGTTGCATATATACACTTAGTGTATGTAATAGCTGAGAGTAATGGACGAGCTGCTGCAAGCATTTATCGAGACCTTTTCCCAGACAGACATCAACCACACCCCAGTTTTCACGAATACATCAAAATTTGTGCCAGTATAAGTCAAATCCCAGGGGTTCCATTGAGGTATATCTCACTTGTTACCCGACGTTCGGTAGTTAAGGAAGAAAGTCTGTTCGATTCCGTAAACACTAATTTAAGGACCATCATAAATGTCATTGCTCATCACTTAAGAATGTCTCGAAGCAATAATCAGCATGTTTTGAAAGCTTAATTCTTCAACGTTATCTGTCTTTAAATGGTTCAAATGCTGTACCCCAATTTCCATCTCAAAAGTGGGTGTTTTGCACAATGGTTTATGCAAGTTTGTGCTTGAGATGTGATTTTTTCAGCTGATGTGTTATACACTGCTTACAACTTATGTGCTATGACACCACATTTCATAGAGATTGTACATTAAATCAGCACATTTGCATTTGTGGACTCCATAAAACACCCAGGTTGTGTGGCATCAAGTGGCACAACAGCGCTTCAAAGTTAATGCTTCCGTGGGTATGGTCGGTGATTGTTTAGTAGGGCCGCAACTTAGGATATGTGGGTTAAAATTTACGAATATCTTACTAGATCCTGTCCTATCCAGCTTTCTCTACGATGTTCTCACAATATGTGGTTCCAAAATTATCGAGTGCCTCCTTGTTTTGGACTGACTATTCATAGACATTGGAATAGGTCATTTTTTCATCTATGGATTACGCGTAATAGACCAGATCCCTGTCAACCCCGTTTATTAGATTTATCGATCTTTGATTTCTTTCTATGTGGAGCCATAAAACAAATTGGAATCACTATCCTGTGGTGTCTGACATGGATTTCTTAGCAAAACTCGTCTGCACAGCTGCTACACTCATAGAAACGTATGATGTGTTAGACTATTTCCAGCAAACAATGATCCGTCAATGTCAGACATGTTTGGCGTCTGATGATTCAAAATTCATTCATATATTATTGCAATAAAGATGTATTCATATCGTGCACCAGTGTGCTTATACTTATCTCCATTCTTATGGTATTCGCTACCTTTGTCACAACAATTAATTGACGATCTTTTTAAAATTATCCTGGTCTTTTAATAAAGATATTTTTAGTAATGAAGATTTCATGATATCTCTGGGGACTGATCCACAGCCAATCTATATGCATACCAGCGATTCAACATCAGAGGAATATCCTTGCAAATGTAAATCATATTTTTTTTACATTAAGAACACAAGTTTTTTTCCATCGAAAAATGATTCTTCTGTGGTATTAAAGTGGACACAGCTGTACCAACCCCTGAAACCTAAGGTCCTGGAACCGTCGTAATAATATTGGTACAAAAGCGGAAAACGATGCTGCTATAAATTCTGAAATAAAATGTTTTATAAATCTTAAAAAATATAGCATATATTAAGGTGGTCTTACAAAAGATCTTTAAATCATTTATTTTGTGAAAATTTTTAAACATTTTTGTAACAATTAGCTCCCATTTACCCTACTTCAGTGTAACTTATTCGCAAGAGATGTGATAGAAAATGTCTCACAATAAATTAAGGGACATATTTCTATTTAACATTTACAAAAATATGTAATTATGTAATTATTCAGAATACATTATATAGCCTAACAAATTTTGAAAAATTACTTTTGTTCACGCATACAAATTATATTGTAGCATTTTTAGCATTTTAAATATTTAAATAAAACCGAAATTTTAAGAAACCCAAAACTTTCCTGTATATTAAATATTTTAGCATATCCTTCAGAAAGTATTTTCATAAAAATATTCTCCATGATGGATGGAGGAAAGTTTCAAGAACTTACACTGCATACACCAATCAGTATTTCAAACTGTAAAAAGCTGCAAAATATTTTAGAGGAAATAAAATTTAAGATTGATAAGCATTTGCAAAGTTAAAAAAAGAACACCGAAGAGAAATGTAAACATTTGTATATACGAAAATCTTATATGACATAATGTGCATAAATGTTTTCACAGAAGGTGCATACATTAATTTGAAATGAATTTATGGAAATATATAGTAATTAAGGAAACAACTTCTGAAAAATGATTAGCAAGGATTTATACAGCATTGGTGGTTATGTTTTAACGATATTTTTCCGTGATATAATATAAAGGCTGGATTTTAGTTTGAATGAAATATGCTTCAATTATGAGCAGAATAATTCCATTTAAACTCTTTCCTTTATATACATATAATAACATATATAATATTTATATACATATATAATATTTATATATACTTTTTTTAACTAAAAAATCAGTTATATATACAGATGTTAAAAAGGCATATATACAGATGTGTGTGTGTGTGTGAATGTTGCTAACAATTTTTTTTACATATAGGAAAAATAAGTATATAAAATATACTTTTAAAAGAAAAACAATTTTTAAATATTTTAATATTTCTACATTAATTTATAATAAATTGTACACATTAAATGTAATATTACAGTTATATTGCCTGTTGCAGATCGTAAGTGAATATTAATAAAAATTAATCAAATATCTTTATTTTTTACAATAGAACAAACACTTGTATCTAGAAAGAAAAAGTGAAAGAAATTATGGCACTAGAAAGAAATTATGTCACTGATTTGTTAAAATATTAAATATATTTTATATGTATAAAAAATAACTCTTTCTCTAGGATAAAAAAGCAATTATATATACAATTTATGTGATTTATGTGATACTCTAATGGAAAAATAATATTCTAATGTTTAAGATTTTCTTCACTACCAATTCTACATCTCTAATGCAACTACACATTTAAAGGCTTTTAATAAATTTTATTACTTTCTGGGTGATTTAAAAATAAATTTATATTTCACATCTGCTACTAAGAAATCCTCCTTAAAGTACAAATTGGGATTTGTAAAATAGGAAGTATCTCGGCAATAAAGTATACAGTATTTTGTACATATGTTAGAATGCCGCAGTGACATCTACCTCCGATACGAAAGGCATGAATTAAATAACTTAAAGAACAACTATAAGTTAATTAATTAATCATATTTTACCGATAGAAAAACAAAGTAATAGTATCCCAATATACTTCAATCTTCTCTGATTAAGAAAATGGTCAGGGAATATTAAAACGCAATACATGTAGAGCACTAAATTATATATCCACACATAATGTAACAAATCTATCTCTGAACATTTAACCATAGTTTTAACATAAAACAAGCATATTATTTACAAAGTCTTTCAACGTTGAAAGATCTTAACTCAACTCATTTCACATGAGCACGTGAGTAAACAGAGTATATTAATGTATAATTTATAATACTAAAATCATTTTATCCATGAAATCGTAAATCATTCCGAAGATTGCATGATCCGGAACAAAGACATATTATTCTTTATAGTTTTTTCGTTATTATTACATTTTTTTCTTTTTAAATGATAGAAACATAGCCTTCCGGACTACTTTAATCGAGTAGGTACGTTGGGTTCTTGTTTAGAATGCATTATATATATATATATATAAATATATATATATATATATATATATATATATATATATATATATATAATATATATATATATATATATATATATATATATATGTATATATATATATATATATATATATATATATATATATATATATATATATATATATATATATATATATATATATATATATATACATATATATATATATATATATACATATATATATATATATATATATATACATATATATATATATATATATATATATATATATATATATATATATATATATATATATATATATATATATATATATAATATACATATATATATATATATATATATATATATATATTATATATATATATATATATATATATATATATATATATATATATATATATATATATATATATAAATATAAGAAACACATCACTTTATAAATCTCAGAACCAGACCATCAACAACCAAAATGCATGGACGAGCTGTCTCAAAAGTAAATGGAATAATCAAACGCTAGGTTGCATTTCTCTGGTCCATCGAAGAAAAAGAGAGTCAACTCTCGAAGTAGCTCATCCCTGGAGAGATGTTCATCCTGTCAAAGGCAATCTGAGGTCTACTCTCTCTTTTCTACTCTGTCTCTTTTACAGAGCTCTAACCCCCCTCTCAAAATATGATCCACCAGCTAACTGTATCTTCAGAAAGACCGAATTTCACCCTCGCCTCCTTCAGTTTCGCCGAAGCCACCTGCAACCAAATTTCTCTTCACTGTCATCGGAAAATGTAAAATCTGGAAACTTTATGAGACCAGTAGTCGGATAGCTTCCATTCCCGAGGAACACAGGGTGGTGGGGTCAAAGTGTCGATACTCTAAAGAAATGCAAAGTCAACATCGATTAATAATATATAAACAAAGATTAGACCTTTTAAAAAAATTTTAAAACTTTATCAAACTTTGACTCAAAGGGTAGTATAAATTTAGCTAACAGATTATAATAAGATTTCTCATTCAAATACATAATGTTTTAATGGAATTTTCATTTTGATTCTTCTAGACGTTATTTAGCACTTACATCTAATGGTATCATTTAAGCCTGATTTACCACTTATAGTAATTATTTAGCATGTATACTGCCTTTTATTTCTTTAAAAAAGTATTCATTTCCAACCTGTGTATCTACAACATAGTACATTGCGAGATGCTCTGACACTTGCCGAATTTACATATTATAAACGAAATAAGCCAGATATAAATAGATGTTTACTTGTTCAAAAGTAAATAATCACCATAAATAATTACTATTAAAATAACTATTCAGCTCACATCTATTGTATTTCACTTTTAAATTTAATCTTTAGTTTGGAGATCAATGTTTGTTCGCTCACTCTTATATGATGTGCTGACTGTCTGCATGGATATAATAAGGGGCGTAAATGGAATTATATTGTAAAAATTCATAATAAAGTATATATATATATATATATATATATATTATATATATATATATATATATATATATATATTATATACTTTGTTATGAATTTATAAATGAGAAGAAGAGGAATATATACAAAACTATTTGTGTATAAATTTTAATCATTCTCTTGACAGTTAATCTTTTCTAGTGTTTTATAAATTACGAAACACAAACATGTCTTGAATGCTAAACAATGTAAGGAATGTTCTCTCTGTCAGAAGTGTTTCATAGCACTTTTTATCATATTCATCAGATGATTGTTTAAAGTATGTTATCAATTTACATTTCTCTTTATAATAGAAGATTGATCAGGTTTCCTTGACAAGGCACGTTAATTATTTCCTCAGATTTATCAATGGAAAGTACGTAGGCTTATCGACTCTAGTTTTGTAACGATACTTTAAATTTTAGTTTAGAATAAATAAGTAATTTTACATTGCTTGATATATAATGAAACTAAAATAATAAAATAACAATAAATATAATTTTTGCATATCGTGGTAGTAATTTTCAAAAGATAAGGAAATATTATGATAAAACGTTCAGATATTTACTTGATTATTTCTCATACATATTTCAGCTCAAACTATCAAATAATATTTCTGCTTAATGCGTCTTTTAAGTTAATGATAAAGTACCCTCTATTTCATATGTAAATAATATAGAAAATAATTATTATAATTTATAAGCCATTTCTGAAGAGCTGGAATTTTTAATATCCTTAGTACTTTGTAAAATTAAAATAAATATGTAGAATTGTTTTAAAAATATACTAACACTCAGGATCAGTGACAAAAAGAACATATTTAAACTCACACTTTCGAGAGATATTTGGTGGATTGGGCATTTAAGAATCTAACCATATATCAAAATAAATAATAACTATCAGTTAAAAATAATTAGTAATATTTGGTAATTTTTTAAAAACATTTATATTTTAAATGTTATATTATTTTTGAAAGCATGTCATACATTAAAAATAATATAAGGTTTTTTCTTGAATTTTGCAAATTTTTTAGAATATTTTTCAATCACAAAGGTTATATAAAAGACAATATTATATTACATCGACTTACAGGAAATATGTATTTTTAAGTAGCATAATGAGGCAAATTAAGATTTAAAACTGGAATTAAAGACGAGTTATAAGCATGTAATTTAAATATTATTTTATTGATCATATTTTATTGACATATACGGTATATGTTTTACTATATAGTTTTGTAACCGATACTACAGGGCGGGTTATTAAAAAACGCTTAAGTGTAAATTACAAAAATTGAAAAATGCATTAGCTTATGTTGATTCCTATTTCCGGTTTTTCTCTGTAAATGTAGCAACAAAACTGTTCACAAATATCACCAACTGAGAAAATGCAATGATCGGAAACCATCGGAAAAGTGAATTTACACACTTATACTTTGCTTCTTGTTCACTGAAAAGCTAAAACCTTTTAATAACCAATTTGGATTTTTCACACTAATAGCTTTCTCTGAATGTTTTTCAAACGCTTTATTTTGACCTTTTGTAAAATATCCTTGTTTCTTTCTGCTATTTTCAGAGAGAAACTGACATATGACTGAATAAAAACCGATATATATGTATAAATAACATACGTATATATATATATATATATATATATATTTATATATTATATATATATATACAAATATACAATTCTAGTTGCTTCCAAAAATGTAAAGAAAAATTTCTTAAAATATTTGGAATGGTTTCTATTCTACTCTATGAAATCTATGGCTTTTGCAATTTTACTTGTAAAATTGTGATATGTGTTAATATTATGGCGTATCATTTCGAATACGTAACAAAAACGTTAAGCTAAGGACATTCCATCTCATCATTTGTGTGTTCGTACGGTTTTGTTTATGTTATGTTCAACATAAATAACCAGTTCTTAATTGTGTTCTGTCATCTCTATGGTGTATTCACCTTTACCAAATTTATATTGACAGAAAATTGAATCTCCTGTGTTAACCAATAATTTCGAAATATGTCAACTGTCTTATTACGCACATTAGAAACATTCGACTTCTGTCATTTTTGAATTTTCAAATTTTGTACTATTTTCCACAAAACTGTTTAAAGATAAATTGAAAAAGAAATACAGGAACTTCTGTAAAGGGATTCTGTGATCCATAAATTCAGATAATAATGGGCTTTCTATCTCCCCGCGGGAACCCTCGGGTAAGAAACATTCCTTACCCGAGACTAAAGAATCAACAAAAATCTTCTTCAGCTGAAGTATCACTGTATTCGTTTATCTAAAATCCATCAACTAAAATTGTAACAGAAAAAGATATCCTACAACCCCAACTAGGGTGATTGGAGACAACTACAGAACTTATGTGAAGAAAATAGATAAAGCAAAAACCCTTCAAAGTTGCAAATAAAAATAAAAATTTAAAAATTCTTTGGAATGGTAATGTAGTACTATTTTTGGTATTCTAATAATGTTGAGAAAATATGATAAGCTATAAGCTTATACTCCATGCCATGGTCACAGTGTTTGGTTTAGCAGTTTTTACATCTACATCTACTTTTTACAATATAAGAAATAATTGATTAGTTACTTAATACATTTAAGAATTTTAAATCGACTTGACTTGGTTTCTGATTCCATGTTCTTTGGTGGTTTTACATATTCTATGATTCTTTCCATGTTTCCTACTATAACCCATTTTAATTTGGTAACACCTTGTATCAAGGTTTTTAAGGAATAACTCATTTACTTTATTTTATGGATTTCCAGGTTTGGTTTCGAGTGCTACCAGATATTGTTTTACATCAAAAGGCTAAAAGGAGAACAAGAACTACTGCTTGAATTTATTTCGAAATGGGTACGAGCATACAAGCCAGAAGCGTTATTCTAACCCACGCATTCTGGTAACATGGAGCAGAGTTTTACTCATTCGGAAATCGTTCTACTATGGCTTAATGAAAAGTAACAAACATAGTGCTAAACTAAAATTAAGGTTTTATTTTTATGTAGAAAATTTTAAACTCTCTGAACGATAACTACGTTAAACTATTTGTAAGAGTAATGTTTTATAATTATCTATAAAATTTTTGTTTCAACTTCAATAACTATATTAAATGATAATTTAAAATTTTTGTTGTATTATAATTAAAAGAATAAGTGACCATTGAGCTTGGGTAATACGAATTCCGTAACTGTTACTAAATGTGATTACCTCCCAACACATCAACTTGCATATTATTGATATCAAAACACACACATTCCATTATAAATTGCGATACAGATATTACCAATCCAAAACATTTAGAGTCTTTCTTAAAAGCACTTTTCAAAAGATCTTTTCCATCATTTCCTGTTAGGCAAATATGCATACGTACGCAAAATATATGTGTTTATGTTTAAATATGAACACGTTATACGTAAGTTAAAGCTAATGGAGTCCGATAAGTCTTTCAAATCTTAGTCGGGAGACAAATTAGATAGTCTAAGTGCATCCGCTGCATTCACATATAGTTTCTTCCACTACCTTTCAGTTTTATACAGGGATCTCTTTTTTAGATTCCAAATTTCACAAAACATAATTTTCTTGCTGACGCACACAATTACTAACGAATTAACAGGCAATAGTATGATTTTTTTTATCATTGATATTATTCAATTCCCTTATTCAGAAGCTAAATTAGTCTATAATATTTATAAAAATTACATTCATTTATATATATATATATATATATATATATATATATATATATATATATCTATGTCTATATATATATACCTTATATATATATATATATATTTATATATAAATATATATGTATATATAGATATATATATATATATATATATTGTAATTTCCTCTCGTGGAAGCTCTACCAACTGTTGATTTTCAATAAAGTTAGTTTTTCTTTTCTATCACAGGTGTGCATATACTTATTGGTAGACAGTGTGTATATATATATATATATATCACATATATTAAGATCTAACAGCATCCGTCTGTCTGTCCCTGGCCTCCATTTCACATAAACTGCTTACAGTTAGGGGACGAGATAAGAATCCACGGATTAGGAAAGTTTCATCTTTATAGACCCAAAAATAACGAAGATATTAATTAAACACCATGCAATATACTGACTACTTCAGACTAAGCGGCCTTTTTATGAGAAAACGAACCCTTGAATTATTTGTTCATGATGTCATAAATAAACTATTTGAAAATTGATTATTACCAAATGTCTTTTATCCTGGTTGGAATTTAGAATCAATACAGGTATCCCCAGATGGGAAAAATTCTGGGAAATGCATATATATCTCTAAGTTTAATACTTGTCGAATGATCATTAATTGAGGTATGAATTAACCCCTACCTCCTTTAAATGGTTGTTCTTTTGGACTAAATGCGTTTACGTTTTCTGTGTAGAAAATAAAATTTTGAAATATGAATGAAAAAATCCTTAATAATGACATCATTTAGAAAAATACATGAAGTGAAATTATATTGAAAGTAAGTGTTAAAAACAAAGCTTAAAAAATGATAAAAACAACTATAAAACGTAATTTCTTTATGAATCATAATGAGTTATATAAAAGAGAGTAAGTTATAAAGTTATAAGTTGTTCCATAGATTTAACTTTTTTTAATTTTTGTAAAAACAACTAGATTTAAAATTATTCTATGTGAATATTTTAACATTTATTAAATATTTTAGAAGATAATTTCCTAATGTACAAAAGCATAATTATGACTTTTAGAGAAGACTTCCTAATTTCAGTACTTAATCAAAATTAATTAATAAAAGTTATTATGATATTAAGGCAGATGATTCCATATAAAATGGGTCATAATTTTTTTAAATAACTTTGCTACAGATTACATGGAGAATATTTTCTACACTAATTTGTACACGTTTAATCTAAAACTACACTAACAAAGATTAATGAAGTTTCAGATTAGGTTGTTTGTGTTTCAAAGCTTAGGTCAATGTAGTAGGATGAGTTTTACCCAGTCCTGCTGATTGGCATCATATAGTTCAGAGCTTTACAGAAAGACGGCGATTGGCGTCAAACCGGAGAAACTTGTCGTCAATAATGCTGTAATGGGGCTACATTTTGTAGAAGCACCATTTTGAGAACAACTCTTTTTTAACGAGCTGCTTAAAGGACATGTTTGCCAGACAATGACAGACAAGAGAATGATACTAAAAACACTTTCCTGGATCAGAGGTGTACCAATGAGCGAGACAGATATAATTTTACCAAGGGAATAAAAACTTAGTAAGCGAATTGAACTGTTTAATATGGGGATAAACAGAGACATTTGCCGGCGACAGCTGGAAAATTTGTTAAATGGAAAGTAAATTTATATCTATTGCACATAAAGCTTTACTAAATAAAGGTAAGACTGTATGATACCCTCATGTGGACAGAGTCAAATTTTGGTCTCTCTTGGAGGCAGTCTCTCTGGGAATTTCGCTGTTTATACCAGGAAGTAAAGGGACAATAAAGAGGGTGGATTTCCCTTATTCCATCCTAGTCTACAAAGGGGAAGAAAAAATCACCGAGGGCTTTGGAAGTTAAATGTGTAGTCCCCTAGCGTATTTTTAGACATCTTCTTCATCGTAGTGTGACAGTCAGAGAGTTAAATGTAAAGGTGTTGCAAAAATTTCATTTTTTATTAATTTCGGGGGATGAGCTACGGTAGTTCAGTACCAAACGCAGCCATCTCTTAACTGAAAGCTTGCGGGTCTGGGGCTGAAATATACCTAAGAGCTAAAGGTGACTGGAACGCGTAAAATATGTTAGTGGTCACAAAATCCTCTAAGTTGTCAAACAATACCTCTGGGGGTCAAAAGCCAAGACTGAGGGTCTTCTGCTTGGTCCCTGCTTCTAAATTTCGAAGACACAGGGGGAAAGGGTAAGGTTACTGTCGTTCGTAGCATACCTTAAGTTACACGTGCTCATCCGGTGGTGCTAAATGAGTAACAGGCTCACAGCCTTGTCCAGGCGTTAGGATAATGACTGTACCGCCTGCTACATTGGATAAAAAACTTTCGAGTTGTCTTGGTTCCATTCATTTTCATTAATTTTTTAGCTGTTTGTAATATATATATATATATATATATATATATATTATATATATATATATATATATATATATATATATATATATATATATATAAATATATATTGTAATAATTATATAATATAAAATGTCTTGGTTCCATTCATTTTCATAATTTTTTAGCTATTTGTAATATATATATATATATATATATATATATATATATATATAATAGCATATATATATATATATATATATATATATATATATATATATATATATATATATATATATATATATATATATATATATATGTATATTTGCTTTAGCAACGAAAGTTATAATCTAAAAATACATCGTTTTATTAGACGAAATAACAATTGTATATTTGATTTATGGGATTATGTTTCTTTTTTATGTTTGGTAATTCCTTATGCATACTTTGAGTAAAAGGATAACTGCATTAATAATAAGAATTATAATTATTATTATTAATAAAAAATTTTATATAATTGAATATTACATCAGCTTTTTTAATATAAATATATTCTTTGAAAATTATTCTTCATTTTTCATTTTTCAAAGCAGTGATACATTTATTTGTCATTTTGGCATTTTAAATGAACCTAATAATTTACCTAAAATCACTAGGAATTCTCTTATTTTGAAGGAATAACACTATAGGATAGTAAGTAAAGACGATTAAATATTATTCATTAAGAACTATGTGATCTTGATAATTTCTGATATTATTGGATAAATAGCAGGCACAGGTGTTGATGGATTTATGGATAACCTCGGTCCCATGGTGATCGACAGTAGTATAATGAATGTGAAAAATTGTGGAAACTGATTCCGTCATATGTGAATTTCCTCGACCCTAATTAACGAAGGAGTGATTTAAAATTGGGATAACTTATGTATAGGACCCCACTGCCGACTTTTTACATTAGGCGTAGGTTTACACTTATTTCTAGATATTATATGTCATGTAAATTGGGCATAATTTAAAATTAAATTTCTTGCAAATTGTCTATAATTTCTAAATCTATTAAATATATTGTATTATAATTTCTTAATTTATATTTTACAAAATTAAATTTCTGTATAATTCACAAATATTAAAAATATATGTTTTGCAAGTCGAGATAAATGTCGACAGTATGAAATATCGCCGTTTGGGTATTATAGTATAGCCGTTCCATTAATAACCTATAGTATTAATTATTTCAGATTTATCAAAAAATCACCAAATCACTTCTTTAAAGAAGTATGATTTTTTTTAAATTTTTGATACCAGCTCACTATCCCACAAAATGAGTTCCATGAGGCTTTCGAAAACTAAAAGGAGTGTTGAGAATGCCGTATTTCAGAAAAAAAGAGGAGTAGTAATTAGAATGTAAAAAAAAAAAAAAAAAAAAAAAATTACAGCAAATATTTTGTCTTTTTCTTTATCACAGATCAAAGATTTTGAAACTAAACCTAATTTTAGTAACTAATTTAGTTTCCATCTAAATATTTATAATTAAATTTAGCAATTAAATTTTTTGAACTCTATAACAATTAGATATGTGTTAACGAAATTTGCCCGTATGCTGACGTATACCTAAATAAGAGTGAACATCGTTAGAGATATAATTACTTCTTTCATTTCCCTAATTCCAAGTATATCTATTATACAAATAAATCACTAAATCTTCAGCACTAAAAGTCTCAAAATTAATTACTAAAGGAAAAATTTTGATACAAGTTAGTCCTAGCAATATATTAAGTAAACGACCTTCTTCATCATGAATTATAACATTTTTAAGGGCATTATCAATCTTGAGGTAACCTTTACTCACTTAGCCAATTTTAATTACTTCTTTTGTCTGCTAAATAAATTGTTTAGAACTTTTAAATTTAATTATGATAATATTTTAAATATGACTTTTGTTATAACAGTCATTTTAAAATTGTTATCAGATTTTAATTTTTCTAAAATTGCATCGAGTATTTAGACTTTGATATTAAGATTATTTTCATAAATTAAGTTGTCCAGAAAATTTCACATAAACTTTTGCTTGCATTTTTCAGAAAGTAACTCTTATAAAAAGAAATTTCCAATAGACTCTTGATTTATTGAATACGGGATTCTCACTCCATACAAACATTTTTAAACTTGCTGTCTTTTAATTGAAATTTAAACTAAATTGTCAATCCTTACTTGAAATGAGGATATCCAGTTGATATTTCTTCCTTTTCTTACTTATACACTTTAAGTAAAGTGAAACATTGATTATTATCTATGTATAGAAGAAAATGTTTGTACAGTGTGAAGGCAAATCTATAATTTTTCCCGATTTTGACCACACTTGGCATACATAATTTTGCACCAAGAAAGGTCTGTCTATAATCTTGCAATCTGTCAAGTAAGTGTTTATCACAGACAGAAGATATTGGTTATTAACTCTTTGTTTTTCAAGTTTCGTGTAATCGATACAAACACTAGAACTACTAACCTTCTTTGTTACTACTACCACATAAATATAGGGCATTTTGATACACAAATTTCAATAATATTTTTGTTAACGAAATTTGGATTTGGTGATCAAGAATGCCGTTCGCGGGAAAAAGATAAACGCCGAGGTCTATGAAATAGAGAACTATCGTGAAGATGAATGTTTTGAATTAGTCGGTTTCATTTAAATAGATTTAAAATTATTAACTATTTTTTTTATCTTTAGTTTATTCTCGGTTGCTTGTGAGCCAATATTTAACTCAGTAATTTTTCATTTAAAGAGGTGTTATTATTATGATTATGAACATCCGTATTTCCCACTGCATTAAATTTAATGATACAAGCCAAATCTTTATTAATACTAACTATACATCTCCGAAACTAAATCAAGAGGTATAGTAAGATTTTCTATAGGGCAAGCACTTGTATTTATTTTTTCACTATTAAACATAATAGAAATTTGACAAAAATACATAATGGTTTTATTTTTATATTGTCATATGTGGGATACCTCTATAAACAATTAATGCAGGAGATCTACGACTGTCATACGGAAAAAAAAGTAGAAATTGTAACTTCGCATCCCATATCGTTTAAAATAATCAAAGATGCGTTATGATAAAAATGTAAGTCAAATATGGTTTAAGAATATTTAAAAGTTTAAAACAGTATTTTTCTTTGCAGTCCTGCTTGGATTTTTTTTTTTTTTTTTTGTTATCACATTCAAAAGATTTAAGACCGAAACGAGAACAAATTTGGATCTAAGTTGTAAGTTTGGACAGAACGAAACACACGATTTTACTCAAAAGAGTTGTAACAAATATATATTTATGTTTCGATATCCTTTTAGGTTTCA
>CM063502.1:27624365-27654365 GCA_032207245.1 Pardosa pseudoannulata | reverse complement strand
AAAGTTTACTATAAAATCTTACTCATTTATTAAACTCACCAAAAGCTTTAAACCTCTCCCTAAATTAATATATTTCTTCTTAAACTTCTTATTACATATGTTCTGTTTTAGAATTTAAATAGTAATTGGCTAATAAACTGAAAAAAAATTATATTGTATACATTTATGAAAGATAAATTTAAATGCGAAAACCTAAACCAGACCCATAAGTAAATGAGAATCAGAAGTCTGCTATAAGTACAATTTCATATTGAAAAATTTAGTTTAACACCTATCTTTTTCTCCTAATCAAGTTGCTCAACTGTAACACAGATTTTTTTTATTTAATAAATACATAAAATGGAAATCATCTTTTAATATAAGAATTTAGTTAAATGATAATAATGATAATAAAAATAATGGTTTTAAAATAAAAAGACTATAGAATTATAAACGGATAATTGCTGTGCAGACACGACGTTTAACAAATAATTGTGACAAAATACATAAAATTGAACTTATTCTTTAAAATAGGAATGTAGTTAAATGTTAAGTATGATAATTTTGAAAGAAAAACATATAGAATTAAAAATCGTCGATGCTTACGAATATTCTAAATTTAACATAATTTTCTACGTTTGTAGGTGTAAACCAATATTGTTTATAAAAATATTAAATTCTATATTTTTACAGCATTTTTACATATTATGTGAAAATGCTTACTATCTGTAATTGATTTAAATTTTTAAGCATCCCCTATTATTTATAAAACTATTAAATTAAAGAATACAAATAGCTCTTAGGAAAAATATTTTTGTTATATATTACACAGTATTTTTAAAATCATCAGTAAGCGAATAATGAATGCAAAGTATCAAAATTTGAAACAAGCTACTTAAGTTATATAAATTTTTAAGCAAAGTACTTAAAATAAAGTACTTTTTAATGCATATCATGAATTTATATTTATCAGGTATGTCAAATTACAAAAAAATCTAAGTTATTTGTCTAATGAATGGAAACCAAAACTGTTTTAGAGCAGACCATTTATAATTTAAAATTTACTATCCTCTGCACGTAAAAAGGATTATGTTAAAAATTTTCGAAGAAGATAAATAGGATAAAGAAATTTTCTTATATAAATACTTTTAAACTTGAATATACACATTTACATATTACCTATATACACACTAATATATATACGCAACAAACTTCTTAATTTGTCAATGTAATGCATAGAAGTCTTACACATGAGTTATATTAATGCTGCAATTTTTATACTGTTAGGTAATTACCTTTTGCATTACAAAACTGTTTAACATATTTTGAAAAATACTATAGATTAGTTTTGATTGTATCGATAGATACAATAAAAAATACATGACAGCTAATACATAATCTTACGTATTCTTAAACATGTTATACAAACATGCTATAAAATATATTCTTGTTAAATTATGAACAATAGAAAAACCCTCTCTGTATTTTAATTCTGTATCGATAACTTGTTCATTTCATATTTTAATATAAAATTTGCAGGAGAAAAATAAAATCAATTTGATTTTCAACATTAAGTAAATTTTAGTGAAACCATTTAATTCAGGTTATAATTAAAAATTTGTTTTAAATATAAGTTGTATGTATTATGTTGTGTGTACTCATGTTATGAAGAAATAAAATTTCAATTTCCTTTATTTATATATGAATTCAACGTTTAGATTTAGAAGATTTATTTTTCTCTTTTTAATAAAGAATGATAGTTAACGATTCTAATTTTTATTTTGAGTTCTGCTAAAAGAGAAAGTTGTATGAAAGAACAATGGGATACTATTGTAGCCTGAAAGATAAATTTTCAGATACTACCAGTAACTTACAATTCTGTTTCTACTTTATCATCAACGATGTGGTGCAGTTTGAATTAACCGGGATTGGTCAGTTGTTCTGATGACGTTTGTTCGCTGGCTTTGTTATTTGTTGAATGTTGGAAAGTTTCACTCCATTTACCTCATTTGCAAATAAACAATTTACCACAACATTCTAAATCAAAGTAAACCACTGACATTGTATGCAAGAGTAATTGAATAAAGAATCATCGCAATAAGTAGAATATACCTGTACAATTACCAGAGTTTAAAAGACATCAAATGAAACAGAATAAGGAAAAGAAAACATGATCTAAACCGGAAAACGATGAAATGTAAGAGGAACCAAACACTTATTAAATAGAATAGTAAAAAGAAAAAAGAAGTGAGTACAAAAAAAAGATTTAATATTTTTTTATTATTTTATTTAATAAGTGTTTTGTTTCTATTCTATTTCTAAACTTGAAAATTCTGATTTACTGGGAAAACCTTCATTAAATATTCTAACTATTAAAATAGAAGATACCACAATGTAATATAAGAAGATTGTTACACTAAGGAGATTTCCTTGGTAAGTTACTCATTTTTGTATACTTCTAACAAAAGTTTCTTAAGATTCTAAACTATTACATTTTTTATCTAGATATTTTCTTTGAACATTATGTACTCTTTTCTCTTTGTATTTTCTAGGGTTATTGGTGCAATATTCAAATTGCTGACAAATCATAAACAAAAGAAAAAAGTAGGTTTGTGTCCTTAATTTTTCGATACTACTTTATAATCATAAAGACAGTTTAATTTTTAAATACTCAAAAAAGATCTTGCGAAATAATGAAATCACAAAGTTTTAAAATTAAATCTAGTGTAAATAGATTTAGTACGCTGAAATTAAACATTTTTTGCGAGGAATGTTATAATTGTTTTAATACATATTCTAATTAGTAGAGTTACGTTTCTTATTGCCCACTTTTACACTAAGAGACTGAAATGTATGACACATATTGATGTTTTAGAGTCAAAGCATATTCCAATTTAATGGTTGAAAATAGTATGTATTTATAAACAATTTTCTCTAAAGCATCTCCTTTCTGGTCTCATAATGTTAACTGACACTAGTATCATAGTTTAATACAATATAAATGCACAATTTATAAATAATCTTATTAAACTGTGCTGGGTGTTTAAGTTGTATCCTTCACCAAAATTGTCTAAATAGTTTGAAGGCATGTTTACATTTTATCATTTGGAAAAGAAAATACATTTCTAGGATTTTAATTTTTATAATTTTCCTCTGTCATCACTAATTTATTTTAATATCCACATTAAAATTTAATTTTTATGGGTATTTATAAATTAACAAAATTTCATATTATTAAACTATATAAGTTTTTGAGACTAGAATGAAATGCATCTTCATTTATAATTTTCAATCTGTTTATTTTTTTCTGTAAGTCTACTTGCAATTATCTCACCTCGAATTATATCCCATACCTTAAGATGTATTAAAGTATGACATATGAAAAATTTCCTATTTATCACCGAATTTAAGTAGTTCTTAATCTGCAAAAGAGTAATACATCTTAATTATTTCTATTTAGAGATTTCTTTCCAGTTTGTCTGAGAAAAATCATTTTTATTTCTATTCATGAATAGAAAAATAAGGATAATTATTGTTTCTGGGTGCAATTATATCATCTGGCCTCTTACATATTAATTTGTTTAACTTAGTTTTGATTCTTTAACTATCTTTAAATTGTAATTTTTCAACCGTATGTAACCTCAGTTTTGAACACAGTATTCCATACAAACGTGGCTATATGACATAAAATAATAGTAATTGAAAATAATGAGGTGAAAAGTCATTCAGCAAAAGAACATTTCTACCTGTCAAAAATATCTGTTGAAATATGTATAAAAAACTCTAAAAATAATTTAAAAGGTTTTCTTTATTGTGGTATTTTATATTTTTTATTTATCTTACATTACAATTTTACAGTCAGGAGAACAGTTATTATAAGTCCTTGATACTTGTACTAGCAAATATAAAGGAATAATTTACTAAATATAAACGTAAACACATTTATGTAACGTTTTTTCTAAATGCGATTTAAACGTAAGCTTAAAGAATGTTGTAATTATTTATTGGTATTAACGTTTCTTATACTTTTAAACGTATAACTTGACGCTTTCGTTAAAAGATTCAATATGCTTCTACATATATTGCTACCGACATTAGAGGAAATTTCAGATGATTTTCATTTTTTATTACAAATATTGTGCTTGCTCAAAGATATCAAATAATTGTTCAAAACCTGTTGGAAAATACAAACTGATCTTGTTACAATGTAATATTTTACTTAACAAAATAATTAATTAATTATGTTAACAAATAATTTAGAACTCAAAACAGAACTATTTGCAAAATGTTGCTATATCATAATCATATACAACATGATTGAAAAAGAGAAGAAAAGCTTTAATAGGGGAATCATAGTTCAGACCATTACAAATACTTGCAATACAAAAAAAATTGGTCTAAAAAGAAATAGGATCACTCTAGCGCATTTCAAAATGGCCGAATTTCAAATGGTAAAACGGATTTTCTACAGTGATGTATAGGGAGAAAAAAAGTAGTATGCTTGCAAATGTAACATGGAGAAGAACAAATAGAATCAAGCGTAATCAACTAAGATATTACAGGAAATTGAAGGCGGTAGCGCCACCGGTGTCAAATTGTTCTAGAATTATTAGGCCCGTATTAACTATTACAAATACATGACGTTTCTTCTCAAAGTGCTGTCTGCTTTGCTGAGCGCTGTCTTCTCGTTTTCAGCTGCTTGTGGTTCTAGCAGGATAAAGCTCGAAATCTTTAGGGGCAACACTTACAGCAGACTGACAGATCAGTGTTTATACCTTCGCTCCAACGCTTTGTCTTACCTGTCATGTATTGATTTATTTTTATAGGGACAACTGAAGAATGTCATTTATGAAATTGCCCTTGACTCTAAAATCTAATAGGAAGACTTTCAGCTGCGGGTGTCGAGGATTGTGATTTAAGTCGATATATGACAACAGTAACTGATTGCTCCTTTGCCTCTTTTCATGCATTTGCATTCTTTCGAGTAGTTACAGTAAATCAGCTTATATAATTGCTCAACTAACGTTGGTGGTATTTTACTGTTTTCTCCTCTTATACTCAGTTCTACTATGTTACCCCTTGTAAGCCGTTTGTATTTCAATTTAGACCATGAATTCTTTGAAGAAAATTACTTCCATTGATGTGAATTATCGCCTTCTAAAGTTTATATCATCTTTAAAAAAATCAAACTTTTATATGCAATAACGAAAGTTAGTTTTGCCATAAAACAAATTCTTAATTTTTCTACTTATGTTATTCTTCTTTTATCTCATATGTTTTTGTTACTCATCCTTCTGAAGAAGGAGAGGGTACACGAGGTCTAATAGACACCTTCGTAAAATACAACTGGTCCATGGATATAGGTAATATGTAGCTTCACTTTGAACGAGGAACCAAGAGAGCTGAAGACTGACTAAACTTTAAGTGGGTCCAAGTAATTTGAAAGAGCAAAGAAGAGATATTATATCTTATTGTTTTGTTAAATCCCATTGAAAAGGATATCTTGTAAGTGTTAAATTAACCAGTCAATATAGGAATTTTGGAGTAATTTTAAAAGGGTAATTTTTTCCGAAAGCTAATTTCCAAATTTAAGTCAGAGATTAATCACCAAAAAAATTATTTTTTGCTCTAAACTTTAGACAAACTATGAGATTCTAGAAAATTGCTTTGACATTAAATGATTTTGATAAGCTTGCTTTTATAATAGCGCTGAGGCCATAGCTAGTAGTTATTTCTAAAATATCTATGTAAAATTTCTTATAAGTAATAGATTTATTGATGAATTTAGAATATAATAAGTTTGCGCTTCCTCTACATTTGCAGAGGAATCTCCCTGTAATTATAGTTTACACAAACTAATCACAATTACATAATATTTAATAGATGATTTTTTGTATTGTCACTTACTGGCACTTTAAAAAAAAATAAAACTAGTAAGAAAATTGAATAATAGAAATGTACAGAAAACTGTAATTTTTTAAATCCATGTCTAGTAAAATTCTGCATTGAATGAAATAAAGTTTTAAAGGTAGTTCAGAAGCGCATATTGGTAAATGGGTAGATCATTTAAAAAAGAATCTTTGAAACTGAAAATTTAAAATATTCAATTGCATATACTTCTAGTTACAAAGCAATATCATGTTCTAAATATTAAACCCGAAGATCTATCCCTTTTCCTGATATATATTTTTTTTTATCATACTAATGTCAAGGGCACTGATAAAAGTATACGCTTTCACCAATAAGTCACAGATTCCAATTCAATTCATCACTTACTTTGGAATATTGCATAATTTCCTTGACCGTTCTTTCAAACTCGCACGAAATTTCTCTTAGTTTTGTTTTAAACGCAAAGTATCTGAAACACGCCACGGCGAAATGTAGTTCATCGATCTTAAAGTGTATAATCTCAGTTCGAATTTTTAACTAAAATACCGTTTCTCTTTCTTTTAAACCTGATACAGCGTCTTTTGAAAAATAGACGAATTCGAAAGATTTCGGAACGAGTGAATGAAAAGAAAGCATGTTCATGATGTATTATCATATGTCATGTGAAATTTGCAGGTGGAATGTATTGGAAAAGATTTCAAAATAAACGTATATGGACTTTAATTACATATTTACATTGTTACTTACCTTATTGTGTAATGCAAAAAATACAAACCTCAATTTAATCTCCGATATTTTTAGAATCAACATTTTTTTGGAGAGTCATTAAATTAAAATAATATTCCAACTGAAGCAAAATATCATAAATTTCATTCATTTGAATTTCAAAAATATTTTCACGATGTGTGTTGTAAAAGGCTGTATCAAAATAAAAATAATTACAGTCTGCATCCTTTATTAGAAAATTATGGCAATAGATCATTACCGATATTTTATAGTTCTTATTCTCATATCATCTTAGGTAATGCCCTAATTTAATGATGGGATTACAGCTTTGTAAAATATAATTTATCGAATGATATGATCACGTTCTTGCGTTTTTATTACTTCGGTAAGCAATAAATTCATTTTTGTAAGACGGTAATTATCCGAGAGATAAGCTTATTAAAGAATACTTTATTTCCTTAAGTAAAACGTAGGTAGAGATAGCAAACAGTATTACTATGTTTAAAATGTTTTAGTTATAGATTTGGAACCGGCCTAGGTATAAAAAACGAATTGTAAGAGGAAGTTTTATCATATGATACATAAACTTCATTTGTAAAAAAAATGAAAATTAAATTATACAGTCATAACTAAAAGATAAAAATGTTATCTTAATTCTAAATTTAGTCTTAATCAATAACAATTTTACTGATTATACAACAATAAGTATTGAAAATTAATTTTATTCATCCTTTAAGTAAATGAATTTAAAATATATTTCATCATTTTTAGGTTTTTATAAAAAGAATAAAATATGCAATCTTTGCATTGTAAAATGAATTTTGTTTTTTGTTAATTGATATAATGCTCTTTTTGCAATTAACAGTATGAGATTCAATTTTTTGAAGGAAAAATAAATAAAACTATCTTTTTGTTCTACAATAAATATATATGTGGAGTATAATGAAGCCACACTTATATTTTTATTTATTGGCATGATTCTTTTCCTGATTTATCATAATTTTTCATGGAGTGAATACAGCAACATAAACAGTACACATAAGTACAACAGAAATCATTAGTACACAGGGTGATTGATAAAATATCCTGACGGTCTTTTACGCTGCAAATATTGATTGTAGGCATATATATTCAACTATAAATATAAAAGTTTCAGTTAAGTAAGCATTTAGTTTATACTGTTTTAAAATTTAAGAAATTAATTTGTGAAAATCATAACATTTTCTGTAACACAAAAGTTCCACTTCTCTCTAACAAAAATGGACCGATATATATATATATATATATATATATATATATATATATATATATATATATATATATATATATATATATATATATATATATATATATATATATATATATATATATATAAAGTTCAGAAAGAAGTCGTACCTCAGTGATAAACAAAGTTTCCTACTATAAATAAATATGTACTTATTAAAATAAATTCATATGAGACAGGAATGTTGTGCTGGGAAGAAGCACTTTTGAAAAGAAAAATAAACATAGCATATATATATATATATATATATATATATATATAATTAATTAATTTTTTATACATTTTTATAATTTATAATTTATAATTATAATTATAATTATTTTATAATTTTTAATTTTTTATACTTTTTTTATAATTTTATAATTTTTATATTTTTTACTTTTTATCAATAATAAAATTAATCATTGTTGTTAGTGTACCAGTAACGGACAATTCCTTTAAATAATTGTACAATCCATTTAAACCTGATAACTTATTTGCATTAAATGGTTTTATCCTCTGTTGAATTTATGGTTTTCTAAATAAATAAAAGCAATGGAGGTCTATGAATAATTCGTTACTGCCTTATATAATGAAGCTGAAATAGTTTAATGATCATTTAAAAGAACAATCGGGGAAATATTGTGGTTCAAGAACTATTTGCTATCTAATTTACTTTCATTTCGTTTCTATTTCCTCAACTTTCAACTTAGATGTAATAAGTTATATCTATATTTTATCCAAAAGATGTCATATCATACGGCATTTTATTTCACAATCTTCATAAAGGGAAATAATGTAGATGATGAAATGTTATAATCCAGGTTATTTAATAACCTTTAATCTTACAGAAGTAATGCAATAAAAGTTATTAAAAGTAGGTAAATCATTTTACTTCATGATTTCGAATGACGTTCAAGTACACATAAGATAAAATAACAATAGTTTATGTATTTAAGTATTCAGTTAAAGTATGTATCTCAATAAATTTTCAAATTAAACACTAATTTTAGTAAATTGTGCAAGGCAATAAAACACATATCATTTACAAATTCCCTGCTTATTATTGACTCATTAAAAGCAAAACTCTTTATTATTTTCTACAAATGAGCATGTGGAGTTAATACTCTGAAAATATATTTTTTTTACAATTATTTTCGAATATATCTATTAAAAAATTACAAAATTAATAAACTGTAATCCGTCTTTCATTTTAGATAATTAAAACACAAAGTCATATTTATGATCTAATTTTGCCTCCGTTACGTAAAGTATTAAATTAATGAACGTTCTATGTATCATTTTTTAAAAATAATTTCAATGGATAATAGTTTTTATTAATGTCGTGGAACGTTATTTTAAAGAAACAATGTGGATTTTGGGAAGAAAAATAGTTTTTATTATGATAAATCTCTAATACGCATATATAAATTTAAACAATTCCACAACTTTCCATTACTTAAAAATGTGATAAAAATTATGCTTGTTTTCAATATTAATGTAGCGTAAAAAATAATAAAGATGATTTTTTTAAAAAGTATATCAATTTTTTATGAAGCTTAGAGTTATGTTGTGTCATTTATAATCTTGACAAATGTAGAGTAAAAATGTATAAAAACTGTTTTTATGTTTTTAATTTTCTTTAAACTTAAGTATCAAAAAAGAGTATTTAAAATTAATTTAAAAATTAATTTTTCAACATTATTGAAACTTTCGGAACAAATAATTGATGAAATATTTCTCTTCTTTTTTAATTAACAATTAGCTGAAGTATAGAGATACGTTAAAACCTATTTTACCTTCCTTAAACTGAATTAATTATAAAATGGCTCAATAATTAGCTAAATCAAAAATAAAGTTTTGCTTTCATTAATTTTGATTATGAATTACAAGCAGTAATTTAATTAATTTTACAATACTAGAACATGAAACTATAAATTATTTTGTGCCTTAAGGTACATTTTAATAGAATATTATATTTAAATGTTTTGTCTGTTTATGTAAGATGACATCGTCCTAAAACACTTCCTACGGTCCTTTAATGTTATTCAATATTTTTGTAGGCTTATTAAGTCTTTTAGAGTATTAATACTGCTTTATGACTTATAGGAGAGATAAAATGATATAGAGAGAAGCGGTTTAGAAGTATTGTATTTAAATAGAGTTTGTATTTCGTGATTTTTGTCAGTCTACAGGAGTTATATTATATATTGATCTAGTTAGAATAAAGTCATATTTTTTTAGTTTTTATAAAGTAAAGAAATGCAATTTATTTACAATAACATTAATCAGATTTACAAATGTGTGAGAGATTAGTCTAGATAACTGTATAAGTTGACTCTAGAGAAAAATAATCATAACGGCTCCATAGCCTGTTATCGAAAACAAATGGCAAACATCTGTGTTTCTCGACTCAATAACCATTTCTTGTTTTCCCTTTTAAAAACTCTAGGTTCCCCTAAGTCACGTGAATATTTTTTTTTCTTTCCTACTATTATGTCCTTCACATTATATCGTTTACCATCTTATCCTCTCCTACTTGTGGAACCCTCTCCAGCTACCTACGATAAACACTTATTTTTTGAAGGTCGTCAAGAATGCATAATTATATATTGCTGCCATACACCTTTCCATATATTGTAAAAATGGCTGTGCGATGATATATCATGTAAATTGTTCCATGACTAAAATCCTACCATTTAGTTTTTCTGTAATTGACGAGGTGGTAACTTCTGAAATTCAAAACACCATGAGGGGCAAACAAAATAAACTTTTAAGACCTAATAGTCGTGAAACCCCAGATCCTTCAGGTTTCATATTGCGAAGCTTGTTTAATTAGCAGATGAATAATTCCCCATTAATTTTCTGTAAAGTTTTCACTCCTTTTTTGATTTTTTTTTAAATTTGACTGTTATAAAGAATATTAATCTGAGACTTCTAACGACCTACTATATAAATAAATATTCGAATATGTTAAGGAAGTAATCAGTTTTGATTTTAACAATTATTCTGTCATTTTATTGACTGTATTACTCTCTAACATCTTTGCTGCTGGTAACTAGACTAAAAATTACAGTTTTAAGCCTTATCCAAAGGGTTATGATCACCTCTACTGAGTGTGGTGTTGAAGTATTCTGGTACAAATAATTAACTCTTCGATATTTATCCAATTTATGTAATTTTAATAGATGCAATAAATTTTCAAAAACATTTGTATATTTATAAAATAATAACACTTTTTAAAGACTGCTTTGATAGATCCCCACTACTGATTGCTTTCTCTACGAAGAAACTATATGGATTAAATTCTTAAATAAAAATAAAAAAATATTATGTACGCTTAGTGACTTTTACATAATTACAATAAGATTAAAGTTAGTTTAAAATAATAACATTCAGTTTTTTTCCCAATAATATGAGATGTCGTATAGATCAAAACATAAGGTAAAACATTATATTAAAATATAATATTCAAATAAATTTATACTACAAGGGTCAATATTGTATAACTTGCACCATATGTGTTAAAAATAAAAACACTTTTATGTCATGAAATGATACTTAATACACACACACACACGCATATATAAAAAAATATATATATATATATATATATATATATATATATATATATATATATATTATGAACCCAAACCTAAAATATGCCATTACTTTTACATGATTGATAGAAAAAACTTTCAAAAACTTTAAAATTTTGATATTTAATTCGTGTTTCGTATGGGGGAACCTGAAAGTAAAGCTATAAATCTTTCTTTAAGAAAGAGGAAAAAGTAAAATATCAAAATAGCTAATGAAAATGTTTCAAGCTTTCGAAATACAGCGGAATTTGCAAACTTTATGTGTAAGGGAAATGAATGAGCTTTTTGGGATGTCACGAATCTCTATACGTTTCAAAACGAAAAATAAAGGTTTGATAAAATTTACCCAGAAATATCCCAAAGTAAATATTTTTCAGTATTTTCATACCATGTTAAAATTTTGAATCTGCCTGTAAACTGCACATAAATCTTAATTTTTTTAGGTGTTTTCCGGACACGTATTTTTTAAACTTGTTTAAATAATTTTAAAAATTATTTCAGTAGTTTTTCAAATGGGTAAATATCTACTTCATGAGGAAAATTTATATTAGAACTTTTAAAATTGATCAAAATCATTTTAAACCATGCATATTCTTAAGTATGCATTTTTAAAGTTGCTGAGTTATTTACTATTGGTAAAATATATTTTATACTTAAATATTTCTGTTTAGAACAACCTTTACCGCAGGAATTACCAAAAAAGATTTCTAATTCTTTATTTGTTTCTATAGTTTAAAAAATAAATCCGTTTTAAATTATGCTATATTTTTCTGTTAATCTTTAAAAACACCTGGATCCATTTGTAACTAATTTAAATTTCGTTAAATGCACAATTAATTATAACATGTGTTATATTATACGATAAGTTTTGTAATATTTTAATTTTTTTCCTGAATCTACAATTATTTATAAGATTTTTATAAATTTGATAGAAATTTTGTTTTATATTTTTTTCAGACGAAATTATTCTATCTAACGGATAAAGAGGAAATACTTTAGATAATATCTTGATTAGGTAATAGTTTTAAAAACTCCTGAATACATCTGTAACTAATTTCATTTTCGTTAAATGCACAATTAATTATAACATGTGTTATATGATACGTTTTTTAATATTTTAATTTTTTTTTAATCTACAGTTATTTATAACATTTTCTTAAATTTGATAGAAATCTTATTATACTTTTCTTTTTCAGACCAAATTTTTCTATATAAGGGGTAAAGATGAAACACTTTAGATAATATCTTGATTAGATAATAGTTTTAAAAACACCTGAATACATCTCTAACTAATTTCATTTTCGTTAAATGCACAATTAATTATAACATGTGTTACATTTTAAGATACGTTTTTTAATATTTTAATATTTTCTTGAATCTACAGTTATTTATAACATTTTCTTAAATTTGATAGCAATCTTCTCTTATGTTCTTTTTCAGACGAAATTATTCTATCTAAGTCTTAAAGGTAAAATACTTTGGATAATATCTTGATTAGATAATAGCTTTAAAAACACCTGAATACATCTGTAACTAATTTCATTTTCGTTAAATGCCTAATTAAATATAACATGTGTTATATTATACGATATGTTTTTTAATATTTTAATATTTTCTTGAATCTACAGTTATTTATAACATTTTCTAAAATTTGATAGAAATCTTATTTTATATTCTTTTTCAGATAAATTATTCTATCTAAGGTGTAAAGACGAAATACTTTAGATAATATCTTGATTAGATAATAGTTTTAAAAACACCTGAATACATCTGTAACTAATTTCATTTTCGTCAAATGCACAATTAATTATAACATGTGTTATATTACACGGTATGTCTTTTAATATTTTAATTTTTTCTTGAATCTACAGTTATTTATAACATTTTCTTAAATTTGATAGAAATTTTATTTTATATTCTTTATTAGACGCAATTATTCTATCTAAGGGGTAAAGATGAAATATTTTAGATAATATCATGATTAGATAATAGTTTAAAACACCTGAATACATCTCTAATTTCACATTCGTTAAATGCACAATTAATTATAATATGTGTTATATTATGCGATACGTTTTTTTTAATATGTTAATTTTTTCTTGAATCTACAGTTATGTATAATATTTTCTTAAAATTGATAGAAATTTTATTTTATATTCTTTTACAGACGAAATTATTTTATCTAAGGTTTGAAGAGGAAATGGTTTAGATAATATCTAGAAAAATGATAACTGGATTAAGTAATTGCTCTACTTCTATGAAATTCCATTTTCCAAAAACACAAATTTCCATTAGTTTACCTATATGAAGAATAGCAATGTTTGATAAAGTAAATTAACTATTATAAATCATATAACTGGAAACAAAATGAGTTTTTATCGCTTGCGTTCGATTTAACACATACATTAGTGCAATGCTATGTAATACAAAATGAGGCAGAAAAATTAATTATGTTTAGGCAAATAATCGTAAATTAAGTTTCTATGCACAAATACTTACAATATCTAATCACGTTTAGTCACGTATTTCTGTTGTTCTGAGATTAATATAAGTCATTACGCATATTTTCAGTAACCTCGTCTTTAATTCGCAAATTGTCAAAGATTTGCGTAGATATAATTGAAAAAGAAACCAATCAGTGAGTTGTAAATCATTGCTTTTACACGATGGAAAGTTCATTAATTTCTGAGGATGATTTATAGTATTTCTCCTTTCAGGTGCATCCCGTAGAAGAACTAAATGCAATAATTAATTAATTTTCTGACATTCTCATAAAAAGAAAGTAACATGAATGAAATTGTTATTAATGTTCAAAATTTCTGATTATTACTTATCCAGAATACAAGAATATAAAATTTTCTTCCAAGTAGATATATCAACAACAAGTTCTGCATTCATGGGAACTGTATAAGCTTGACACTGCATTTTGTTCTGAAAAAAATCAAAACCACCTAAGTATTTACAGAAACTAAAATAGATAAGTTATTTTCTTCAAGATATAAAGTTTAGAGTAAAAATTTATTTTTTATCGTTATTATAATAATATTCTGTTACTGATGTAAGAATTATTTATATACCATCTGCTTATATAAGCTTTCAAACACTCCGATATATACCCCCAATATATATATATATATATATATATATATATATATATATATATATATATATATATATGTGTGTGTGTGTGTGTGTGTGTGTGTGTGTATGTATGTATACACGCATATAGATAAGAGCCAATGTACACTAAAGAGGCATACATCATGGTACTCATACCTAGTATCATAAAGTCTAGCATGAATAAAATTGCAGCACCTCGAGTCATCACTAATGCGATAAAGTATCATGTAAGCAAAACACACATTGAATCTTGAAAGGCAGTTTACATCTCGAAATTGTTAAAAGTGAGGAATTTTGACAACCCGTGTAAGACAACCAAATGTGCTCGATAATGTTCATGTCGGAAAACTTTAGCAGCCAAATGAGAACTTTGAAAACAGAAAAATGCTTATGGAGCCACTTGGTAGCATGTTTCGAAGTGTTAGTTACTAGATTTTTTTGCTGTAAATTTTCAAGACCGTTGACATGCACAGGACGTGAATTGGTGCTAATGTTTGAAAATTATATCCACCAGTAACCTATCAAGGTCGTCTCTAGACATACCTGGAATTCCACAGCTAAACTTTCTGATGATATAACAGAAACTTCCCCATATTTAAAAATAATGCAAGGTCCTTGATTTTGTCTCTTGTAAACTCGTATATAATCATTAGATTGATACGAGTGTATCCAAGACTCGTAAGATCAGACAATGTTTTTTAGCTTTCAGTAGTAGAAAGATGTTTCTGGAAAGTCCAAGTGATTCTCAGAAACTTACAGCCAATCCCTGTATTCGATTGCATATTCCTAAATGAATACCCATATTGTAGATTGTTCGATGCACTACAATGCTACATCTCTCTTCGTATTTTACGTTACATTTTAGATTAAAAGAAGAGCAAGAATAGTTCGTTATTTTGATTGTTGTAACAGAGTAATACTCATTTCCCATTTTGCAGATTTTTGAAACTACTTTTGATTCCTTATTTTATTATATTTTACAATAGTTCTCTCGTACTATAGTTTCCTTCTTCTGCGGTCAATCTGTTTAAATATGTTTTTACTTCCTTCTCTTTTTTACTGTCGTGAAGTTTTTTCCTATGTGTATTCTTTTCGCCTATTTTCACCCTACTTATATTAACTGCTTATTTTATTCCAAAATTGTCTTAGTAATATTTCCCAAATATGTTATGATTTCCTTAACTATTGTCTCAGTATAGAATAACGAGTCCCTCAATATATTCAGCAAAAATTTAAAAGAAAGACCTTTTGTTGACAAAGCCATATGAGAATTCAGAATTAAAATGAAAGTGTTTAACTCATCAATTGGCAAACTAATCTTTAGACTTTGTGGTTTCTGATAGACACCAATTTGGATTTTGGGATATTTCACTTGTTTCTTCAATATACTGTATATTTACTGCTACTTACCTTTCGTAATTACCTTTGACCCCTGAAGAGTAGGTTTTATTGACAGGGCGACATTGCGGATTCGGATTAGTTATTGACAAAGATGAGATAACAAACTTCAACTCTTCTAGCGAATATTATCATTCTCTAGATCTTAATATATACTTTAAACTCTAAATTTCTTATGTGTATTTCTCAGTTAATACTTACACAATAGTCATCATTTTCCATATATTCTCACACGTTTTATTCAAATTTCAGCAACCATATACCTTGCTACATACTTCAATCTGCTGATTGAAAAACTTTTAATAAACTTTCAAATATCACCAAAGTTAAGCTAGAAAATTAATCCATCGATAATTATTAAATTTTTGGTTCAATCAGCAACAATGGCGCAGAGTAATGTTTTCTAAAGAAACCCACTTTACCAAACAACTGATACTTGCCACCAATTAGTGTAAAAAATAGGTATCACAAAGTGTCTATGCACGTCATTGGTATAAAAAATACGTGATTATGTGAATAGGCTCTATGTACAACATTGAAAAATTAAAAAAGCATGTTGAATACTCGTCCTCAATGTATGCAATACTACTTTATATTTGTGAAAGATGTAACATACATCCGAGCCGTATTATAAAGCAATTATTCTCAATAATGTTATTTTATTTTAGGATGTAATAGGTACAGACATTCGGCTTGTTGGCGATAATGCGTACACACACAGAACGACTGAAGTATCAGATACACTAGAAATATAAAATATTGAACTTACTGTATATCTTTCTAACTGTTTTCTACTTAAGCTAGACAGCCATAATCTAACGATGGTTGCATCAATCGGTTTCATTATAGTTTATATTTTTGTCGCTGCTGTGCTTCCTGTATTAAACCAAAAGTTATTTTAACCAAAATGTTTCGTCACTTTATATGTGACATGTATCTCCTTCTCCTGTCCTCTGATTTTTAATGTTAATTTTTGGAGTGGAATTTCATCTTCATAGCTGTGTATCTAGACAATCCCTTCTTATTAAGGCTAGAACTACACTTGATGACTGAATTACCCGTATTCTCTAAAATTTTGGTGAAATAAAATATTACCTTATTCTTCTTCAATTTACCTTTATTGTCCTAAATATTCTTCAGATTTTCATTCAATACCATGCCTTATTTTACCCCCCAACTACTTTATTCTTCGTCCACCAATCACAGCCATTTAAAACTATTCGTCTCTATTACTCTATGTACTCTAAACTATTACTCTTGTACAACTGCATCTTTGTTTCACTGATTAAGTATTTTGATTTTTAACTGATTTTACGTTCCAAAACAATACCTGTTAGCCGCCATAAGCCAAATTCAGTCAAATTTTAATTTCAGTTGTTGTATCGTTCTAATTTTTTTTTTATATTTCTACCCAAATTTTTAATTTGTTTAACCATCCTCAAGGCCAAATATTTTTCCAAAGAAGATTTTTTTATTGTCCTTTTCTATATAAAAATAAGTCTGTTCCATTTTGGATCTTAAATATAGCACTCTATCTCTAGTGTTTGCATATATAGTTTCATTTTTCAATACTTGTCTGTGATTATTCATTTGAAAAACATTTGTGTTCTTTTGCAACAACGAAGCAGTCAATACATGAGAATGGCATTGGCACTAGGCAAGCGCTCAAGTGTCCTTGTTAGAAAAATCTTTGATATACTTAGGATTTATGCGACTACTAGTTTCAAGGCCCTTATTAACTGTCTTCAAATGACATTGCTAATAATATGTAACACCTTGAAAATTCTAAGTTTTATTATTATTCCAACACAAAATTATAATTAAAATCAAAAAGAATATACTTCTTTTATTAAAACGCTTGCAACGTCTGAAGTACAAAACTTTTATTGCAAAATAAAAACTAAACATTCCGTGTATTTTTATTGAATGCAAAACTTTGTAATTTTCATTTGCGTGGTGCATCATTAATTTTAGCTCGTGAAATGACACCCTCATATTTCTCAATGTGTTTTATTTAAAAAACTAAAACTTAATTTTCCTACAATTTTAAGATAAGTAGTAAACGTTCATTAACTATATTTTACATTTAGAAAATCTCGGTAAAATTTCACTTTTTTTCATTATTTAAATGCATAGTTTAGCTTTGTATTAAAACTGAAAAATACTGAGAAGCATATTTTTCTTTCTTTTGTAACCAAATAAAATTTGTCATGTAGTCCAAGGATATTCTGAAATGGGAATCGTAATTAAAGCAGAATTGCATTTCTCACAAAGCACGCTACTATCTTAAACCCAAAGACACCTGTAAGGATCCCACAGTTCATCGAATCGAACATGTTGGAGAGAAAATGAGATGTGATTTCATTAGCTTACATCTAGTACCATAAAACTTCGCTCGTTTTGTATAAATAAGCAAATAATTGAAGCAAACGTAAAAAGAGAAAAAATAATAGTTGGGATTGCGTGTACGATGGAACTGACAATTACATGAGAAGAGTCGTTTGATGGGAAGATTGTTTTTCAATTCCCAATCTTAAAATCATTTTACTCCAAACTTTGTAGAGAAAATTTAATTACCATTCACATTTTTATTTTTTCAACATTTTATGCGGAATAAAATTTATTAGGTATAATTCAGCCTGAACTTGTCAGGATTTTAAGAAAACCGAATTACATTTTACTGATTTTTTTATCACGTCAATTGAAAGGAATAAATGTCCTAAAATATTCCAATAATACGATGTCTTTAATTCCAGATATATCAAATTAAATGTATGTTGCTCATATCATGACAATTAAAAATCATGCCAAAATTTTATACTTAAAGTTTTCGTTTTTTAGGGCCTAATATTTAAAAATTTAGTTTTATTTCTAATATTTTTTTATTAAAGACGGGTTCAAACTAGAAATATATGTACAGATGCTTTTAACAGTTTGTTTAATTTTATTTATAAAATATTAGGAGAAAATTCTAAAATTAGAAAATATGCAACACAATGTGAAATAAATCCGTAAATAAATGCTGTCAAATTTATTAATTCTTTTTCAATCTCTCATGAGTTCACTTCTTATTGGTGAATATGGATTCTGAGCTACCCAGTGAATTTTTTTAGAAAGGTTCAATTTCTGAGGTGAATTTCTTTTCGAGGTACTAGGGTTTCATGGCCATCAGTCTTTTTTTCATCTTGCTCTCCTGTTTTTTTTCTTTTTTAGTGAATTTTTTTTCTTTTCCATCTTCGATTATTTTTCTTTATAACTCTTATGTTTGTAGTACTTTTCTTGTATTTGCATATTAAAAAAATAATAAAGGATATATCTGAAATGTGTCTTAGAGGTATCACAACAATTTTCCCTTGTTCCTTACCTACGCTACTGGGTCTCAGTATCACAATAAAGCCTCTTTCCTGAGGAACACCGCTTGGGTTGGAATGGAATGGTAGAAAGGAGTTCTTCAAATGCACTGGTTTGTGGAGCGTTCAATCTTAAAAGTTCCCAGAATGTGTCACTTGGTTGCTTGTCAAAATGAATGTGTTCTTGTGTTCAAATAAAAAAATATCCTTGGTCCTTGGGGAAGGGGGGTATGAATGAAATACAAATCTACCCTCGCTAAATATTTTCGATATGGCTGAGTTAATGGAAAATAGCTGCAAAGCATTCAGTTATTATCAAACAAAACCTTCCCTGTCAAAGAGCCATCCACACCTAAAACACCTAAAACTGCGTTTGAAATACAACTGCTCTGTTTTTCCTTATTAAATGCACTTAAGGAGACTTAAAAAAAATGTTAAATTTTCGTATTCATAAAAGCATAAAATCCTCTGCTGGGAATGCTTGTAATAAAATGAGTTTTGACATCTTGTTGTAGAATTTGATAATAATGTAGAGATCAATAATGTCATTAAATTGAAAAGCATAGGTCGTATATCTGTGTTTGTAACTACGGGCGCATGCAATTAAGCCAATTTCCAAAGGAAACCCTGGACCCCGGATGCAAAGTTAAATGAACTAGTGAAGGGAGTATTATGATATATGTAATGTTTTTATGAAGTACATTACGACCTATAATTCCCATGGAAAATTTCCTGACGTCTGCGCTCTACCTGAACATTGTTGTTGATCATGTTCACCCAATCATGGCAATAGTATTTAAGGCGGGATATGGTGTTTAGCAACAGCATAATACATCATCTAGGAGATTCAAACCATCAGAGAGTGATTCTAGGAACATTGCAGTGACTTTCAAGTCGCTACCCGTCGTAATGTGTGGGAATTGCAGGATCAGTTGGTGAGCGCTGGTACCAGTTAACTCAGGCCACCTATCAGCACCATGCAGAGTCAATGTCAAGCCGAGTCATCTTGGTTTCGAGGGCTAACGTGGGACGATGTTATTAATTGGGTGGTATTAATGTACTGGCTGTTCCTTGTATTCTGAGTGACAGTTAAATCAGTTTTATTCTTAACGAATGTCTATAAAAGTTTTGTATATTGAATATTGGAATACATTTAATTATTATCGTGCAAAATATTTCCCTGTTTCAAAAAGTTTAAACTTCGAAAACTTTTGAATTATATTTTCTAAATTATGGCAACTTATGTACAAAGTGCATCATGAAAAGTTATTAATAATATGACGTATTATTTTTATTTATATAATATACTATGTTATCGTTTATCTAATTAGTGGGAGATCTTTAGAAATTGATATTTTCAGGCTGTATTAAAACAATAGTCATAGAATAATAAAAAACACAAAATTTCTAAAAACTTTTTATGGTTATTTGGAGTATTTCATCCGAATACTAGATAAATGACTTTAAAATGAAAGGGGAATATTTTAATTTTAAATAATTTTTTAAATGCAATCTTTCAAAAGATATTCTGCAGTTTCTCTGTTACTTTCAGCGAAGCAAAATAATTGAAAACTTCAAAGAGATTAGATACAATTCTGATCTGAAAAGAAGCCACTAATATACTTTAAACTAAAATATTTCTGAACTCTTTCTGAAAGGTTTGCGGATGAACACGAGAAAAAGGAATCATAGCATCGAGAAATAAAAAACGTCATACTATAAAGAAAATCATGACCTCAAACATGTTTTGCTTACTGTTCATCACGTTCATGCTTGCCAGAAACAAAAATTTTGATAAACACGCAAGGTTGAGCACGAAATCGATCGAAAGTAATGTTACAGCTTGTTTGTAGGAGAATGTCTTTCATTTTTAAAAGAACATTCTTTGTTCAAAACCTCTATTCGAAAAGTATTCGAAAAACAATGCATATCAAACTCTAGATTTAAAGTATTACCGGAGTATATAGCTATTAAATATGTACAGTTTTTTGGCGGAAGTGAACTATTAAGTATATGTTTTCAAAGCTTTATACGTAAAGATTTCGCAATATATTCGACATTATTTTTGATGATAGAAGTAGTAAGATAAACTCAATAAATAAAACATTTTAAATTCACCAGATGTTTTGAATAGAAAAATAAAATTTTAGAAAAAAGCAGAATTCCTGCTAATATGACAATAAGACCAAGGAGTTCCTTTATATAAATAAAAAGCATAGTTAAAAACTACAGCACTGATTTCACTTAACATTTCTGACAATTTGTTCTTGTTGGTTAAGGTAATGTTTAGATACAATTTTGTTGGTTGGTTTTGGTTAATTTTTATTTCAGCTTAAGGCGGCATCGAAGCAAAAGGATGGGTCTAAAAAAGCAAAATGTGGAATATCGGCACCCATTACGATAATCAAATCTAGTACAAAATGATTTTATTTTCTAATTCATCACCTGAGAAAAGATACGGATTCAAATGGCAAAAAGTTAGAATTGAATATTTTATTTTTGTACCTTTTTTAAACAATTACATTTGTAGTACGAAGAGAAAATTTAGCTAACATATGGCACAGCACCTTTTTCTATTTTTCCCTAATATGAATTGGACATTACATATTTCTTTCTCAAAACCTTTCTGTAACGATTTACTTTCACTTGGCAATGTTTTTTGGTCGTTGTTTTGAGAATTCAATTCTCTTATTTCATATTTTATTTAGACATACATATTTTGCATTCATGTTAGGCATTCTACAAAATAAAACCTGGTTTAACGAGTTAACTTGAAAAAAGTGAATTATTAAAAATCAATAGCAGTCAACTTTTAGATTTGAAAAAGTATTTAAATCAGATATAAGAAAATAAAACTGTTATCCTTATAAAATAATTTCTGACTGATTTGATCACAATTGTGATTGCTGATTTAAAAATCGGATGAGGACTTCCTTCTATTCTATACATATCACGATAGAATTTTTTTCCTTCCTTATGTATCAACAAAGTTATTTGCGTTTGGTACAATTAGTGCTTGGCAGATTCAGTGCTATAAAGCATCAATCAACCAACTATCCATCAGAATTACACTTTGCACATAATCATAAAGGTTCAGCATTAGTTTCGCTTTTCAAAATAATGACATTATCTGAACATATCTCTGGCACTGCTGTTTGTGTTAGACTAAATGCGTTAATATTCGATGTACTAGGATTTTTTCTTAGATAGGTATTACATTATAAACAAATTTTTCGCAATCTGGTTATCTAGAGAAAATCTAATCTACCTTAGTTATGATGATATTGACTAATTATTATTATTATTATTAAAATAATTATGAATTATTACAATGAGTAAGATTAAATTATAATTACAATTCTATTCATTTTTTTGTTATTAATACTTAACATTAAAGTATAATATATATTTTTAATACCCCTTTTTAAAACTACTTCAATACATCAAATGCAATAAAAATAAATATGTTGTGTTAAGTCATTTAAGAAAGATAAGATATGTTGATTTTATTTAAGCATAGAAAATAATCTTTGCATCCCATAAGGAGTAAGTAACGTAGAAACAATTTGTAGTACAAAATAGTGAATTTTACCTTTTTAACTGTAAATTGGTTTGGTTTAGAGTGCAACGATTTACTGTCATCCTTACGAAGTCTTACGAGATCACAGGTTACGACTTAAAGCCTATTCCGAACGGCTACGAACATTCATGTCAGCAGCACGTTTCAGAACCCGTAAACAAATGAGAAGCACGACACTATTCGGCCATCATTTGGCTATCAGTCGTTAAATTAGACTTTTCTGAGATAAATGAAGATTATAATTCTTTTCTGTCAATGATCTAAATGTAGTCTACTTCTTCCTCCATTCCACATAAAGAAGTAATAAGCAATAATATATCTTCTAGCTTATAAAATAATAAATACCTCAAAATGATAAATTTTTATTTTTTTCTAAACCTAGACTTCAGAAAAATTAAAATAACTGTATATGAATACATCGTTATTTTTAGTACATAAAATATTAACTACTTAAAAAATGACAAAGAGAGTTTAATGTGCAACTCAACTCCTAAAGAACAATTTAAAAAAGAAATGTTTCAAAAATATCACAATATTTTTATTATATATTTTTAATTGGTCAAAGAGAAAACATGCCATTGTAACTATCAATCAGTTTGATTTATGTGATAGTTTCTAAAATGTGTCATAAATTTTGTGTCATTTTGACTAGATTTCCTATAATTATTCTAATTTATATTTCTAATTTTTATGACAGTTCTTTCATTTTTAACTTTTATTTCACCCTTTTTCAAATATGATATCTCTTCCGTATCTTAGAGTATCAAAATTATCCTTTTGTAAACTTAAAACCAATTAACACTTTACTTATGTCACGTGCGTAGGAGTGATCTTGCAAAAGTCGATAGGAACTAATCAATAATTTATTTTTAAATATGCACAAGCAAATCTTGTTATCTCTAATCAACTTTGGTAAGATCGGCTTTTAATATTTGGATAAGAATCTTGATTTACTTTAAATATTTTCACCACGAACTTAGTTACTCTTCTTTTATTCAAGTACATGGATAAATTTAGAAATATAATGATTTTTATGTTTATTATGCAAATACAAATGTGTTACTCTTTTCATGAAAGTGAGTGGTTTTATTTTTAAATCATTGAACTTAAATTTTTAAACATAATTTTTCTTTTGATAGCCTTAAATACCCAGATCTGAGTCTGAAACAATGCAGCTAGTATGTAATGATTAATACAAGTGGAAATGACTATAGAAAACTTTAAATTACCATGAAGAGAATCTCTATCAAAACACTATTTGATCTTCACCTTCTGTATGAAAAAACAATCTCCATCAAAGAATTTCATGTAATGAAACTTGGAATTCCGTTCAGGAAATAAATGAGCCATTGTACCAATAAACTGAATTCCCATAAAGATTTAGTCGTTTGACGGACCTACTGCATAATTCTTTAGTCCCTTGTTTATGTTTTAAAATGATGTAATAATAATAATCTTTAGAAAATGGTCTTAAGGTATTGTGGATATGTAAATTCAGAATGTCATACGTTTAAGCAAAAACTAAATTTAATATTAATATGCAAAAACAAAATGGAACATTGTTAAGTAACAGAGCGACAAAGAGGAAGAACAAATTCTTTTCTGTCCTTATAGTTTCTTTGCATTTTGCAGCCTACTGACACCAGATTAATATTCTTAGTACATTTGAAGATTATAACTTAACAATACATATGCACATAAATCTATATTTACATATGAAATGTACAAAGAAGACTTGTTTTGAAAGAGCCATTTTAAAAGATTTTGCATCAATCTATATAATTTGTACATTCTAAGCAGACATTACCAATGACAATAAAACATGTCTAATCTAATTAAAATACCATTTTTATCGAAATCTAACTGGTATCAAAAATTCAAGATAGCAATGTAATATTTGTTAGATAAAAATCAAAAGTGTGAAGAGTTATTACTACACTGGGCAACTTAATGTTTGACAATTTTCAAATAAATAACAAGTAATACATTAAAAAGATCAAACGCGTTTAAAAGCAAAATAGTATTATTGAAAGGAAGGATACATAATAGTCAAGAAAAAAGATAATAAAATGTAACATTTTTCAGCCAAACGGAATGAAGATTTCTACTTAATAATGCATACTTGTTTTTGGTACAATTTGTCCTAGGTGGATGTAGGCCCATAACACTCCAGACAACCAACCAACAAACCAAGTGTTGTGATGAAAATCTTCTATTTGAATCATGTTCAGATGCTGCATGAATTATTTCATGAACAGCAGACGAGATAATGAATATAACACATAAAGATAACTTAATTGAATGAAATCTTCTATGTCGAATATTTTAGAATTACTTCTAAAATAGTTTGTAGTCTAGGAAGTCAATTAAAATACATAAAAATCACAATATTAAATTTGCAATATTAATGACTTCTTCAGAGAAAAATACAATTTTCTGGGACAGATGTTATTGTTACCATTAATCTGGGAAATAACTGCAGATAGCTACAGATTATTCAATTTAAAAAGTTAAGAAAAGACTCATGAAGTTGGGATTTACATAAAAGAAGGGAAAAAGCTTCAAAGCAAAACTTATTGTAAAGGTAGCTCATAATTTTTGGATAACATCAAAATCGAAATTCCCTAGCATTTATAGATATTATTAAAATAGCTGTTATTTTAAAGTCTTAATTTACGTTTTTAAAAATATGTGCTTTAATAGACATAGATAGCTTTCATATTCATTCATGCGGTGCATATAAACAGTTTTATGGTATGACTTTTAACTTTTATATTAGTTATTTCTGTACAAATTTTTCACTGGGTTTAAATTTTCATTAATTTCCAAATAGAGCAACTTTATTTGGAAAACTTTATTTTGTATTTAGTAGCAAAGTAATCATTCAATGATCATCAGTCTACTGATAGATTCCTTTCTGATTGTCAGTGATATAAAGATATGCTGAATGGAAAAGAAACACTCATAAAAATTGTGAGGCAGATTCATAGCAAAAAAGTGTCTTAACATAAAACTAACTTTATAAAAACATCTGATAAAATCTAAAATTAAACCGAAATTTGTCTACCCTTCAAAGATCTTATTGTCTCAGAATGATTAGATACTTAATTATCAATATTTTATGATAAGAGAGAACAGCCGTAATGAGATAACAAATAATACAATTTTTACCAATTAAATGCACCTGTTATTAATGTGAAAATAGTTTAAGGAATATCTTTAAACATGAATAGCTTTGTAGTCTGCTTATATTTTCTCTCTTCAGACTGTTTAAATCAAACAGTGGAATTCCCAAAGCATTAACGGTATTTACCCTTAAAATAATGCCCGGATAGCCATCAGAAAACTATTATCACATATAATACCCTTCTGGTATACTTTTATGATTTTTTTATTTTGTATACTGTCAAGCGTAAAACTTTTAGTATTCCAATGCATTAAAATAATAGAAAGTACGTAGATATTTTAGAATAATGAATAGTATAACTGTACAACAATAAAGACTAAGAAGAAATTTAAAAAAAATGAATGGATATTTTTAAATCTTTTATTCACCCTTGAATACTAACCTTTCTTCAGAGTGGCTTAGCATTAAAAAAAGTTAGAGCCAGTGTCTCACATGAGTAATACATACCTTTCTGATAAAAAGGCATGTATTCCAAATTTGTAGTATAATAAGCATATTTTTATTTAGTAGAATAAGTCTTTTAAAAACCCATTAAAATTAAAGAGATGCAATGTAATTTCTTGCAAATTATTTTATATCATAATTAATAAAAATCACAAAATCGAATAAATTTTGTTTTTAACCACTTCCAGATTCATTTTATTTCGGGATTATGGGTCAAAAAATGTCTTTTTATGCTTATTTTTATACACACATAGCTTTGTAAACATAATAGCATCATTCTCATACAACATTTCCTAAAATTAATATGAAAAAATAAATTTAAATAAATGAATAATTTACATGTATAGTTGGCTTTATGTACGGTAGAAATCATTAGACTTTGGACTTTGGAATTGGATTCACACTAACTATAAATATAAAGCTTAGAATAAGTAGCTTTTGACTTAACTTAAATTTTATTTATATACTATGCATTTACATAAATGATTATGAAATTATTAATAAAAATTTGGTCCTGTATGATACAATGGAAAACACGGTACTGCACAGAGTCCAACAACGCAAGCTGGACAGTAGAACCCTGTTTCTCTCCTTATCTTCTTCCCTCTACTGTCTCTCTTTGAGCAGGAAATAATCTAGTAGCCAGAAAAGTAAACAAAAGCATTCGAAACCATAAAAGCACGTGTGAAATAATTCGGGAAAGACTGATTGCACAGTGTAAAATTTCAAAGTGCCCGAGCTACACTCGGCATGCGCTAGGATGGTACATTTCGCCTGCCCGAGTTTAGCTCGGGAAAAACCGGGAAAGGATTAATAACTTAACAAATTAGTGGGTTATCCGAAGAACTAAATCCGTTTCAAATTTTATCTTTTTAAATGATTCATGAAACATTAAAGATTTTGTAACATTCAAGTTTAAAACCACCATTTTAAAACTCGTGATTTCAATTGAAGAATTGAATTTACATTTTTTGTATTCTAAATTAAAAACGTACATCTAAATCACAAATATTCAAAATTGGGTAAATGTATCTCCTCTTATAGAATTTTTCCTTGTATATGTTTTCATATTTGCAAGCAACTCTAAATAAATATCTTAATCTGTTGCATAAAAGAAGGGATTCCTTTTGCTTCTAAAATCTTCTACCAAAGTCTCCCCATTACAGAAAAATTAATGATAGCTATCAAGTAATTTCCATAAAAGGGCATAAATCGTAAATCTTCTCTTGCAATAAAACATTGCGTTCTTCTTTAAAGGATGGTATATTTTAAGCAAACAAAAATCTTCTCTTGGACCAGGAAGATTGATGAAAACTCTTTAACGCCTTGCGTGATAGCTAAACTTAACCTTTGGTTTAAATGCAAAAGAATTTTCTTGCGTGTTTCTCTCAATAAAGTTTACAGGGAGAAAATTGCAATACGTACTTAAAACATTTATGGTAATTGAAAGATTCAGCTTAAGATGGAGTTTTCTTTTTTTTCTGATTCAGGGAATCATGAAGTGATCTGTACTTTTGTATTTCATTGTTTTATTCGTGATGAAAATTTCAAGTGTTTCACATAAATCGTAATAAGTACATGCATATTTAAATACTTCGAGTTGTCTAAAGTTCAATAGTTCTGTAAAATTACTTGTTTTCTCAGAAACAGAGCGGTTTGCAGATAGCCAGTTTCTAAAATTTTGAGTTAGTATTTAAGTTCACTTTCTCCTTTATTTTCTATATGTTTATAAATCATATTCTTTGAATTTTTTAATATATTATAGAAATTAAATTAACCTTTATTTTGACTGTGAAGAGAAGAAAAATAGGAAAGATTTTTCTTAGTAATTACAATAATACCTGCTACAGCCTTAAGCCACGTTAAAATAAATATGAAAATACATTCATATAAAGACACATCAACATACACACATTGAAAAATGTTAAAAATTTTAAGATAGCATTTTTTTGTATGTGTTTGAATTTGTATGACTTACTATGATTATTTCTTTTGATCCATTTATAAAATGATATGAAGACATTGTTATTTTCCCTCCAAAATCGATACACAGACAAACAACGTTACAAACCGCGACCTACAAAGTATATGATGCGTGAGTCTCGTGGGTTTTATTCTACCAATAAACAAAAATTTGATAAACACGCAACGTTGAACAGGAGTAAGATAATATTCTGGGTTACATAAAAATAAAAAATATATATCTTTTCGTTTTAAATATTTAGACATTTTTCGCAAACGTCACTTCTGAAAGAAACATTTTATGAAACATATTATATTTGTAGTCGATTGTGTATTACATTATACACGAGAGATGACACTTGCACCATATTTTGAACCAAAAGTATTTTAATAATCGATAAAAATGAAAATATTTCATGTAATATGTAATTAATCCATTAAACATTATACATTGAAATAAAACATGGTGTATTTTAAAACAAAGTGTTCCTTTTATTTGTTTTCACAATCGATTTTGTTTTCAGCGTCTGTAGAAGGGAGAACTGGTATTTAATGTTGAAATATTGACATATCATAGCTGTCATTGATATTATTGCACAGAGATAAATTAGTCTGAAATAATGTACTAATTTCAATAATTAGAGTTAAATAGAAGTATAGATACATGCATTCATGTCTACAAAATATAACAATTCGGAATATATATGTATATAATATGATCGAAAATATAGAGTGAAATGATATTAATTACAAACTAATTAACACATACTGCATGGAATATCACTTAAAAATTACAAAATATTTTCCTTTATGATCGATAGTTTATAAGGGTATATAGTACTTTTCGAGCTAAAAAAATATAGCCATCTTTGGTTCATCACAAATTTGAAAGTCTTGATCAATTTATAATACAACATTAATGAGTTATTTAACATAAAAACGGTATCATTCTTTTGTCGAACTTTGGTCATTTAAAAAACAAATATTTTAAAGCAAGAGACAACCAATAATATATACGATTGATTTCATTTTAAGTATTAATTCATTTAATTCTTTTATCGTGCTTTAGAGTTGTTTTTAGGTTCTTACAGATTATTTTAATCCCAAGACGTATCCGATATATAAGAATGGAGTTGTGATATTAATAAGATCCTTACGGTGATAGTTAAATTTAGTAAGGCGAAACTTTTACAAGTTTCTGCCATTTAACCCTCAAAGCGGTTCGCACGTACAATCCCGCCAAATCGATGATGTCTTAAAAACGTACAATTTTCGACCTCCTAAAACGCTCATAAAATGGATGTAATGTACATTTCTGCCAGTGTTTTCCCCCATGGAGTTTTGCGGTAGGAGGGTCAGGTCAATTGTTTAGGAAGTGCACCCCTATTTGACTGAGATTTATTGAGGAATGCACACCTACTCTCTGAAACAGAAAGAAGCTGATAGCTTTTTTCGTAAATCTCTATTTCGAAGTATTTCGTTTGCGGTAATAGATGTATCTG
>CM063502.1:27606865-27619365 GCA_032207245.1 Pardosa pseudoannulata | reverse complement strand
TTAAAGTAAATATATTATTTGTCACATTTCCTACGAATACATGCTTCAAGTAGAAAAATATTTTAAATCAAATTTTGGCTAGTGTTTATGGAAAAAAATTTGATATATAAAACTTAAGTAGTTAATTTCATTTTAATAAATTATGTTCAAATTTACTTACGAATATTTTATCCAAAATAGATTCCCACAATACATAAAATCAAAAAAACTTGTTAAACATAAAAACTTGTTAATGAATCTTTTAGCATAAAAATGTGAAGCATATTAATCTTGTCCAATCTTAAATTGCAGAACTTTACTAAAAAAATGTTTTTAATGTTACATTTTTATGTTATACAATAACAGCACACATGCATATATATATATATATATATATATATATATATATATATATATATATATATATATATATATATATATATATATATATATATATATATATACATATATATATATATATATGTATATATATATATATATATATATATATATATATTATATATATATATATATATATATATATATATATATATATATATATATATATATATATATATATATATATATATATAATATATATATATATATTATATATATAAGAATACTTTTAAGACTTAATTTCTTTTAAATACACACACTTACATAATAATAATTTCAGGAAACAGCATTTTTCAAGCAAATAACGAGCCATCACCCACACACACAGATAATATATATATATATATATATATATATATATATATATATATATATATATTTAACCTAAACAGAGAACATCAATATATTTTTATCTTTTTTAAATCATAGAAAGCCTTAAAAATAAATACAATAAATTTTGCTTTTAGCCCACATAAAAGTAATTTGTAATCGATATTTTCTTCCACGTTTAGTTCCCATTGCTTTGATATCATCTAAATTCTAGAGGAGTTCATCTTGTAAGTTATACTTCTGTGAAATATATCCTTTAACTTACTTCTAGTTTCAGTTTACAGCTGGAGAGTGGAAGTGGAGCATTTACGTCAGCGAAAAAGAATCGCATTCGGAGTCTATAGGGAAAGCTAAACAGTGTATATAACTATAAAATTATGCAATCGGTAAGTATGTATGCCTGAGTTCTGAAGTATTATTAAATGTTTATATTTTTAATTTTAATTATTTTGATTCTTCTTTAGCAATATCTAAAATATGTAAAGGAAAATGTTATGTATGGTCAGATTTAATATTTTAAATTGTGAATTCGTGTAACTTCCGCAAACTAATAAAAAGCTATGGTATGAAGATGGTATAAACTTCAAAAATCTACTTTGCATTAGTAAATTTGATTCCAAAATCAAGATTGTTAATTTTAGTTTGCAAATTCGTGCCTAAGTAAACGTAAAAGAGTTTGAAATGTTCCAAGTTTCTAATTTGAGCTTCAATAATATTCAAAACTCAGTATTCTTCTAAAAACAGAAATATTCAACTTAACATTTGTACAACATTTATGCGTTAAATTGTAAAGAACACAGACTTTTAAGACGTTATTTTCAGTTGTCGGATGATTTTATGAAATTGCCTCACTAAAGTGGTTCTTTTTTTAATCTGCTACTTTGAATGGTTTGGTTTGGTTTGGAATCTACGGTCTACTGTTTTGCTCACGAAGGCTAAAGCATTAAATGCTTCTCCCTAAATATTTCCCCATTTTGAAGGCAGCTTCAAAGACAGCTGCCATCAGGTGCAACGAATAGAAACAAAAATGAATTTATTCAAAACAGTTACTATATCATCAACCGAAATGCAAATTTTAGTCTTGCAAAATTACTCATCAATGATTTTAATCCAAGCATGGTAATTCAAGAAGGAATGAAATTTGTATAAAGACTTACAGGATTTAGGTACATTCCCTAAAGGTTAGAAATAATCCTAATATAAAAAATTGATTTTTTCTGTTGTAATTTGGTTTTTAATTCATGATTTTACGTATAGCAGCATTAAGATCATTGATTTATTAAGCTATGCAATAAAAATTGTTTTGTTATTTTTTTCCTGTACAAATTTGCCATAGTAGATGAATTCGCAAAACGTATTAGGTATAATTTTTATTTCAATGCAAAAAACATAAATGAAAATATATGTTATTTGCATACAGAAATGATACTTTAGTTAAAATTTCAATTTTTAGTAATAAAAGAGGGTCAATATTTATGTTTTTTTCTTTAGCCAAAAATTAAAATATTTATACAAAATATTTTTACTTTGGTATTATTATAATGTTAATGTAAATTTAGATACACTTGACTAACTTGGTTTTTAAGTTGGTGTTTTTTTCTAAGAACTGTAAATGTTCCAAGTGACAGTTTCTATGTAGCATTCGAATTTAATAACTACTTCAGAAGAAAATCAGTTGTTGAAATAATTGAAATTGAGAGGAATTTCGTAGTTCAGATTAGATTCTTTGTTTTCGAAGACTCGTATTTTTGGGTATCACGCATATTAGAAGAAATGGAAACGTTCGTTATATATATATATATATATATATATATATATATATATATATATATATATATATATATATATATATATATATATATATATATATATATATATATATATATATATATATATATATATATATATATATATATATATATATATATATATATATATATATATATATATATATATATATATATATATATATATATATATATATATATATATATATATATATATATATATATATATATATATATATATATATATATATATATATATATATAGAGAGAGAGAGAGAGAGAGAGAGAGAGAGATTTTTTAGTTTACAAGTTTTACATAGGCTGTAGATTCGTTGAATATCTCTCTGCAGTGAAAGTCTACCAAACTTATGACTCTACCTTGAATATCCTTCTGGTAAATTTATACCTCATGTTGCTTCAAATATTCTCCAGGGGAATAAAACGAAGCATAAAACATGCAAACACTGGGAGGATGGAAGGAAAGATAGATAGAAGATATAGAGATGAAAGTTTCTAAACATACTTGATATTTTAGACTCAGTACCGTTTAAATACCCAAGTATACATCTAGTTCTGTTTCATTAGGCTGAATCTGTCTGAGATTTAAATGCCCGGGGTGTTAGAAATAATTAACGACAACTTATGTGTATAAACAGATTGACTCTGATTCCTGATGTTTTACTATTAATAGTTTTTAGGCCTCGAAAATGCATTTTTTTACCTTGTTTGTGGTACAACATGCCTTTAGTACATTGATTGTCACTAAGCTCAAAACAATTTTACAAACCAATCCCGTAATGCATTAAATTGGTCAGCACTGCTCTACACTACAATCAAAAGATAAACTCTGACCATTACAGTCAATTTGTTATGCAGCGATAGTACTTGAATCAGACAATGCAAGAGATTAATCCAATTACGATATTTTAAACATCTATTACGATCGACATTTAAATTCCTTATTATCATAAAATTTAGAGGTACTAAAATTTATTTTACACAAGAAACCGAGTTGTGTTTTTTCCGCATTGTTGTTGTTTTGTTCAGTACATCACATTTATCAGTAAGTTTTAAATTTACGATTACATCTCGCAGTTTATCTATGGGTAGCAAGTGAACAAATGTGAAACATATGAGAGAAATTAAGAAAGCTAAAAGGAGCTTGCATGATCAATTTGAGCCACATTTAATCTCCTTAAAATACTAACAAAAGCAGGGGTAGGTGCTGATCTTCAGTACTACAGTTCTTAGATTTGAATCCTCCTTCTGGTATGGATGTTCGCAGCAGTTCGAAATTAGCCTAAAAAATAAGGTTCCTGTCTCTTTAGTCTTCGTGTAGCATAAGAGTAAACAGGGTTCCAAATACCATATTCAACCTGATCGATCTGAAAAGAAGCATCTTTATTTGCTCTATGAACTTGATTTCTTTTTTCTAATAAAAATTAAATAATTTTTATATTACCTTCAATTGGGTGTCATTGAAGTTACCATTTAGAAAATGCCTGTTGTTAAAAATTCAAAATCATACTATACATTTTTTTTATCTACGTTATTCATTTTTTAGAAATAGTGTACCCTTTTCCAATTGTTATTAAACTTTTAACACATAATTTCAAAGTTTATTTATGGTAGTAACAGTATTTGTGATATTAAACAATTAATCCTATATTTTTTATATATTATTAATTTTTAAATTCTATTATTGGTTCAGTAACTTGAATGCAGGCTTCAAGACCCCAAGGTATCCATGTGATCTGTTTTCTCTATCTGTGGAGTTCACTTTCTGTAGGTAAGTTTGGGTGTTACATTCCCAGAGTTCCAGAGCAAAGTTTTCTGTTTTTCCCTGCTGATACTCATGCTCTATTATTTTCTTTTCTCTGTTTATTCTTCCTCTCCAACTGGAATTTTTTTTTAATTTCTGTGTGTTTTTGTTGACTGCCCTGGTTGAAAATTTTTAAAATTGAGGTAAAAAGCCTTTAAAATATAAAAATGTAAAATATATGCTATTTTTTCCCTTCTCAGCTATCTTTGTATCAATGCTGATCTCCACTCATGACACTCTGACATTATTAGGTTCAAATCATATGGTAGTTTTTATTTATAGTAAAGGAGAGAAAGATTGTGACCGGATTCATTCCAACAAACTTTGTTCTCTAAACCCAAAGATTGTGGTATGGTCTGCACGATTATCTACAAAGCACTTTGTCATTCTTTCCGGGTTTTCGCATTGATTATTCAAATTTTACTCACTATCATTTACTTTTAGGTAAGCGTGGGCGCATTTGTAAATATTTCAGAAGTACAATAACTGTGAAGCACAACCATGATGAAAGGCAATTTTACGCTAATGAACGTCTGTACCATTTTTCTCACAATCAGTTTCTTAACGAAAGTTCCGTAAAGGAACATTATTTATTTTTTTAAACAAATTAATATTTACCATCACATTTAAATTTTTATACTTTACTTATTTTTGTTTGTACTTATTTTAGTTCCTTATGCATTTACTTATTTATGCATGCCATACTGTTTATCCTCCTCCATATTTTTTCACTATGTATACTGCTTTACCTCAAATTTGTATGTGTCCTTTTTTGATTAAACACCCTAAAACCTCATATAACCAAAAAAATAGTAACAAAATATGAATAAAATATTTTTATAGTGAATATTTAAATTTTAGTTTTGAAAATGGGAAGATATCTATTTTAGGGAATAAGCGAACTGAATGCTACTTCGAAGAAAATAGAAAATGCTAAGCATATAAGGATAAACTTACTTTAAATAACTGAGATTTAAATAAAGTTATTGGCATACGTAATTTGTTTTTATTACACTTGCCTGGGTTTAGATGAACACCAAACGTACTTTATTTGTTTTCAAAATGTTCTACTACGTGAATTAAGAGCCTAATCTTGTTCTTGATTAAATTAGTGACTAGGCATTTTCAACTGTGGTATTTCATGCATTCCAGAAAATTTCCTCCTACTTCAATTTCACTGTCTATAAATTTTAGGGGTAATGAGCATTTCCCTTTTACCCTTCCGATTTCGGTATAACACAATTTACCGGTAGCTTTTAGTCCTTTAGAGTCTTCATTTTATTAGACGTGACGTTGATTGGTTAACAAGGATTACGTTACCGAATATGCAATGTAACGTGAATATTCAAAAGTTTATAAGTTTATTTATAATAGATCATACATATCACTACGTGTAAGATAAGATTATCAGTCATTTAAATTCTGGATGTCTTCGGCTGGGACAGGGTGCAACACACTTGTCAGTCATTTAAAATTCTATACTTTCTTGAGGTATACTTTCTTCAGTGTATTATTTAATAAGATTATTTGTTGAATATCATTGAACTTCTAATATCAGTATGAATATTTCTTATTTCTACCTCTATATATGTTATTCAAAGTAATTTGCCACTGGCTGCATTTAAAATTTTTAACTTTAAAAATACTAGTAAGTATTGCTTTGGTTGATTTGTACTACTTAAATATTACTTGTAATACAGATCAGATTTTTTTCATAATTTCTGATATTATAGGATATATTACTAATCTATTTTTTAAACTAAATTTATGCAATGCCACCATTTTGATATATAATGTTATTGATCTTTAGTATTTAACGTGTTTATCCTTAGTGATAAAATATGTTATACGTTATACTAAACAATACAATCATATGTTGTTATTAACACTAAACAAACATTACCTTTCGTTGAAATAAAGCCAAACTTAAAACAGTTAGGCAAATGTTATATAACAGTAATAATGGGGTAATATGTAGGTGATTATACGGCTGCAGTTGTTCGATACATTCTCGGTAATGAATCTAAGAAAGGAGTGAACGAAAAATTAGTAAGTAGTCTATAAAATTAGTAAAAATCATTAAGTTCCAGAAAATTATGTTATATAATTAGTATATTGAAAATAATCTACTATATATCCACTACTTACATTAATTGGAATCCAGGTTATTAAAGTGTGAAAGTTTCAAAAACATTTCATCATTAATGCCTCATCCTTAAAAAACAATCCCATATTATTTATTAAAAATTGTAAAAACATAGGCTTTAATTAGATTAATTTGGGTGCTCAAACGTTTAATACATATTTTATCTGAAATTTAATTATGCTCTTATAATTTAAAGTAACAAACTTAATATAAGGAAATCATAGTGCAATTAATCTCTCAGACAAAAAATTACTTTACTGAAATGTATACACACATACACACACACACACACACACACACACACACACACACACACACATATATATATATATATATATATATATATATATATATATATATATATATATATATATGTATATATAATATTACACCAAACTTATTAACATCTAAGGCAAGTACATTATTACAATAAAAACACCTATTATGTTTGATTTCAAACTAAAAAATAAAGACATTTTCAACACGGACCATTTTATTATGTTATTAAAACAAATCTTATAATACTTTAAAATTTTTAATAAAAGCATCTAAACTATTTTGTTTACCAATGGGATATCTAAAAAATTATTCACACTATTAAGTATGATTCAAATTAATAGGTATGATATTCGTACATTTCTGCAGGATAATCTATAAAATTTATATAATAAAATAACATATGTAAAATTTATACTATTTCAATTATATTTAGACAGTTTGAAGTAAAAAATGCAGCAATAGAATTTTGAAAATATAAAAAATAAAATATACATTTTTAAAGAAGTAATAAATATTTAATATAAGTTATTGCAGTAAGAGAAACATTAAAAAAAATTGTTCTACCAATCATAAGTGATGTTTACCTTAAAATTTGTTTGTGAATATTTTAAAACAAATAAAATTTATAACAGCTGATGAAGAAAAAAAATGTTAGAAAATAACGAAGCTTTTTTTTCTTTTCTATATTTAAAGTTTTAAAAGATGTCCACTAAAGAGTGATAAATACAAATACTTGTTGCCTAGAAATTTATTCAGATGATTTGGCACAAAGACTTTCATTTTTATGAGAATTCCATTATTAAAAAAATTCTGCTTATAGTCCATGGGAATTGACCCTCTTGAGTTATTTTGTTATGTATGCAGTCAGTTCCGGTCAAGCGATAAATAAAGAAAATATTTGATGGGCTTTTTCCACCGATCAATTCGATTATATAATCTTTAGAAAATTCTTGCAAATCAAAACAAAATACTAAAACGAAACGATATTAGCGACCTTAATAAATGCCACGGGATTTTGGAATATTTTGATACCCTACTGGAAATAAATTTTTGCTTCGGTATAAACATAATTTAATTAAATTATATTTATATTTTAGTTTAATTAAATATAAGTTATATTTTATATTTTCTTCTTCTAATGTCTTACTAATAGTTATCATTGTTTGTATATTTATCTTGAGTTATAACGGTACTTATCTCATTTTTCAAAAAGTATAATTTTTTTTGTTTTTGAAAATCCTCTGTTAGATGCTGTACTTTTTTAGAAATTTTAAATTTTACAATACTTAATAATTAGTAAGATTAATGAGCTTTTAATGTTTGTAAGTTGAAAAATAATTGTTCAGCTTGAAAGTATTGTAAAAAATAATGTAAATGTAAAGCTAATTGATTTAAGAAATGTTATTAATAACGTATAACTTTTAATAATTTTAAACTGCAAATATTTATAAGAGGAGGATTGAACTGAACTATCAGATAAATATCTGAGTAATTTTGCAATTTTGTAATTTTGAAATATTTACAACAGTATCAAATTTTAATTTTATTTACTGATATATATATATATATATATATATATATATATATATATATATATATATATATATATATATATATATATATATATATATATATATATATATATATATATATAATCATAATTGTATGCAACTATTTTTTACATTTTACTTTTAATGTTAACTTTTCAAACTGAAAATAGATGAAAATAGATGTCAGATGTTTGTTAATCATTGAACAAGATTGATATGAACAAAACTGAGATTGAAAATCAATTTTGTGGATTTCGTTTATTTTTAGTTATTCGCGTATAATGTAAGATCTATTACTCCAACAAACTGCCTATACAAAATTTGAGAGAAAGTGGTAAATTATCGTCTTGTTTACTATCTTCAAAAACATCTTAGATTATCTGATTAGCAAAATAATTTACACCGGATTAGGTCAATTGCTAATAACTTAGTCACTGTTTGTAATTTAATTTAAGAAATCCAATTTAAATAATCGTTTTGATTGCCAAGTTGAAAAATGTATAGAAATCTGGGTATTCGGCAAAAACAAAATTATATGGTCTGGTGTGTTACGGTCTATTTTTTGCAACACGAGGGGTAATGAGACCGGGACTTACAGCTTAAAGCCGATTCCGAACGGCTACGAACATTCATGCCACTGTGGGATTCGAACCCACGAACTCTGGTACGAAGGCCAGCACCCTAACCAATCGACTATCGTTACTCACAAAATTATATGAGAAATGTTCTGATATTTTAACGAATATATTTATGTTGTATATAACATGAATAAATATCATAAACCCGACAATAATATTTACCAGAGGAAAATATTGTGAGCGTGTCGTACACAGTATTAGTAATCCTGTAGAAGTTGTCATTATATTAAGATAATTTTATAAAAATATAAATTCATTTATTAATCAGGTGTTAAAATGTTACTGTGAATCGCTTTACATGTCTGCATAAAATGTATGAAAATACATAATTTGCTACTTTCTAGTATGCTAATGCTCTACATTTTAAAGATAAAAAATTACTTTTTAAATTGCTCTAAATATCTTGTTTTCCTAATTTAATTCAAACTCAACAAAATGTTTGCTTTCAATCATTTGTAAGGTAATAATTATTCTAAACTTTCTAATCTTTCTAATATTGGAGAAAAAAAAACTTTTACAATTCGTCTCTATATAGTTGAATTGTAGAGTTCCTTGTAAATAAAAATGTATGTCCACATTTTGACTTAATACCAATTCAGTAAGTAAACAAAAAAGAATTAAATGTAATTGGATAAAATTTTTAAAATACACTATTAAATAGTAAAACATCATATTTAAATATTTAGATATCTAACGAAACTTTTATTTAGCAATAAACATATTTCAATTTATTTCATGCTAACACTCATAAGATTTACAAACTTTTTAACAGTTTATTTTTAATACTAGGTATGATATTTACGTTTTATTTGCATTTTGTTACAGACAAATTATGACCTGTAAACAATAAATATTTCCTATTTTATTTTGACACAGAAAACAATTATTTTTTCGATAGAATATACATATATATATACCTAATCTGTACCTGATTCACAAAAAACATAGAAAACGCAAAACATAGGAAAGTAAAATAAACTTGTAAGTCTAATGAAAAATCATGATAAAAAAATGCAGAAATGGTATGAAAAATATAAATACTATACGAACTCAGGCTGAAATGAAAGAGCATTAAATAATTATTTTATGTTTTTAATGTAATGTGATATATTTTTACCTTTAAAAACAAATACATGCATTTTCTGAAAATTACTAAGCAGAAATAAAATAATAAAGATTTTAAAATATTTAGTTTGTTGAAAAACATCTGTGAAGTTAGTGATTTTTATATTTTTAATGAACCAAATCCAAATTTTCTTATAAATTTGGAAGCTTCATTTGAAAGACATTTAAATAGAATTTCTTTGTATATTTTATTTGTTTTTCTGGTTAATACTTATATTTTGTAATGTTTTAAATGTAATTAGGAATATTCATTTTATTAGATATATAGTTAACTTAAATTTGTGGAGTTGTCATGAATTTTAAATGTCTTTTAGGCATCAGTACATCATATTGCTTAAATTGCTTTATGTAAACCAACAGATCTTACATAACGAAATTGTAGAAATTGAACTTAGGCATAGCCCGAATTAATTTATCCTGTCCATCAGTTATTAAAATTTATATATTCACCAAATGGTTCATCTCATGCACCATTAATAAGTTTACTTTTCGATTAGTATTTTTCAAAACTTTAACTGGTAAAAGACGTATGTATTTCTCTATTAATAACGGTCTCAGTTTTATCGATTTCAAAGTTCCACAAGGGATGTTCGGTGTTTCAAATAATGAGAACATGTTTTCTCATTAAAATAAAATTCGGTTTCCGATAACTTTTATTCGATATCAATTCAAGAAATATTAGTTGTTTTTTCGTGGAATGCACAATTCCAATACATTCAGGACCAAATGTTTCCAAACAGAATACACTGCAATATTGATGACTAAGATAAGAGCACATCCAAGTATTGATGGAGCTCTTCAAAAGAATTTTGAGGACAAAGAAATATGATAAGCTACGAGGGATTTTATTGCACTCAGAAGTTTATCACATGTCCGCAAGTACTATGTTTTGGTTTTAGATTTTATTAAAAAAGATTTGAAATACAAAGATTTAAAATGTATTTGATTTTATAACATAAAAATAAATTTAGAATTGAAAAAAAAACTTTTTATTTAAGTGTAATCGATATTTTTTGAACAAATCTTTAAAGTTTTATACAAAATATTTATTTAAAGCAGAAAACATTTCTTGAGTTCATGTTAAAATGTTTTGTGATACATAGATATATAATGCAATATCAAATGAGCAAATTGTGTAAATTGTTTGATTTTGTATTATTTATTGGAAAATTTTAAACTTATATGGATAAGAATATTTTGGGATGATTATAAGAATATTTGTGAAAGAATAGAAGTGTAATGTAATTCCCATAAAACTATAGTTTTAAACATTTCCTACCCTCTTTTTTCGAATTAAGTAGTTGAAATTTCTTTATCAATATCAGTTGTAGTCAGTGAAAAATTATGTGAAATTTGTCCAAATTTATAAATAAATACGTAGTATTTTTAACAGTTATGAAATGTTTACTCATGTAGATATAATTAAGCATATAAATAGTTATGATTTATAAAAATTGTTTGGAAATAATAAAGTTAAAATATATTATGAGAAAACTGATTAACTATTAAAAGAAAAATATGAGGAATTTTTACTAAAAATACGCATTTGGGATATATCTTGTAATTTGTAATCATAATGCATGCTTTTTTTGTTTATCTATCTCTGTAAAACAATTTTGAGAAATATTGGATAAGATGCATTTTAATTTTGTAAATATTTGAAAAACTGAATTTGGTGTACTTTTTAATAATCTTCTTCCCTCCTAAAAAATTCACTTGACAGTGAAAATATATTTTGTAATAAGTGATATCAGTTTACGGTCCATTATTAATAATATATGATTTTTCTCTAATTTTTGTCCATGCTTTCAACAGGAAATGTAAAACTCGTGATATAAATCTACAGTAGAACCTCGATTATCTGAACTTCGATTAATCGAAACTCTCCGTTAACCGAAGTCTGTTTTTTCTTCACTTTTTTTTTCACTTTCTACTATCATCCAAAATTTTCACTTTACAATCTAGCATTTTTAAAGTTTTCTTTTTTTTCCAGATTACTTTTGTATGAAAGCCTTCCTTTCGAAATTAGGAGTGCAGATAAATATTGTAGAATTCCCCTTTTTTAGAATTCCTCCCCGCAATCACAATTTTCGGTATGAATGTAGTTTTCTCCACTTTCAAACATCCCTGTTCTTAACAAAAACACATTCCCTTTCGAAGATCGTACTGCTGAGTCTCACCACAATAGAATGTTATTGAACCAATGACGATGCTTCATATTAAACTATATTATAATGTATGATATCTAGATCATCTGAAGTAGGTTCGGTCACAATTACTTTGGATAATCGAGGTTCTACTGTACATGAAATGGCATTTAATTTTTTTTGCTACAAATATAATTTTTTAATTATGACTCAATAATAGAGTTTGTAGAAGTAAAACTGTCTTCATTGTAATGAAATTAGTAGAATCATAATTAAGAAATGAAAGAAATGATTCAGA
>CM063502.1:27501865-27601865 GCA_032207245.1 Pardosa pseudoannulata | reverse complement strand
ATCAATCTCTTACAGCAAGAACAGTAAATTTCGAAGTTTTTCTAGATAACAGTAAGCTTTAACGAACCTTTTGGTAGGTAAAAAATATTCATTGCTCACTTTTGGATCACTTTTTGCCATATAACTAATCTAGTGCAGTAATATTCACTCCTAGAATTTTAGCAATATGCATAGCGCTTTCTTGGTAATACCATTCTTAAATTCAATGTTCCTTAAATAATAGCTGATAACATATCATTGGGATTTTAGCAAAATTCCCGACGTTCAGAATCTGATTTAAGCTACAAAGATCTTTATTTCAAACAAAACCTCAATAAATATCAATTATAAATAAATATATGTAAGATAAAATTTAGCATTTATTCTAACAATCAATAAAATGTAATTGGTTGAATATCAGTTTTGGATTTATTAGTTTTTTCTATGATGCCGAAATGTTTGAGTTTCTACATTTAATAAATTGTACTTTACTTTCCAAGCATAGGACAAATTTTATAATTAATTGTAAATACAAGTTTACATCTAAACAGCAGTTAAGACTAACTAATCTCAATGGTAACACAAATGGAATTTCAAAAAGTTTCATTTGGTGTAGTTAGAGCCAATGAAGTAGGAAATAGCTGAAATAAAACACAGTAATGTCCTTGTAATGTGTAGTCAATTAACCACTGAAATAAATACGCATATATTTGAAATCATTTAGATTAGATTACATAAAATTTTCTAAGAAAGCCACTTTAAGAGATTTCTCGAGAACTCGTCATTACTTGGTATTTGTTATTTAGAGTTCAGGTACTGGTTTCTGATTTTGATTCCACTAAAATTTACCATTTGAAGAACACACACATACGGGCGCAGGCACATGTTTGTGTTTTGAAATTGCAGTTATCTCTTATTATTGCAGAAGAGGTGAGTTTTTCAACGGACTCGGGTACAAACAGCAATGCCAGTATTTCACAGAAAGGAATTTTTCAACCATATGTTGCTTGTCATGGAAAACGTTCTCAATCAATCACCAGGGTAGTTCCTAGAGGGAAATTAAAAATATAATAGCGCTTCATTAAAATCTAAACATATGCATTCTAATAACCTGGGTCTTAAGAAAAGGTAATTGGTCAAACTCTTGTCTGAGGGCAGAACTTAGGTCTTTACGATGTTATTTTAAATCTAGGATTAAAATGGGGGAAATGGGGGATTTAAAGGGTTTTGTCCATTATTTCGAATTATAAAACTCTTATACTAGTTCGGGGAGGATTAGTGTTTAGGTAATAAATCCAGTGCATCCTTTCATTATTTAGGCTTCTGCAGTTAATTAAATTTAATTCCAGTTTTCTGGTTTCCCTTGTAATTATATACTATTTCTTTAATTATTTATAGAACTATTTGTTCTATTAATTGCAGATTGCTATCAAAAATGTATCAGTACAACTATATGTTTTAATATTACAAAATACAAAATTTCCACATTTTGCGGCTAATTGTTACAGCTAAAACCGCAGTGTTAGTGAACAAATTATTGAAAATCATTCGCGATTATAACAGTTCTTTGTAAAAGGCATTAAAAATGTAAAAGTATTTTTATATTGATACCTGGACAGGCTCCTCATAATTTTTATCTTTTTCTTAATATATTACTTTTGTTCGTTAGCATGAAAAAGTAAATTAAAAGCATAAAACATGAAATAATTTATTCACCTTATATTGGTATTTATTTACTAAATTCTCATTTTAACCACAAATTTTAAAAACTGTAAAATTTATCCTGTAGCAAACTGATATCTTACTTTAGGGAGCAAAACGTTCTTTAAGTAGGGCATGCATTTTCAACTTATTAAAATGTTTTCATCGTCATTTTTTATACATTACAATCCACATTTCTTTGTCATCAATTATTCATTTCTTTAAACGACGTAGATTTAAATAAAATATTTTATAGTTTTGTATTTAAGAAACACAGTCTTTTTACAAAATAATATATCTAAAAATATTTAATCCCCTTCGGAGAAACTTTTAAAATTCATATATCAGTAATCGTCTAAGGAAATATGTTGAGCTCTACTAATTTAGTTCCTGGTCAAAGAAATAAAATTTTGGGATCTAAATTAATTTCTGTCGCTTCAAATGACTGGATCTAACCAGCATTTTGCAATAGAACGTGATCAGGTAAAATGATTAAACAAATCATTTGATGAATATTTAAATTTTCATCAGTGTTTGCTGTTCATATACGTGCGTGAAAGAAAATATTTCATTCCTCTGTGGACGTACTATAGTAGTACTTAGTAGCGTACCTAAAACTTTTGCAGCCCTTGTTGGTTTCTTATTTACCATCCTTTTCATATCAATCAAATAGAGTTTTTTTAATAAACTTATATACATAATTTTTAATGAAATAAACCCTAAACCACCATTTGATTCACAAAAAAATCATAAAAAGTATATATTTTTTAATTTTATATTTATAGATAGTTAGGATTATATTTTTTATAAATAATGGTATTTTATACTGTGAAGTTGAACGGTGAACTTAAATATTCTTTTCTAGCCTCCTTAGTCAGAAATTTGTGTATACTGTCTTATTTTTTTTTATTTGGGACTTTATGTTTTATGTAAAATTTTACTATAGTTTGCAGTTTTAAATCATTCATTGTAGAAGAAAGATTTTGTTTATTAACTTCAAATTAGAAAAGTTCCATTCCACTAGAGACACAGTTGGCAATTATTAAAAATATTCTTAAAAAAATTTCTATTTTTGGCACGAAAATTTCCAACCTATACTTTTGAATAAATTTTAGTAAATCAAGAGTCCCAATCTTTGCCTCCACTTTTCCAAAGTTTTGGCTTTTCATCAAGTGCAGATACATCCATAAGGATTTGGATCTATTTTATTTCAATGCGAAATTGTTCTTTTTCAACTCGTTACCTTATCAGTGTTGTATTTTTTTTTTACTTCTCAGGGTACTTTTCAATAAATATCACAATTTTAAATTCTAGGTTTATACTTGGACATAAAAAATTCGCACCAAAACATGTGTATTTCGGTGTGAACGGCACTCCTTGCAAAGCTATTGGTAGTACTATGCTCTATAACTATAGTATTATCAAATTCAAAAATTACAATGTGCTCAGAAACATTCCTATTCCTAAGGGATTGAAATTATATATAATTATAAATATGGTTTCAAAATGTTCTTCAAATCATGATTGATCTATAAATCCATAACGTCATTTTACTTTCCATTTTGAAGCTTCCACTCATCAAACTATGTAAAATGTTGTCAAGATATAAAAGTTATAGTAATAATGATTGATCATACATTTTTGTCAGCTGTTTTTCAGACATTAAAATTTTGCTTACGTTTATTTAATATTTCCTCTGAACATTTTAACAATTATCACTCCAATGATCAATTGTCACAAATAAATCAGTCTCACAGTGACTTGTAATTGAAGAATTTAGCTGTACCCCAATAAACAAATTACTTGTGAGAAACTGCAGCTAGATTAATGGTGGAAAGCTATTTCTTTAAGCCTTTAACGATTTCCAGTATGTTAATAAATAACGTAGGATCAGATGGCAGTTTAAATTCTATTCAATAACCAAGTTTAAAGAACACTATCTTCTCTATCTCTGTTATCACAAGTAAAAGTGATTATTTAAATTTGCTCACACTATTACACAATACTAACTGATACACTGTAGACTGGAAGTCGTGGAAATGCACTTGGGATAACAAATGGCTAATGCTCCCATTTGCATAAACTGCACCAGCTGCTTACTGACATATCCGGAATCTTTTAAGCCTCAGAAATCGGAATAGTCTAAAATGTATCCAAGTTCATTTATATAAATAAAGTGAAATTACTTTAAGATAAAATTTGTTTTTTATACCTGAAGCTATTAATCCCACTCATAAAATGTTGTTTTATAATTCTACTAAAATTTTTCTTAATTTTTCTTTGCATTTAAATGTTTTTCTGGGATCTTTTACTAGTAAACTAAACTAATTCAAACCAAACCTTAATGTGTCTATGTGTCCATCGAAATTTCTGGATATTATTTAGCTTTTTTTTAATTTTTGTAATCATTGCACAAATTTTCCCTTTAGATCCTTTTAAATTTTAGATGTTTTATTTTTTGCAGAGAAATTGAGGCATTGAAGCCTCTTCCTCAAATTAGTTCCCTTGGATTTAGTATATGAATATTTATTTTAATATTAATTCTCATATTGTCAGATTATATTTAACCGTAGATTCCCGTTAATTATATTTTACGAGTTTTGAATACTGTATTTTAATCATGTTGCGTCTTATATTCTAGTTATACTTAAAGATAGAAAAATTAAATATAGAAATAGTCCTTAAAATTTTAAAAGAAGAGAGTGTACCTTAGAGCAAAACTGCAAAACTAACAAAATTGTTGAACTTCTAAAAACAATTATTCCGAGAAAAACGAGCTAAATCTAAATATGAGCATAAAATAAATGTTATAATAGATTCAAAATCTGAAAGAGAAAACTAGAAAAGAAAACGAGAAGGCCTTACATATAGTGATAGCTACTTCTAATTCTTTCAGCAATAATTGGGCTTTGTTCATGAAATGTACAAGGTAAATTATTTTAAAATGTCTGAAATTACATTAATTTATTTTTAAATTGGTGCATTTCAGCACTTTAATTGCATACTTATGCAATACTTGAAAAGGTAATGACTTAATGAATATTTAATCATTAAATTTAAAATAAAAGTACATATAAAGATATTTTATAGAATATTAAGTGCACAACAAAATATGATTAATTAATTAAGGTTGTTATTTACAATGATTTTTTAAATCTATGCAATTTCAATAACTTTAAAATATTTAATTTACATCAGGCAACGACATGTATGTAAACACTCTAAATTATGTTTTTCTTACCCATCTTTAAACTGTCATTAAATATAATTATACAGTATATACACTGGAAAAGGTCGTTTCTCAATTGCATAATTTGTTTAAGAGAAAAAAAAATATTAAATTTTCAATAACAAGCTTTTATTTTTTTCTAAATTTTTATTTTTTAGGTAATGAATAAATATTAGTACCTTTACACTGTCGTTCTGAAAATTTCGCTACTATTTACAGTGTGTAAATTAACTTTTTTTATATTAATTGATCGAGAACGTTATAAAATTGAAAAACCTCAGCATAACCATCGGCGATAAATTCTTTAGAAAAGTCTCAAATTAAAAAGACTGAATACAAAATATTTGTAATAAATAATGATGTCCGTTAAAAATTAGAAGTTCTCCATAATTATGTGGAAAAATAATTGTAACCCTGTTTTTTGGGGACGATATGAAATAACGGAGCAATCTCTCGGCATGCAAATAAAATATTTTCAAAAAAAGTATCTGTGATATTCAGAAAGATTGTTTTTGCATTAAAATATGAGGGCAACGCAGGAAGTAAAATTAGAGACATGAAAAACGTTACTAAATAACTGTTTTTTATATTATTTATTTTTAAATACAAGCATGAGCTTTATCATTTTAAAATCTTTAAATAATCACAAAAGAGGGTACATAAATTATGTCACTTTTTATGTTGAAAGCATACTTTTTACGCGTTAGGTTAGTGATTATTTATATCTCTATTATTAAACATTATATTTCAATAGTGTGTCATGTATATTTATTTGGCTTTTGTACTGAGTTAAAATTAATTATAAGTACATAAATATAGAGACAAATTTGGTAATTTTGTATTAGCTTATTTTTACACAGATGAGGAATGAATAGATAAAGACTTACAGATTTGAAGTCCTTGGATTAAAAGTTAATTAATAACGTCCCTGTTTAAAATTGTTTAGAGTTAGTTTTAAGTAATTGCTCAAGTTTATTTCTCTAGTAGAAAATTGTTGACCATAGAGCTCAAAAACAATTCCAGTTTTAAGATATTTACAATATGGTTATACAAACCGCACATTACAACACATTAACCAAATTTCATCTCCATAACCGTTTCTCGTAAACATACAATTCTAATTAGAAAAATGTTTCATATACAATAGCATTTCTTTTATGATAGTTAAAAATTAATTTAATTTTATAAATATAATAAAATCTAGAAATTTATATGTGATTTAGTGTAATAAAGACAAAACAAATTGGCCTATCTGAACTGAATCTTATTACATCTTATAGTAAGTATATGAATGAATGTCTTTTATATTTTTCAGATTGATCTTTAAGAAAAGATACTGTGCAGTGTTAGAGGAGAAACTCATAAATGCAATATGAGGTTATATTATGATTGTTATTTACATTTATATGGAAAAAATGAAAATATTTATTGAAAAAAGTAAATGTTTCCTCTAAACTTACAGCATTTGTATTACCTCTACTTCTCGACTAATGCGCTTAAAATGCGAATGAAATATTGGTTAAATTTTGACTCTAATATAATATATATATATATATATATATATATATTATATATATATATATATATATATATATATATATATATATATATATATATATATATATATATATATATATATATATATATATATATATATATATATATATATATATATATATATATATATATATATATATATATATATATATATATATATATATATATATATATATATATATATATATGATAGAGAGAGAGAGATACACATATTTCAACATTTCATTACATGTATTTTTATATGTTCACAATAACAAAATAATGTACAATATGCATATTTTTTATTCACAACTCTTCTTAAAAGGAAGAAATGAAGTTATTCTTCCCGGATTAAACTCAGATTTTCCCACCACCTACATACAAAACGCCGAAGCTCCCAATACCGCAATAAGCTATAATTTTAAACGATTAGAGTTATAACAAAAATTGCAACTGTTTGGTAATCGAAATACATAATATAAGTAAAAAATACATGTTATCTTCTTTATGCTGTGTTCATTGTATAACCGAAGCGATGGATTTCTTTAATATTTGAAGGAGGATAACATCCTTCACGTTCTTTTCACATTAACACTCGCCGAGAATGACTCTAGGTTCCGAATCTGGCTCTGTCACTGTAGTCGTCACAGCGCCGATCATAATGCTTCCATGATTGGTAATGACTTCTCCAATATAGATGGTGTGTCTTGTGAAACTTCATGGAATAACACACACTACTGGTTAACTGTAAGAAGCCTATGTCAAAAGTGGCTTGTTCATTATCATTGTTCAAGAAGTAGAAGTGATGTCTTAAGTGAACTGCTAAGCAGTCATATCTCTATGGTGCTGTGGATTTAAAGTCACACAGTTATCTTTAAAGTATGTTGGGATTTTGAGATGAACTTGACAAGTGTTCCTAATGATAGTATCCGTTGTCTGAATCTTTTCTCTAATATATTGTTAATTCATTCCTTTCCTCCAGTTTATAAACTCTTTTCCAGTTTTATAAATTTATCTATTTCATCTATAGTACAAATTTTAAGATTACTTTTTTGTTGATATCAACTGTTCAGAGGGAAAGTGAATATCTGTCTAACAAGTAACTAAAACTTTTTAACCTGTAATGGTAAAATTATCAAATAATTGAAGATAAACGATTAGACGGGAAATATTATTTGAGTTTAAGGGAAGCTTAAATGATTTTTTCAATCGTTTTCCTCACATATTTTGTGTAGCATGGATTCCTTTATTATTATACAGAATTAGGTTAGTCGCAACCTGTGATAATCAATTTAAATGGTTATTGAAAAAATCTATTAAACAAGTTCTGAAAGATATAAACTTTAATAATACTTTTTGCTAAATCATTGATATGTTTTTAAGATTTTTTTTCTATTAACAGTAAAAGAAAAATTATAATTATCTTACACTGATTAATAGCCATTTCCTCATTTTTACCATTCTTACGATTTATGAGAAACTTAACATTTTGAGCTTTAATATATTGTTCTGATGGATACCATCTCATTTACGGATTACAGATAATAAAAATACCGACAAATCTGCCTGATTTATCCACAATATATTATAATTTATCTTACATTTAAGCAATGTAAAAGCTATGTAAAAGTTCTTTTGTACAATTAAGGGAAGCAAGATTGGGACGAAGCTGTTTGAAATAAACAGCATACTGTGAAACCAAATATTTAAAATGTGGTCAACCCTGTCACCGAGGAGACAATATGTCATTGCGACCCCTCTGTATATTGGTCACACATATTTTATTTATTTTATTTGCTGGTAGGTGAACCCGCCCCATTTATCATAATTGTAAAAGTCATTCTGCGTGTTAATCAAAAGTTTATAAATTGTCTGAGTTTTAAGAAATATCGTCAATTTTTTCAACACTTGTAATAATAAATTCACTGATTTGGTAAGTGCTTCTACTGATTATAATATTTTCTATTTTTAAACCATATTGACTTTCATCCTCATATTTGATTATCATTAAAGGAAAAGATATGGGCATAGATTATTTTTCACCTGTGATTTTTTATACCTTTCATACTTTTTCTTATATAACCATACGTGATATTGCATCAGTTTTTGTATTGTCATGTATTATATTATATTTGTGTAACCATTCCTATCAAAAATCAAATTGTTGATGATCAAATATCTAACTATTTATAAAAGTAAGTGAATTTCCATGCTTAAAGACGAATGAACATCTCTTTTTCAAAGACATAAGCTTAGAAAAATCTTAATACTACACAGATAAATGTTGGAATTCTGCATAAAACAAAAAATCCTAATATAAAACACATAAGCCAATCTACGGCAGATTAACCTGTTCACAATTTCAGAATTTCATAACAAATGCAAAATCAATTCTTGGACAAAAATGAATGAAGCAAATATTGTGTTTGAAATTTACTTTGTAACAAAATTTTAAAGAAATTGATATTTATTGTCTCTGAAATAGCCTAGATCAATTTCTTCATAATAAACAATTAATTATTATCTAATATGAGTACGAGTTAAAATCAACTTGCATATCTCTATAAAATATCAAGCTATTTCATTATTCAGAAGCATTACACTAACTAACTATGAATCTTTAAATATCATTTCTGTTTAAAAAAGATTTTAAATAAAACAAAACTATTACTAAAGGAAATTGTCAAATACTATTACAAAGGGAAGACGTATGGCAGTTTATGAGGAATACACAATTTATTGTATTGAAAACACTCAAAATAAGAATTTCATATTTCAAAAATAAAGAATGTTTTAGTATATATATATATATATATACATACATACAGACATAAACACACACACACACACATATATATGTATATATATATATATATATATATATATATATATATATGTATATATATGTATATATATATGTATATATATGTATATATATATATATATATATATATATATATATATATATATATATATATATATATATATATATATATATATATATATATATATATATATATATATATATATATATATATATATATATATATATATATATATATATATATATATATATATATATATATATATATATATATATATATATATATATATATATATATATATATATATATATATATATATATATATATATATATATATATATACATATATATATATATATATTATATATATATATATATATATGTATATAATATGTATATATATATATATATACTATATATATATATATATATATATATATATATATATATATATATATATATATATATGTTTATATGTATATATATATGTATATATATATATATAATAGACAATTCGAAACATATATATATATATATGTTTTATATATATATATATTTCTTCGATTTTATTTATTTTTAGTCTTTTATACATTTGGATGTGTTTAATTGCTGCTTAGCGCATTGAAATATTCAATATTTTATTAAATTAAATGTTCTTTTAATTTATCACTGTAGGATATATCATTTGAATCTGTATAAATATATATATATATATAAATGTCAGAAAGTTCTGGAATAAAAATAATTTATATTAAAACTGCATGTTTCAGTGTGCATTTGTTAAAAGTTATACCAGAAATAAAGAACTTCACTTAATGTTCTGGTCTTAAAATAAAATATGATTTCATTAAAAGTATATGTTGTGGATGAAATGCTACAAAATAGTGTTATTTATAAGATTGCTCCATTTCTTCCTCTTATTTTTTAGATGGGATTGACGCATTCGGTTTCAAATACTCCTTGTTATCTGTCTTTGAATATTAACGGAGATGACTGTTAAACATTTGTTTTAGTTTTAACATTAAATAAATAGTTTCAAAGTATTGTGAAAGCATTTTAAATGTGAACATATTTATTTAAAATTTCCATGGATCGGAACGGCAAATATTCAAATCTCATTTAATTCCACACGGGGAAAATTCAACGATATATGTCACCGGCTGTGATGCATAAACACCCAAATGCAGCAAAATATATGATTTATTTTCCTGGTGGCTGACATATGTTCATAGATATCGAAAATATTTGACATGTCTGATATTCACATATTGATCGTGAAAAACACTTTTATTGAATAGTGCTTCACATAAGATATTCAATTTCGGGGTTACTTATTTTCGCTTACAATAAAAATGCATTTAACTCCTTGATAGCATATTGCCAAAAGTTTCAAATATGTTTATTGATGCAAATTCGTCACAGAAGATAGGAAAGTTTTCATGACATTTATTATAGTTATTTGATTGGCATGCATCAAGATATGGGGTTAAAATATATATTTTATTGCAGAATATTAAGCAATATGTTATTTAGATAATTAATACTACCGTTTTGTAGCTCCGATAAGAAAATATAATTATACATTCTATTGTTTTCGGTTTATATTATTCTGTATAATACCCTGTAAAATAAATATATAATAACAGAAATATATATTTTGTCAAAAGTATTAGAATCTAAAATAACGTTTATTCAAAAAGATATTGCATTCAACTTCCTTTTACTTCTAAGTTCTGAAGTTTCAATAAAACCTTTTGAGTCCATTAAATCTGTAATAAGATTAGTTTACTTATGTAGTTGGAGACCATGGAGAGGAAACTTTGTATGACAGTTAGTTTCTATAGAATAACATCTAAATTGTGGTCTTATATTATGTGGTATTTATATAATCGTGGTCCTATATGGTAAAATATTTTAAAATGCCCAAATGAATTTTCTTCGCGGTACATATGTAACAGAATCTGCCATTATTCTATTCTGTATTAGGCTAAAAACTTTCTAAAAAGTATGTAGGATACCGCCTCGTGAACTGGATATGGATAATGTACTTAAATTAGTTACGAAGGTAAGCCACATATCATTAAGTATCATCCTAAATATTTAACTAATTGATGGAATGCTAAATTGTATTTTTGAAACCTACACTGTTTGGTATATTAAAGTAACTTCCACAAAATGCAATTTTAATGTAATAAAAATGCACATCATTACTTATATGCATTACTGATATGTGCTTAGAATAAAGTGTTACAATAATATCACCACAAGGGTTAAATATTAAAGTTGAAATGTTTATTAAACATTTTCCGAAATATTAAAATTTAAGAGCAAAAATGTTGAAATAAAACTTATTTAACACAAATAATCTTTTAACGTATGATTTAGAACGAAGTTATATACAGAGAATATAATATATAGGCAGATATATATATATAGAGAGAGAGATTTTGTGAACTCAAACTTCACTTTTGTCTCCAGAATTTCTTTTAATCAAAAAGGTAGTTAATAAAAGTAACTGTGCTTCATACGATACCCGAAGAAATAAAATGCGAATTTGGAAATAAAAAATGAAAGGTTACTTAGTGTTATAAATATCTTGAGTATATTTTTAATATTTTTCTAACTTAACATATAAATAATAGGCGTTTTTATCTATATGGATCTTCACTATATATAAGGTTTTCTAAAGTACCTGAAAATTTTAAAACTACAACCGGGAAGAAGAATAAACAAATTATGTATTGGTTTCAAATGAAAAAAGAAACAAAATTCTGTTTGAAAGAAAAAAAAGTTAACATATATATTTACAAAATAAATAAAAAAATTCACCACACTTATTTATTTATTTTTTGAATTTGAAAGAAAAAAGGAAATGCATGTCAGCACTTTCCAAAATCTGGCTAGAAAAGCCGTTGAGAGCTCAAAAAAGAGGTAAAGGAAATGGAATGCTCACATACGAAGGTATTTCTTTAAAAAAATTTTGAGAAAAAAGGTATTTGGTAGTACTTTTATTTCTGACGAAAAATACAAAGAGCATTTTTGTGCTCTTGTAAAATATTCTTATTTCATGTGTGTTTCTCATAGAAATATACAATTGTAGATAATGGTAAGATATTTTATCGAATATAGTACTTAATAGTTCCTTCACGCAATAAATACAACTTTAGAATTCAGTCTTCATAAATATCATTGTAAGTACTTCGAAATCTTTCCAAAGTTACGTTTGAATTTATCTATCTTTATTGATAGATGCTGCAAATGTAACGCTTATATAAAAACTAGGAAGAGTAAGAAGTTTTTATTTGTATTATTTACTAGCGTATAAAATTCACTGGGGCATAAAACTTAGTTCGCTATATTAAATTTAAATTGAAAAGTCTTTCGTGCCTTAATCATATAACTATAATAATTTCATTAGACTCAAATAATCCAGAGTTTTGATGTTCCACAACCAAAAATTTTGGCTGTTCTTTTTATTCAATTTATAGAATTTTATTTCATTTTGAGGTGCTATTTAATTATTTTTTTAACATTCTGTCAACATTAGCCTTTCAGCGGATTCACCTTATTTTGGAACTTACCTTATTGAACTCGGGTGTCACGATTTGGAATACAATAGAGAACTTTTTATTTTTATCCTTCCCTCCTTTGGTTCTCCACTTTCCCCTGTGTTTATCTCTTCTATCTGTGGTTTCCCTCTAAAACGTCAAGGTACTTTCCAGGAGGCTATATTCTGTTCTGAACAAAGCCATGCTTGAAGTATAAATTCAGCATTTGTCTGTTAATAAAGTTAAGTGTCTCAAAACAAACATATAGGCTATTTTCAATTGAGAGCATTAGTCCAATCACTTGGTTTTATGCTAGACAAACAAGAGTTGTAGACTGGGTTCTTTTATACCAATCAGCTAGACATCTGACTTCTGACATCTGAACAGTTCCAAACAAGAAATCTTGTACTTAGCACCTCATTGGAGTCTAGGTAGCTTCATGGTACAGTATACGCTAATAAACCTATTGAGAATTGGCACAGACTTCTGCAGCTTCTCTTTGAACTCCGAAATGGGTGGTGAGGCTGGGGTCTGATTCTCAAATTGTCTATAAGGAATCACCCCACATTTCTTTGTTTAAAAAGAACAACACAGTCTAAGTTTATATATCATTCAATCAATATTCTTCATTTTTTTCTTTAGTGATGTCTTTCCCACTGTTACTGCAGTAGCTAGAAAGGCATCTTTGCTGTTTCCATTTCTTATAAACGAATATCTCAAACCTGTTGGTCCGGTCAAAATGGTAAAAGATTTGAATTCTAAAGATCTTTAAATAGAAATAGCTAATAATAGTCAACCTCCAAAACTCATGCACTGTATAGCATTTAGAGACATCCCTATTACACTTATTGTCCTTACATCCCTAAGCGTTTGTAAAGAAAGAATCTCAGAATGTTAACATTTCCCATTTTATCACAAAATATTACAGCAGGATTAAATGAGTAGAACGTATTTAGTGTCCATCTATCCGACGCATAATCGATTTCTTGAACACTGGAAGAAGCTAGTGGGTCTTTATCTCCATAAAGATGTACGTCTAGGCTTAGTAGGTATCATAATGTCTGACTAATGAATAATGACAAATCTATTATGTTAATGTATATTTTTGGTCTAGTCAGATGTAACTATCCATATACCTGACTAGACTGTCTGCATAACTCTCCATATCTTTGAAATAAGCACAGGGATTGTTGGGAGGTATGGAGATGGGATATTAAAGTTTTAGGTTTGATTTTTCATGGATGCAGTTTCATGACAGCAATGCGTGACTATAATAACCTATTCTAATCTATGATTTTCTGAAAAAAAAAAACAATAAACAAATGGTCTGAAAGGGCGTTGCTAAAAGAGTAAAACCCATTTCTACATAGCTCATAAACTGTCATTTTTGCAGTAGGGAATTCTGGTGGGAAGCTTCTTACGCACGATTAAACTTGTACATTGTAACAGTTAAATGGCTATTTTTTGTATTATATGAAAGTACGTTCAAAAGAAATATTATTAAATATTGTCTAGTAATCCTAGATATAGTCAACATAATCTGAAAATTCTCTAAATTTTCTACAGAAGTGTATTTATAATAGGTTTGTAATTAAAAAGCATGAAGAATTCGAAAAAAAAAGTTTTCTGGAAAATAATTTAAGAAAAATAATTCTTTAATTTTAAGCATTTATCAATCATGTACTTAATAGGGTAAAATGGATAGAAAAAGCGTCGTTTCCATTCAACACTCTTTTTCATTTAAAAAAGAAACGTAAACAAGCATTTTTTGCATATATTCATGCAATGCGTTCATTACCATTAGTGTTAAAATAGTTTTATACATTTTCTTAAATTGCAAATTTATATATTTTTTAACTTTTTTTATTCCCATTTTACCCCAGAGATGGGGTAAAATAAGTAGTAGATCCGGTAAAATAGGTATTAGTTAAAAATGCTGTTAATTATGCAAAATTTAATTAAAAAGTTTTTAAGCTACATACACATTCTGTGTGATGATATAATTATAATCTATATTTGAAAAATGCAATGGCCACAATTATTAAGTTGAGCTGCTTTCTCCTGCATGAGAAAAAATCATTATACCCGTCTGGCATTTTTAAGGCTTTTTTTCCCTTACAACTACAGTGGTGAAATTATTGTAAGGGTGGTATTTTTTTAATTCCTTATGTGGAGAAGGAATGGAAAAATTCAAAGTGGTTAAAATGGAAGTTTGCTTAGAAAGATCTTCCAAATTAGCTACTGAAGTCAATGCAACACTGTTTACTGTTATTGCTCCATCTTTTTCAGTTAACACTATTTTGCGTTTAACAACATTTTTTCCCTCACAGTATCAAATAGTTGTTTCAGCAGGTTAGAGAATTTTGCTTTGGACAGTTTTTGAAGACGGCTCTCCGTGTACCACATCTTCAGAATTTTTCTCCAGGCACATATCATACGGGCAAATATTTAGATATCGAAAGGTTGCTGGGTAGGGTAAGGCTTAAGTTTGAGGAAAGGCAGTGAATGGTGATTATTTTGTCCAAACGATTGCACAAACATTGTAAGATGCATCCACCCTGACTCTCTCCATCCATATAATGCACCAGGCAGTCCAAGTTTCATGTAAATTTAGACTTTTCTACGCAGTGATAAATGAAAGAAAATTTCCAGTCTCAGATGCACAAAACATCCGTGTAAACACGTGTATATTTAGACTCATAAGCTCAATTTTACTATTATTGTATTAATTTACTCTCTACCACAGCAATAAAAATTTAAAAAATATCATGTAATGTTATTTGCACTAAAATTGATGGGCTGGTTTAAATCATTACATAAAAAAAATTTGGAATTTATAATAAATTGTTAAGTCAAACCAATACCCATTTCCCCCCATCATACAAAAATAATCATTAATCATAAAACATTTAAAATATTTCTTTTCTGTTTTCGAAAAACTGTTGTTCAGAAACCCTTGAAGTTAATTATTAAAACTATTTACGATAAAGTAAATAAAATATTACTTTTTTTAAAAGTTTTTAAGACCTTAGTAAAGAAGAACGTATTCCTGACTTGAAAACAAGGCAATCGATGTTGACAGATGCAAAATATAAAACTTCTGAAGGAAAATAAATGTTGCCAACAAATGTCTAAAAATATATTACAAAGCTAAAATATAATTGTTAAAAGTTATGGTGTATCTTTTAAGTAAATTATAAAATGTACCCATTTTACCCTACCAAACCCCACTGTCTTTTTTATGTGATAGGCTATTACTGGCTTTATAATTAGCCACTTTCAGTCCCACTGAGTCTTCTGGATATTTCGGAGTATTACTAAGAACATACCTACATTTTGAGTTTTACTATCATTCAGATTAACTTACTCCTATATTTGAAAAGTTAGAAATATGCCTTTAGTATTTTATTTAGATGCATGAAGAATTCGTCTTTTTTAAATAATTATGTATTTGTAAAATTATTTCTATTTAATAAATCGTTCTTAAAATAGGGAGAATGAATAGATAATAAAATAGGGAGCATCATTCAACATTATAGGATACTAGTTAATTGTCACAGTACTCTTTCTTCACTCAATATTTTACTACTAATTTGCAGAAATTGATCTCATCTACTTTCTTGAGGTTGATTGTCAACATACACAATCATCTACTCCCCAAATAGGACTAACTATATATACCTTTAACTTTCATGCTAGAATAAGAATTTTGCACATAATTCTCTTGCTTATGCTAAAATATCAGAAGATACACAAATCTATGCACTTTAAATTCTACCAACGCTTATCAAAAACCAAATGGATAAATGAAGCAAAAGATTCACACAACACCAAATTCTATAACCAGGAAAACGTCAAAATGAAATGAAATGCATTATTTAAAATGTAATGCAAGAATGCTTGCAGAAATTTTAAATAAATAAATTTTATTTGACATTTTATGTAAGTTTCTTTAAAACATTATGTCATAAATTTATATAGGCATTTAAGTCTTACAATTCATATAAATAGATTTAAAAGGATGTGATAGGCTTTCCTTAACAATATAATATTATTTACTTCCCTACATACGCAAAAACTAAAATTTTCCAAATCTTCATAATCATCATAGAACATTTAATACATTTTAAATTTTCTCGTTAAAGTTAATAGTATATTTATAAAATGTTACAGCAGATACCGTCTTTATATTAGTTTTCATTTATAATATAAAATCTACTGAAATATAATATACAGATAAATTTATTTCATTTTGGGAATATGCGGAGGATTTTTGAAACTTATCAAATATAAAATTTTGGGAAGGTTGCGTTTGTGACGTTTAGGAAAGATGAAGCGTATACATTCAAGCCTTACCTCTAATCTAGTGCGTGCTTAACCTAGCGTGTGTATGAAAAATTTGTTTTCTTGCTCATAGATACGTGAGTCTCCTTTGGGGAAATATCCCTCGAAACACGATTTCTCGATTTGCAAACTGAGTCCGGGTGGTTCGTGTATGCTTTACAGTTTGAGTCCTATGTCATTCTAAAGGGAATAAGTTTATTATATAAATACATACATATATATACATATATAATATATACATATATATATGTATATGCATGTATGTATATAACTTTAATATTAGGTAAGAAATTTAAACGTAATCTGTTTTCCTGGCTTATTTGGATATTATTTGTTATGATTCTAACGTATTTACATAGATACATATCCATAAATTTGCAAGACATGATGTTATTTATGTTTTGTAAATGATATAAAAAGAAAAATTCATTAATGGTATATAAATGGCTGCTAGGCTACAATTTGTGTTGTATAAAATTCTAAGGTAATTAGTAAAAAATGCTTTTTGTAAATCTCCGTTTCTCATGTATCCTATTTTTATAAATCTCACATTGCATCTTAACGTTCAGAGATCAGCAATTTCTCATAAGAGTAAGCGAGTTGTATATTTTACTATAGATGTTATTTTACATATTAAGTTAATGGCCTGAAAAACAAATGAAAGGAAATGATTAAGTTAATAAGTAAATAAATATTTTAAGAATAAAGAATTAGAATTATGGTTTCGAAATACAATTTATGTCGTATTAAAAAAATTATTTATTTTTAAATGCCCATATTTGTGAGGTAGAAATGCAAAAATCCAGTTTATCATAGTAAATAATAAATTTGTAATTTAATAACTATCTTTTAAAATACAGGATAGTTCAATGTTCATTAAAAGCAAGTATATAAAAGCAATAAATGAAAATATATTCACCTTCTAAGAAAAATATGAAGATTTAGAATTATTTACTTCTGAATGAAAATTTAGTTAAAATAAATGGTTGCAAAAACTAGTTTTTAAACTAAATTTAATATTAATACTTTTATTTATTTCTAATAAATAGAAATAAGAAAAAATAGTATAGAACAGTAATCTTATCAGAATATCACTCTTACATTTAAGTGTTCTTTTCATTTCGTTTTTTTCATCAGATATTTCTTGAAGAATACTGGAAAATCAGTTGTATACATTTTTTTGCCAAAATAAAAACTAAAATTTTAAATTTACACAAATGAAAATAATAAAAGTCAGATATTAACACAAAGTTACAAAACAATTGAGAAACATATTGTCTGAATTTTTACTCATGACCAAGCGAATGACGTAGATTTTACGATCACACTACTATGTATCATGTAACATAAATACCCGGTTAAACATAGAAATTTTCGTAAGAATTACAGCTTGCATTTTCGTAGTGTAGGGAAAGGCAGAAATAAAAATGATGTTTATACGTCCCAGCTACGATATGAGATAAAAGTGAGTTAAAAACCGAATTTGTCGTAAAACTTACGCAGACTTGCGCTGTGGTAGGTTAAATTAGCTAAATTTAAAAATTAGTTGAGGCTGAAATAAAATATTCTATCCTTAAATTTAAAAAAAATAATCTTAAACTGCATTTAAAATCTCAGAAGAAATATTTTAATTCATAAACATACCGTATTATAAAATATTGCTGTCTGGTATTTGAAGTAGTTGAAAATTATAATGAAAAGTCTTAAAGCATTCCCTCAAATGTCAATGTTTTAGGACTTCTTGCTTCAGATTAGAATATTTGGAATAAAACGATATCTTAAATCTATCTCAGAGTAAAAAGATAACACAAATTAAGTTTAGTTGAAATTTGGCAAGAGGATTTTACACTAAAGTCGTAAATGCGTTTCATGACACTTTTATGTCCAGTATGTTCAAGGCATAATGTTCATCAAACTGAAAAAGAAAAAAATATCAGTTATAAAGTGCAAACACTTGCATTAAAACCCGATTTATTCTTTTTAAAGGAAATAATTTATGGAGTCTGTATTTTAGATCTAAGCTGTGGTAAAACAAAAAAGCCTATCCGATTGGCAACAGGTAGACTGTCCGAACATTTCTTATTTCCACTTATCTAAAAGAAATATTCTTGTAACGGCTAACCAATAATACAATTGTAAATATTCAGTCCTGTTGTATTTATGACTTATTTTTTACGTCAACGTTAAATAACCAAATGTACAAGGCGCGTGTCCTCAGCAAATTTGGTGGATATATAAAGTGTGTTATAGGAATTCGGAAAACATTTTACTTCTTTCAGTTTTGCAGAGACTGAGCGATTTATCTGACTCCCAAATGGGAATAATCACTGGATTTGGTCAAAGGTGATAGCATTTCCGAAACGGATAATTTTTTAGACTGTTCGTGGGCCGCCTTGGCTATATATACCGAGCATTGCAAAATGGCATGATCCAAAATAAAGGACATGAAAAATGGTGTGCACAACAGGCCGTAGATGACAGAAGTGAATGACGTCTGCAGAGATACGTTCTGAGAAATAGGCGTGAAACCATCCAGCAACTGACCGCCCAATGAACCAAGTGGTACACACAGTGTCTCCACAACGACAGTTCAGAGAACCTTACTTCGTATGGGTATCCACAGTTAATGTATCTATGCTGACAGCTGTTCATCTACGACGAAGGCTGAAATTTATACACTAGTACCACAAATGGACTTGAGTGGAGACAAATGGCTTTCTCATGGATCACGCGTCATACTCCATTTGACAGCTTTGGCTCGTTGGCATTTGCTTTCTATTTTTCGATTAAGTATACACTTAAGCTTCCATTTAAAGAAAATAAATGATTTTCTGGAATTACAATCCTGGCTTTATATATACATATATATATATATATATATATATATATATATATATATATATATATATATATATATATATATATATATATATATATATATATATATATATATATATATATATATATATATATATATATATATATATATATATATATATATATATATATATATATATATATATACATGTATATGTATATATAAACAGAAATATGTATGTGTAATAAGAAATACAGGATTTCAGAAAAAATTCTTAACTTATCCCGACAGAAAAATCCAGCTATTTGCAGTGATTTTACAACGAGTCTTTCCCCTTGAATTTATGTTTTAAATTCTTATCGGCCACAACAAATTAGTCTACGGTGTTTTAAAATGTTTCACTGTGGTCACGATCTCCTTGCTTTTTCAATTTTAAATACTGCTTTAAAGTGTCCTTTGAGGCTCTAGATCATGCTTCCGTGGAGAATTCTGGATAACTAATTTTTGAGATCTGGTAGTCACATTAGTGAGTAGTAGAACAAAAACACCTGTATGTTTCAAAAGAACAAAATATCAGATTTTTGAATGTTTGCTTCAGTTCTCCAGTTTGAACTTCAAATGTCGTGTTCTTATTATTTTTGTTTGTTTACGAGCACAATGTCCGTCCTGTAATGCAGACAGTGCGAACAAAAGGGCTTTTTTCTTCAGGAAAATTAGGGAATGGTAATAAGTAAATAATTTCTAGGTGATATTTCTTATTATTTTAATGGTTATTTCTCCCACATCTACACTTAATATTTTATTCTAGGCAGTGACCAATACTTTTGTGCAATTTTGTCCATTTTTTCAACTTAAGGTTTTTTGATATTCGTGAAAGAATTGTTTTATTATGTGGTAAAATCATTAACTCCATTTCCCCCAAAATTAAGAGATTAAGTGAATTGGGAAAGGAACTATGAACCAACATGATCTCGTGGATTAGAGCATCATTTGGATATAAAAATATTTCTTTCAATTGAGCAGCTATGTAGATAATAGCTTTCAACTTTGAACCAATGTACTCTCCGTTTGTATTTTCACTAACGTGTATGCGAGAAATTTTCTTTTGAAATTAAAAGAGATGTATCATAATAAATATATTTCTTCTTCATTTAATTAAATTCTCTATGAGTGGAATCATTTAATTTATTAATATAGCATCAAAGAATATAACATTTGCGTCATTTGAGAGGTTTTAAATAAATCTCGATTAAATGAATAAAATAGAACTGAAGGTCTCTTTTAAGGAGAAGCATTTTGAAGGCCAGAAAAGACTGAAGAAAATGACGTAAGGAGCCGACGCAAGGCAGTATCAATAAATAATTAAGCTATAAATCAATATTTTACTTTTGCAATAGAATTCCCCAGTGATAGAGGCTTCATGTATTGATGTGTGCGGATGCGAATGTCATCGCTACCATGGATATTTGAGCCTTTGAAATAGGTTTAAGACTGCTTGACACAGTTTTATCATTCCTCACGTAATAAGAATGTAACTGTAGCTCTCACAGTAAACAAATAAAATTCTCAATATTAACAGGTTTTCTTCTAAGCAATAGAAGATAATGTTTCCTGATTTTATTATTGCCTAGGCTATGTAAAATGTTTCTGATTGATTGCACTAACTCTAAGTGACATAAACACATCAGATATCCTATCATGATCTCCACTTATAGAGACCCGTTATAACTCTTTTTCTGTTTTAGAATTAAAAGAAAAATTGAAAATTGTCTGCTCTAATACGATTTTAACAGCCGTATTGTGTGTTTATTTTCAAGAATTTCATTGTTACTAAACTTTTAGCAGAAAAAAAAATAATTTACGATCGTAAAAACACAGGATGTCATTTTGGCATTTATTTAAAAACGTCGCATAATTCGAAATCTACTCGGTATGCTTATCATGCTCATGCGTCGCCTATATATTATGCAGCTTTATTTGTAGTATTTCTTTGAAGAAGACATTAACTTTAAATTGGCTTGAATTCTTAAGAACAGGTAAGTCAATGATATGTTACGACACACTTTGACACAAAACTTTTAATATAATTGATTCATTTCCGCTGTGAACCCAATAACATTGAATTCAAGGTCAAACAAATTTGCGATAGTATTTTGGAAAGTGTGTTATACTAATATCTACTTAGAGAAGTATCTTTTTTTTGAACATCTATTTATAATAAATTGCCAGCGTACGTACAACAGCGTACGTACTAGGTATATTTGGTTGTAAAATATCTTCTAATTAATCTAGAATACAAAGCATTTTCTGTGTAATCAGTCTAAAAATTATTAAAATTTAAGAAATATTTTCAATTACCTTTCAAAAATGCGGAAAGATAAAAAACGATAATTATTATAATAACAATTAATAGCGAGAGTTTCTATGACACTAGACTACAAAAATGTATCCTATGGTATGACAAGTGTTACAATGTTATTTTAAGCAGTAAATGAAACAATGCTTAATCTTTTGAAAAAGATTCTATAACGCAATGTTTTTTTTTTTACTTGGCTTGTTATACTTACTATCTGGATGGTACTTATTTATAAGTAAGTTTATACCAAACTTGCTTTCTAATGTCTTTGTATATGTGAGAACACTAATTTTTAATAATGTTATACTACGTTTAAATTAGATTTTATCTACAAACTTTTTGTTCCATGAATGCTGTTTAGGATTAAAAATCTTTAATAATATAAGCATTTTTGTGCTACTGTAATCATTCTTTATTTCATAATATAAATAAAAAATTAAATATGCAATTTCATGTATTAAATAGGCATATGTATTTTAATTATTTAGAGATAAACTGATATAATTTAAAATAGTTACGGTATTCTGGAATGTGTATAGCTTAGGGTTTCAGTAAGATTAAATCTGGCATTTTTTAGATCATTTTTATTATAAAAATCTACTAGTATTGTCTTTTCATCCAATGTCGGCCACTCCCTATAAATGTAAATTACAGAAAAAAGTTTTGTTGAATATTTTGTAGTTATATGCCATGATTTCTCAATTATTGGATTCATTTTGAGACTGTGTTTAGAAGAAGAAAAATCGGAAGATCGAAATATGCATATTAAGTGTTATTGTGTTGTTACTAAAATTACTTATATAAAGTTGATATTTTTGTTATATAAAAAAGTACTTTTTATATTTATATTTAATATTACTGCCATGGAAATAAATTTCATTGTTTGAAAATAGCCAATTTTCCACTAAATTGTCTATTTCCCGTTTGGGGTCAACTAGACTTTCTCATTCATTTAGGCATAATTAAACTATCGTTGTTCTAATGTTAAAAACTTTTCTCTATCAAAATAGGAAGAGTATTGGATGAATAAAAGATTGTCTGCCAAAATGATTAAATAATGTTCTACTTAATAACTTTAATTAGCCATTTGTTGAGAAAATTTAAAAACTTTTAAAGTAAATGAATCTTTCTAGCATGCAAAGAGTCATTATACATATATGCTAAATTTTATAGAGAGACTAACCTGTTTTACACAACATGAAAAACACTCTATCTTCTTCTTTTTTATTAAAAGGGGAAAAATAAAGTAATTAGGGTAAATTAAAAATGGGTTTCACTGGAGTAAGAATTTTATTTGATGACTGTACTTTGGTAAAAAACAATTTCTGTTTTTTTAATAAAAGTGTTTAAAATGATATATAACAGAAGGCAATCACTTTTGATTAAAATTAGTAAATTTACGAGATTGTGTATGGTAATTTGTGTACTTTTCATTTAGATAAATGTAAAATGTACTTAAATATTATCGGAAAGGTATATCTTATTGCATTTGGTAACCTGTAATTTTTTTTCCTGGATTTCATATAATTGATGAGTGTACAAATTTTAAATTAAACAGATTTCACCATTTTTATGCTCCATACATTCATTTATAAGATTTGTTGGGCACTAAACTTTATCCAAATGTTTTTACCTATCTGTAAGACATTGGATATTACCACCATATTTGATTTTCTTCATGCCGTTTGTCCATAATCGTCATCTTTTTTAACATTTGGAAGTTGTTTTCTATTCTACTTCTTTTTTAGTCTTAAATTAATTGGCTTTTGACAATTTTGTATAGGTTTATTTATACATATTACGTATTTAACGGTTCTTAATAGCATTATTGGGTTTAGAACAATATATATCGTTCTGGATTTAGTGCCATTAAAACCCGCACATTCGTCCATCGCTGAATTTTAAGAGTGCAAGAACACTTGATAGATGCTCGTTTTTTCCTATTTGAAACAACAAGTGCATTTAAAATACAATAATTTTAATTACAAAAGAAGGAAAGAACGTAATTTCTGGAATCTACTCTTATAATATATGACTACCTAACAAAATGGGAAGCTTATATTCACACTTCGTATTTCAAGGAATAACCCTGTACACAGGAAGCATCCCACAAAAGATTATACATTACATACCTCCTGTACATACACACTTTTTTAAAATTCTGTACTTCATACATATTCACTTAAACTTGCTAATAACGCTGTTTTTTTAATAAATATTTCTATAACTGTTCATACATAGCCCCTGGAAGCCAAAACCATTTTGAAAAGTTCGTCGGACAGAAAGTTATAAATGTTACACATTCACTAATGCGCCAGTTATTTCTGGCGTTTCACCACCATTCTCCCTCATAAAAACATACATTTTCCCTGAGGTTAATGAATTATTCGCTTTTTGCTGATTTTTAGTTTTTTAAAACTCTCTTTTTACGAAAAGTTTATTTCCTATAAAACAATATACTTGTATTTGATAAATGTTGTATTTAATAAAATATGATGCAACCCTATGTTTATTACATAAATCATTCATTAATTTCATATTCAAATTTTGAAATATGAACTTTTGATGAATAACCAAAGTACGGAAATTTGGTTAAAGTCCTGAAAAGACATAGAATGATTACTGATTTATAATATATATATATATATATATATATATATATATATATATATATATATATATATATATATATATATATATATATATATATATATATATATATATATATATATATATATATATATATATATATATATATATATATATATATATATATATATATATATATATATATATATATATATATATATATATATATATATATATATATATATATATATATATATATATATATATATATATATATATATTATATATATATATATATATATATATATATATATATATATATATATATATATATATATATATATGTGTGTGTGTGTGTGTGTGTGTGTATCTGATTTAGAGAGTTTAAATATCATTGGCCTATACAATTATATATTTAATTTACCATATGAGTATAATTTGACAGGAAGTTCTCGAGATATTCAACAAAACTTCTAAAATTGAAACTGTCAAATTAATTTCTGGTATAAAATGCATCTATATATTTATTTTTAACCTAGATTTAGAAAATTATTTACCTTTAAGCAGCAATGAAAATTGCGCACAGTTAAAAATAAAAAAGGCAAAAATTGTAGATAAAACTCCTTTAAACTCGGAACTTGGATGGTACCTTCACTCGTCCGTACACCAAGAAATATGCCAAATGAAAGGCCTAAATCCCACCCAAAATGTCACCGAAAAGCAAAATTACGCCACTTTCATGTGAAATTAGCTTAGCTTAGCGTTTCTGGACTGTCATAAATCACTATTTAGTAGAAAATAAGTGGCCCCGAGGTCTTATCCACAATGAGCTTGTGAGGAACACAGAGAAACATGGCAATGATTGATTTTATACATGGGATCATTATTGATTTATCTGAATTGAAGGCCATTATTTTATCATAGAGTGGAAATTTTAAATTTGTTACTGATAAAGATAAGTTTAATGCATTCCATATGTGTCTGTATACATCGTAAAATATTCCGCGTAAATATGATGAATTAATATTCTTACTGTTTGCAGGAGAAAATAAAAGAAAATACGCTTTTGAAAAAATAAATAATAGTTCTAATGTAAGGAAATAATAATCAGCAGCCTGTTAATGATGGAAAACCTTGAATAAAATTATAAGAAAAAACATTTTGAAACAACGTTTTGTTGATGTACGTTTATTTTCCTACTAATAGTTGTAATTCTCTTTTACTAGATTTATAATAAAATATTTTTTTTTCAATAAAAACGTGCCAACAGTTATTTATTATAAAGTGGGGAAGGGAAGATAAAAAGCGTTATGTTTTCAATTTTTTCGAGTTCAGATTTTAAATGTATGATTTAAATAAAAATGCTTGAAGACCTGGTCAGAAATTTGATGCATTTTAGAAAATATTTAACTGCTATTTCTATATGTTGATAGAACCTACTAGAAATTATATTTATATATTAATTTTGATATTTTTCATAGAATTTTAGATTCATCAATTTCTGATGACAGAAAACATTTATTAATAAAATTAAAAAAGGAACTGAAAATATGCTTAAAACTTTACCAAAAATAAAAATTATAATCTTCACACATATATTATCCATATATACATACATACATACATACATATATATATATATATATATATATATATATATATATATATATATATATATATATATATATATATATATATATATATATATATATATATATATATATATATATATATATATATATATATATATATATATACATATATATATATATATATATATATATATATATATATATACATATACATATATATATATATATATATATATATATATATATATACATATATATATACATATATATATATATATATATATATATATATATATATATATATATATATATATATATATATATATATATATATATATATATATATATATATATATATATATATATATATATATATATATATATATATATATATATATATATATATCAGAATCTTCATATATATTGAACTTTCTGCAACGCAAGAAATTTTTACACAGGAACAAATACACTTCCATAAAATTAGTGAAAATCGAACTAAACCTACAAACTTTAGTACTAAGAAGAGAATTTTTATACGTTAGATAACCATCTATCAAAATTCATAACAATATTGCAGTAATGTTTCTCTTTTAATCTTTTCTAAATATCTACTTTTTTCAAATTTAAAAGCATAACTGCTTTCGGCAGAATTTTAAAGTAAAATTATTACACTAAAATTTAGTATTCAAATGCATCTATTCTTATAACAAATTATATTAAACTCAGTATGACTACCAAGATCAAAAAGTTTTAAATATGCTTATATAGACTCTATTGCATACTGTTTTTATTATAATACACATTCAATATATAACACATTCAATTCGCGTTTTATCAAGTGTTGCCAAATGTCAAATTTACAAAGAATATGAGATGTAGTTTATATGTTTTCTTGTGCAACATAAAATCTGGGGTTAAGAATTATTTAATTTTTTTTATAATTCTGAAGTAATATTAAACCTACATTTCAAACCAAATCTATCATTTTACATCAAGTTTAACTGCTTTGAGAAGAAAAATCACTTTTCAAGGTTTAGTTGATGTTTTGTAATGAATAGTTATACAATCAGGTGTATTTAAAGAAAAAAATTACTTGCCCTAGGACTCGATGTTTCTTATGGTTTTTCATTACGTTAAAATTTTTCATAAAAAAATATTCCGAAATTCTTAAAATTTAGATCTTATTTCAAATGTCAAATGTCAAACATAATATTTCTAAATCTGGGCCTTTCTTATGTAACACAAATTTATCCTTCAGTATATACTGTTTTGAAATTGCTCTTAATCCATTAAACTTTACATTTCGAATCCTTTTAGTAATTTAAAATTAAAATACTTGAAGTTGAAATACAAGTAATTCAAGAGGGTCAATTTTAGGACTCAGTTTTATGAATCAAACGTGCTTATTTTGTAACGGAATTTAAGTTTTAAAAACGTTTTAAGTTTAAATTTATTAAGTAAATTTAATAAGTAAATTTATTTTAAAAGTAAAATTAATTTTTATATTACATTACACTAACAATTTCTACCAATTTGAAAATAAAACTACTCATTTTCCTAAAATGACTCCCACATGCGATTCCATTTAATTTCATAATAAACTAGAGTTTAAATTTTAATTTAAGGAAAATATCATCTAAATAAAAAAAAGAATATTTTTTGTTAGCGCTTCAGTCTCCTTCCTTAAGGAGTCTGAAGGCCTAAGTTAAACTTGATGTATGATAGAGCTAATTATATCAGTAATTATAAATTAATCCATGATTTAACAATGTAATTGCTATGAATTGGAAATTTTATGAAGAAAAACTGTGAATGTTTCAAAATTTTTTACAGTATGATAAAGACAGAAACATTAAAGTTTACAACGTCAGTAAAAAGGAATTATAAATACAATGATTTTTCTAAAGTTTAAATTCACACCTCTTTCCTGCTCTTGACAATATGTGTGAACTTAAAGATGATTCTGAACATCTATAACAATGCATTTCAACATTAATATTTGAATCAACCATATACTAATACTGGATGACTGCGCTTTTCCTCATCGTCCCTTTTTTGGCTTGCACAAACTGTTTCTAAGAGACTTATTATGATATAATAAATTTTAAAAATCTACACAATTTTATGCAAAACTCAGCTATTATCTAAAAACTGTTATAAATGTAAAAAAATAACATTTGTAGTCAATTTGTAGACAGCAATGTGTATTACGAAAGTAATACTCAGGTAGTGAAATAGGAAAAGTCTTATCAAACATTATGAGGAATGAAACATTTTATGGGTATTACAGTTACAATAGAAAAATAATTTTAATCTAATGCCATTTTTAAATAAACTATTTTGAAAATTACTTGATATTTTCTCTAAATGTTTATTAAGCATTATATTACATTTTTGTGTGGTTTCATTTCAAAAATTGGTCTTGACTGCAAACTCACTCCCATTAACTTTCTATTACTCTAATTTGTCCTTTCTCAACCAAATGTTCTGTAGTTTCTTTTTCGATTATTCAAATGGATCAAAAAATTTGACAAAAATCGAGTGCAGAAAAGAAATTTGTCTATCTATTTCATTGGGATTGTAAGTTATGGACAGACAGACAAACAAGAACTCATATTTATGCAAATTCCTAAATGGTTTACTTGGACAAAAAAGGCAATCATTTTCAATACAAAATAGTAGCAGAAGATTATACTAAAGATAACAACACTTTTTGATCGCATTTTCAAATACAATGTTATTTCGAATAAAAGCAAACTACATTTTGTAATATTAATGTCTATTTGTTAAAAAAATATTAATATTTTGCACGCAATAATTTACTATTATTTCAGTTCAAGTAATTATTTGGCCTGAATGTTTAAACCTTTGATGTACTTTATAGTCACTGAATAATCTTGTTGTTTGCACGTATACAAAATAATACTAATGTACTTCGAGTATAACTCATAGTTGGAGTAAAGAATTTTTGCGTGAATAATGTGAATAATTCGATAGCCTGGAAAAAGACCTGTTAGCATTTTCCTGAGACGTGAAAGGCAAGCCATTTGTTAAGAATATTTTTTCGCTCCTCTGAATAATGCTTGATTAATTTAGTTGCATCATTTGTAAGTGACGAATTATTCCATTATTTTTTTCCACAACAGCAAATGAAGAAACATCGTTTAGTTTAAAAAATATATATTTTTGTTTCCTTCGTGTGATCTTAGGTTGTTTTTATTGTTGATAGCATGTCAGTGTTCCACAATAACCAAGCTGTAGTTTAATTTAATTGTAGTTTATTTTAATTATTTTAATAAGCGTAATAGGATTTGTTTATAAATTTCGTGTCCTTGAATTTATTCTTCTGAAGACTTTTTGATTTAGATTTAGAGTTCCATCATAATAAATTTTTGAATGGCTGTAAAAATTATTCAGTTGTTTTTTGTTATTTAATAAAATTCAATGTTAAAACCTCTTATATATTTTCAAAAGAGATAGAATGTTACACTACCCATCAAACATTCTAAAGTCTCATTTTCACTCTATTTCTCATTACATTTATATTCTGATACTATGTATTGTATAACAGTAGAGTATCAAAGAGAATATTTCGGAAAATGTATTTGATTCAAAAAGGATGTTATAAACACTCATATACGCACTCTATAAGGATTTTCTTTTAAATCCTTTATAATAAAATAAAACTTGCGGAATATATTTTCACCATCTCTTCGAAATTCGCATATTCCAAAAATAGAATTTAATTTGAGAGAAGACGAGTCTCTTCTACCAAAGAAGGGACAAAAAATAGGGTCTTATTGTTAAGCTGCTTTATGCACTAAGAAAATGATGCTGTGTGATGGCAGAAAGTGTGTTGGTTTACAGAATTAAGGGTTGCCTTTAAAGTTATGTGTATCTGGATTATTCTAGTTATAAATTCTCCAGAAGAAGGATGATTTTAAGTTTATTTCTCCCATCAGAATTTTACTGTAAGGTAATTTTGAGGGATGATGGATTTTCAAATCGAATTGCATGATTAATGGAAATACAAACTAATTTCCTCCGAATCCAAATCATAAATAACAATATAAACTATAATTTAAAGATATATAGGGAACAATATACGTATGGAATATAAATTTATTCTTTAAAATTAATACCTTTATATATGCCTTTCAAACCTGTTGGAGGAGGTAGTATCTATGAGGGAATCCCCATATTAGGGAAATCGCAGACATTGAATCCATCATACGGCTGTAATGTTTTACAGCTCTAACAGAGTTCAGCTAGATCTTCTGAAACAATTTTACGAGTACTGCTTTTTCTGGGAGCGTACGCATTATATGCAGAGAGGTAACAAATGATTGAGCACAATTCACCGTGTTTAATTCAAAGAATGTAGTCAACAGGCATGCTCTGTAAACGATGCTTAACGATGCTGCAAATTATGATTAACATTTTCATGCTAAAAAATACAAATTGTTTTATATCGCAACCTTTTGGAGAGATTTTAAGTTTTATTAATTTAATAAATACCAAACAAATCATTTTAATTATCTACAGTCAATGTTTTATCTTTTTTGGTCTGACAGAACGCATTTTAGAACCTTCTTAATTATATATATATATATATATATATATATATATATATATATATATATATATATATATATATATATATATATATATATATATATATATATATATATATATATATATATATATATATATATATATATATATATATATATATATATATATATATATATATATATATATATATATATATATATATATATATATATGTGTGTGTGTGTGTGTGTGTGTGTGTGTGTGAATGTCAGGGTTTGAAAATTAAATGTAAAAATGAAAGGTTTATTTAATAAAATTAAACCAAACTTTTTTCCTAACGCTCAAGTATCTTTGAATAAATTATCCTGTTTTAGTAGTGAGTGTGCCAAATTTAGAGGCAGAGCAATTGGAATCCGGTAACTTTTGGCTCCTGACTGAAAGGTCACTCGTTGTCTGTGATACTTTGCCATACGCCATAAGAAATAAAATCTTCTAATAAGTTCATTGCTGGTGTTATACAAGATGCCTCCAACTGTTACAGTTTTACATACATACATATATATATATATATATATATATATATATATATATATATATATATATATATATATATATATATATACACATCCCTATGTGTGCGTGTGTATGAGAGAGATAAATGAGACTGATTCTTTCTGATATCTTTAAGGCACATCTTTACGAAATGAAAGGACTTTTAACCTTTCATTCCCACATTGCCATTAAAATGTAAAAATAAATTAGAATAAAAATATGCATGAAATTTAACAGCTACGATGGTAAAATACTCAAATAACTTCCATGCAGGATCGGAACACTTAAACCCTTAATTACACTTTTATTGTTACCTACTAAAAACTGAACTGCATAATGGCGATCAATAGCAAGCTAAATAGATGTAGCATGGTTACAATGAAATCCCATTTTCGATTCATCTCCGATTCCTAGGTTATTTTAATGGAAACGTGGAATACTTATTCTACAATTCTTGAGGAGATAAAGATTTAAAGATTTTCTCTAAAAGGAATGGCCTGGCTTGTTAATTATCACAAAGGCCATATCTTCTTCACTAAATGCAGAGAGTTTATTTTGAATTAAAATACGAATTCTCTCTTTCTCACTCATATATATTTAATCTGTGCGGGTAAGTATCTATACAAATACATACTTACACACTCATATTTTCTGCATGCATATGTATATCAATACAAAATTTATGTTGTAGGTAAAATAATCTTGATTTCATTTCATAGAGGAGTTAAATTCATAAAAACCTCAAGTTACTGCATTAGATGGAAAATGAGTTATATTCAATATCATATTGCATATGTGTTTAGGATTACATTTTTAATTTTTAGTAAAATGAATACAGTTTAATGTTTCGTAGTATAATTTTTTGCCTTAATCATCTTTATTCTAGTTTTAATCGTGTATAAAGAAATTGTGTTAAATAGTTAAGCAGTAAACATATTAAAAAATCTACTGGCCATTTTGTAATTTTTATTCTCAAAAACATAAAAATATGTAATTCTTTACAAACTATTATACATAATAAGCTCTTAACATTTTACACAAAATTGTTTACACAATTTATTATATTGTTTAAAATTCAATAAAGATTAAAGTTTCATTAAAACAGGCTTTTACAATTTTCTAGCAAAGAAATACATATATGTCAACTGAATTTCCATTCAAATTTCAGACTTTTCTGTATTTAACCCTCTGAGTGGAACACATCTAGAAAAAAATTCTCCAAATTACTCTAATTTTAGTGGCCAAAGAATTCTATGATTTTTACCTTCACCCTTTGTCGACTAGAAGGGAATATGGAAAACCCACCCTTGTTATTGTCACTTTACTTCTGGTTACATATTGATATTTAAATAGATATTATAGGTTTTTAATACACATAAAGCTCTTCAAGTCTGGAATATTATCCCATAAGAAATAATGAATTCTAAAAGTACAAATAAAAATATTCTTTGAGAGACTTATTTATATTTTTACGAAAGTCATCGAAGATATTTAAGGAGTGCAATTAGAGATACATCTGTTACCACAAACGAAATACTTCGAAACATAGATTTACAAATGCATGAAAATCTATCAGTGTCTTTGTGCCTCAGGTGGTAGGGTTGCATCCCTCAAGAAATGTCAGTGAAAGAGGGGTGTAGTTCCTAAACTATAGACCTGACCCTCCTACTTTATAACTCTATGAGAGAAAGCACTGGCAAAAATGTACATTACATCCATTTTCGGAGCGTTATTGGAGGTCGAAAACTATACGTTTTGAAGTCATCATCGGTTTGGCGGAATTGTACGTGCGAACCGCTTAGAGGTTTAAATAGGTACTAATAATTTAAATGTAGATGAAACTGATATTGGATATACATATGTAGTTTAATATGAGTACTTGATATATTTTTGTAAGAATGTATGAAAAAATTAAATTACGTGAAACAATTTAAAATTTAACAAAAAAATTCAAGAGATTTAAAATGTTTAAAAAAAGAAATTTAAATTACATTAATTCAATACAGTTATATTTCCATGCATACGTGTACAAAGTTAAGATAACAAACACGAAATGTACATTTTAAGATAAATGGCAAAAACATGTACAGCATATAAGAAGTATCTATTTTGAAGTCCTGCGTTCATGTGATTCTGTGCGTTTAAAAACCAAATGACATGAGGTGAAATCCACATATTAAGTGTCAATTAATATTATTAATATAAAATACATATTTCTGTTCGTCTTCTGGAAGAGGTTTTAAAGGTATTACTGACTACATCATAAAAGAAATAAACTGAACTTTTGATTAATATTTATAACCATGATTCCAAATAAATAAAAATAATATACAGTAAATGAAAAAAACTGCTAGAAAACACAAAGGAGATAAAAATAGAAAAATACGGAACTTCGAATGAGATCAAGAAACTTTAGAACACGAATGAGATTGAATGAAGCAACAAAAAAATAAAACGGGAAATATAATTTGAAACATATCTATCAAGAGAACTAGATTTCTAAAAGAGCATTTAGACAAAAATTGGAAGTTCATTCCCCTAAGAATAAAATAAAACCAATAACAGGAATCCAACATAATTCCATTTTCATTCTATTTCAGGTGAAAAACTATAACGTGTAATTTTAGAATTCAAACAATATAGACAACTCATGTATAAAAGCTGCTTTATTTTATTATACTTTGAAATATACTGTATTGAACTTCTTTAAGGAAAAAGTTTTTTTTAATTCCTTATCTCATTGTAATATTTTCCCTAACCATTGTAAAATAGCTATAATTTCTTTTAATCCATCCCTAGTGATGATTATCTTGATATTTTAACTGAGGTGAAATTATATTAATCAGATTTTCTCATTAACCGTCAATGAATGAGAAATCTAATATAGTCATTAAAGTTAATATTTACATACTAAATCAGAAGGCTTTTTATCTCGTCTTATGTCTGTGTATGAAACATTACCCCTTAATATTATCCTGCTTTAAACACCTTAAAATAACATTACTCCTTCTATTTGTAATTGACGTATTATACGTGCAAAAAGAAATTCTATAAAATTCTAGTCAACTGTATATTTAAGACAAAAGACATTTTCTTTCAAGAGCCCGTGAGAACAAACTACTGCATCAGTCTTTTCCATTTTGGGTTTAAAATGAAAGTTTTCTATTTATAGATGTATAAAAATTCGTTTTTATGAAAGCGTTGGGTATTAATTAGTGGGAATTCAGAATTAAAAGTTAATTTTTTGCATTCGCATTACGCGTATGTACATGTACATGCTCAGTATAATGGTATGTTCCTCTGCATACAGCGGCAATTTATCTTTACGTGTGTTTAATTTACGCTTGAAATTTATGCTAATGTTTTTTCGACAGCACATCCCTATTTTTAAGTGTTTTGTGGAACCTCATTTTTAAAATGAATAAGTCACATTATGTGAGTACATATGCATTAGGTGATGATTTTTTCTTTTATTTCAGGCTGTTTGTATTTATAATACTAAAAACACGTTTGGTAACTTAGGCTGCAAAAGACATGTATTTGAGAAACGTTAACAGTTAAATCAAAATGTGCAAATATTTCCTCTCCATTCATATAGTGAGGAATATTTTACCCTTATATACCATTAAGAGATATTTTAAAATAAATGTATAAAGAAAGGACACGTATAAGCAATATATGCGTGCGTAGGTAAAATATATTTACTTGTATATCTCTTGGAAATGTAGTTGTGGTTTATATTGCTAATTATTCAAAAATTACAAATAACATTTTCATTTCAGCTTACATATTTTTGTATAACATTAATTTTATGGATAGGCAAAATGGAGAAATATAATCTATCATTTTTAAACTATATAAAATTTACGAGCGTTAAACAAAATATCAGAATAAAACTGAACAATAATTTTATATTTTTATTTTTTATAACAATATTTAATTAAAGTTGCTGTATTCACATCAAAACACTCATGTTTGAAATATTTGCATTTTACCTGTTTTTTTTTTTGTCAAATATATGACTTAATGGTTATAAAGCATTTTAAATAAAAGAAAAATAATAACCGCATAATATTTGAATCCCAAGATAATATGCAGAGACTCAATAATTAAAGAAATAAAGAAATATTTCATATGTAAAAGCATGAAGTACACTTTAACAAGCTGCTATGCAATTATCTGATAGACAAAATTTAATGTACTATCATAATTTTACATAACATTTTCACATCATTTTATTTAAAAATATTTCTAAACCTTAGATATAAAAGCGTGGAAAGCATATTAATTTAAAATATATTTTAAAAAACTGGAATTGTAAAGAAATTAAATAAAATACAAAAAATATAACAAACTTAATAGAATTACAACAAAAAGTAAATACTGATTCAATTTCTAAAGAAACTGGAAAAATACTAAACGGGAACAATCTTAATGATTTGCTGTTGGTTTCATAATTTTTAAAATTACTTTCTAAACTATTTTAAAAAATGAAAAAAAAGATTCAGAGACTTAACAAAGAAAGCTTTAAATTATTTTTAGTACTGTGGTAAGCCAAATCTGTCAACAGGGAGGAGGAAAATAGTTGTTTATTATCCGCAAAACTAAACGCAGGCCGCGTAAGAAAAACAATTCTATTTGGCAAAGCTAAAGGAAATTCTTTACCTTAATTTCTTTATTATAAATTTATACTTCTATATATTTTGCAAAAAAAAAAGCACAAATAGTGAAAGAATAATGGAAAGCAAGTTAGAATATTCTACTTTCTTGAAATATATACCATAATTTCTTATATTTATTCTTCATTCTAAATGGAGTAATATACAAAATTTAAGTTCAGAAATTTGCTTTTTCTCTAATAATTGATGGGGTATATTTTCAATTTATCGTTACAAAAAAGTGCGAAATTCTTTTTTTTATTTTTCAATAAAAATGAGAAAAATAATTTAAATTATAATTTTTCATTTTATCATAGATTATAAACAAATCAATAGTAATTTTTTAATTTACATCTAAAAAATTCAAACCATTATTCTTACAACATTTTTTTGAAAATGGGGTAAGAAATTGACAATATTGGAATCAATATTTAGAAAAGTTCAGCTTCAGTTGCTTGTGTATTCAAATCCTGCAATAAATATACAGAAAAAGAGTGGAAACAATGACAGGCAGAACTATTTTAAAGGAAACTATGACTTTGCAAAAATTATTTCCAATGTCATGACATTAAATCTTAATAATTTGATTTTGAGCTTTGATGAATGTTCCAGACACACGTTTTTACGGGTTACAGACAGAATAAATTTACCTCCATTTGAGAGTTAGGGGGTAGTATATGGTTGTCTACGTCGTGAAAATTGTTTATACTAGTGAATATGTGACAAATGATGCTTTTCCATTTGAATTTTTTCCTTATTATCAATGATTGAACACTATGGTTGCCTTGAACAATGTTGATTTACAGTCTTGCATTTACAATTTTTAAATATAAAACCTATAGAAAGGAAAAAATATAATTATTTATATATCTATATCAGTGTAAAGAGGAATGAAAAGGTGATAAAATAAGAAAAATGGCCCGATACAAGCCCATCTACAAATTGTAAAATAGTTACGCATTAGCGTTTTACTACTTTTGTGTATGTAAATTTCTGAGACTTCATTAAATAAATTTAACTGTAAATATATACTAATTTTAATTTGACCTAAATAAAAAGAAATATAAAGAAAATTGTTCTGGTAAACTCAACTGTGATTCTTTACTACAAAGGCATTTAATTCTTTGCACTCCAGTGCGAGTCTATCACAGTATCATCATTTTTAGCAGCGGCTACATCAAATATAAATCGACACGGTTCTTAAGTATAAGAATTACTATTCAAGATTGTTTAACTAATGAAAATTAATAGGTTAGGAATAAATTTTATAACTCAAGCAATAATTTGGAATAAACCACTGTAAATAAGGAAAAATAATCAGGAGAACAAAGAGTTAAAAGTTGACTTTATAGAATTCCCATTATGCAAAAAGGTGGAGCCTATTCGTCTATATATAATGAGTAACATTATCAAAAATAAGAAAACCCCTAAGAAATAATACAATCAAATTTATCATTCACTTGAAAACTACTAATTTTCTAGATGAGAAAATATATTAACTGACGCGAGAGGAAATTTAAATTAAAAAATTTTTAAATTGTATTTAGTAATTTAAGTAATAATACGAGTGACCACTTATTTATAAAAAAAAATATGAAAACCCCATGAAATCCCTGATTCGCGCCACAAAGCTTGATTCTGGTCCAAAAATATTCAACCGAATTCCAATGAAAGAAATAGAAAATCAAATACATTTCAGTACCAGTAAAAGTAACAAAATTTTAAGTTGGAATAAACCTCCCAGAAGAAAATACAAATAAAAAACTACCAACATGTTTAAGAAGAAATTGAAAACCCAGTCTCTGAAGAGTAAACAAAACTAGTTACACCAGAGAATATAGAAAATTGAAAGCTTTTCATTTCAGAAAAAAATGGAAACTCTTAAAGGATAAAATACCCCACTTTGATCAAAAATATTATTTTTTGATACGGTAGTAAAGAATTGAAAATAGAGTTACAGTTATGAGTGTAATGCAAAACCTTTAGTAAATGTTATAGTTGATGTTCTATCAGAAAGAGCAACAAAATTGATATTTATAAGACTGATACATTCTTCCGATATCCCAAGTATTGAAGTAATGAAATATGAGATAGAAAGAAATTAATATTATATATATACACATACATATATATATATATAATATATATTATATATATATATATATATATATATATATATATATATATATATATATATATATATATATATATGTATGTATATATGTATATATATATATATATATATATATATATATATATATATATATATATATATATATATATATATATATATATATATATATATATATATATATATATATATATATATATATATATATATATATATATATATATATATATATATATATATATATATATATATATATATATATATATATATATATATATATATATATATATATATATACCGGATATCAATTGCTCTACCTCTAAATTTGGCAAGCTCGCTACTAAAATAGGATAATTCATCCCAAGATTCTTGCATGTTAGGAAAACCGTTTCTTTTACTTTTATTAAATAAGCCTTTTATTTTTACATTTGATGTTCAAACCCTGACACACATACCTACAAACCCACAGACACACACACACACACACACACACACACACATATATATATATATATATATATATATATATATATATATATATATATATATACATATAATTAAGAGTTATTTTAAATACATAATATATGTATTAAATATTTTTGAATTTATAATTAAGAAAAGTAGTCCACAATAATTTTTCTTAGGACATAATAGCAAATATACTTTTTCAATAAATTTAATAAAGAAGAATGTTATATATCAACTTGTGATGATGATTTTCTTATCTCCGAAAATTGTCGAAAAGAATCAGAACCTAAATGAATTTATCTTCTTAATAAATTTAGAGTTTAATATACGAAAGTGGATATGAAAATATTCGGTGGAAAGTTCAGGGTGAAAATCTTTTGTAAGAGCTTTTTAAGAAGATATTCAATTTTAAAGTTGCCATTACTAACATATAAGAGTAATGGATAATATCAAATAACTTGGACTTATAATTGATTTCAAGTAAATGTTTTCACTACATTTAAGCTTATATGTATGCTGATTTATTAAGCACAGTGTGTAACAATACCAAACTAATCAATGCTTAATAGGAGAATCTGTTTGAAATTTTAAAAACATAGTACGAATCAGTAGTGAATCATAAAATAAGATATCCATCGAAAATAAGGTGTCAAGTGTTGAGCGTATATAGAAACGATAGTAACACAAAAGGTTCACTCACTGGTGCCCGCAATTGTACGACACATGTCTTTCTTCACGTCTATTTTGAGATGTATTAACAGAGGAATGACCAATCTATTTTTCAAAATGCATACGTAAAACATTATGCAGAAATTGTCACACACGTGTTGAAGACAAAAGTCATCCATCGAATTGATTGGTTCTCGAGGTCTTTGAACTGAAATCTAATTGAACATTTGAGACTTCCTCTGAATAAACATGGATGCATGACACAAGTTCACAATATAGAGTCTGGAACTGTGATTACAGATTCAAGAGTAATGGACGATTATTCCTTAACTGCTCATTGACAACATTGTAATTACAATGAACAGACAAATCTGAAAAGTCAGGCCGATTATATTTCACAACAAACACTAAAATTGTTTAGTTTCCTGTCACATAGATAACTATATATTTTTTGACTTTAGGATTAAAAAGTAAAATTTGCAGTAAACATCATTCAATTATTTGTGTTCTCATTTTTATAAGTATGCTATTTTCCATTCCCATATTTTTATATCTTAATTATTTTATGAAAGTATTTGTATGGATCTATAACGTCGACACGTGCCACTATATAAAGAAATTTTTTGCCAATTATTTTTTGCCCAATACTGTAGTTTATAGGAATAGAGATAATTTATTTAAATATAATATATTACCTTCAGATCATTTCTGTAAACATTTCAGGACGTATATGAACAGTTTTGAAATTTTCAATATATATATATATATATATATATATATATATATATATATATATATATATAATTAGAAGAGAGACGATAAAAAGTTCTGAATATTTTTAGGAAGAAGATAGTTAGTGGAATGGGAAAATATTTTCCTTAAAGAAAAATTTAACTGTGAAAGACGAATATGTATTATTAAAATCCATCATTTATTTCAAATAATTAATAATATAAATTTGTTTTACCTAGAATAATTTATCAAAAGGAAATTAGATAAGAAATTCCTTTTTAAATAATACATCATTACAGCTCGATAAAAATCAATACTGTATGTGAGAGAAGCTTAATAGATTGTTTTAGTTCTCTCCCAGACCGTTTCTACTTTTAGTAATTAAGTAACCTTAAAGGTAATTAAAAATGATAGTTATCATTTACAATTTTACAATACTAAATAAACGTTTTATCTAATGATGTGTTTATAAAAGGCGTTTTGCAAACAGCTTTATTTAAAGTAAAATCTAATTTCTAATTAAGTAAGAAGTCTTGAACACTTTTCCCTACATTTCATTTATTCATTATTTTTCAAATTTTTAAACTCATTATACTTATAATATTTATTATTAAATAATATCTTTTATAAGAATAGAAATTACTGATAAAATAAATGGTCTGCCAGGAGTAATTTAATAAATACCTTATTTTTTAATATTTTAATTTGTAAATTAAACGAAACAACTTCTAGATATTAAAAGAGCTCAAATAAATCTCATACCTTATTTAGGATAAAATATATGAATATTTATGCAAATGCAAAGTCATGATTCCTTTCGAGAATTTTCTATAAATTTTCAAACAGTGCAAACGGTTATATTAGTGATTTCTTCTGATATTAATTTTAACACTATTTAGAAAATTCATCTACTCTATTGAAACCCTTTACCTGGTAACCAATTTTTATTTTAGCGATTTTTTAAGCACAGGGAATCAGGATGAAATATTCAAATATTTGGTTAATATTCAGTAGATAAACATACAGTTCTTTAATGAGGTGTGGGAAAATTTATTTTGAGCATTTATTTAGATCCATGGTAGTGAAGAAATTTTCAAAAATGTAAACACAATGACACCTTTTAATAGGGAAAGTATAGAAAATAAGGTGTTCAAAAAATAATAGTAAAAGAAATGAACCATCGTATATTCTACGCAATACAAGTTTTACACATTTATTACACGTATAAAAATGATTGCTATGGCATATCGGTGTTTCACCATACAACACTTCAGATGCGAAGTTTTACTGTTAAATATTAAGAAATATTTCTATTGAATAATTTCTAAATGTGTATATTATTAACTAACGTTCTAAAAAAATCAATGAATATGCTTTTACATGAGTTAGAGTTGAGAAAATTTATACTTTAGTACAGCTATGTACTTGCTATAATTGAATGTTAATGTTCTTCCACGTACAGAATATTTACCACAGAGCATTTCTACCTGTTGAATTACCGTGAATTAAAGCTGGTATTTTTATATATGAGGCATTCCTACTTGTTTGAATAAATATACTACACTTGAAATCACATTTATAAAAATAATATGATCTTTGGAATAGTGTGTAATAATCAGATTACTATCAATTGTTTTAGCACTCAAGACTTGAGGATAGCATATTAGATTAACTTGAAGTAAAACTTTAAATATTACGCAAAATTCACTAAAATTATACCATGTAGCAATAGCTCATAACCAAAAACCATATCATTTTATCATTCAATTTTCCAAATCTTGCCAATAGTCACTTGCCATTGAAACATAAAGAGGTATATTTAAAAAAATATTTATATTTCTATATGTAGTTCTTATGATTTTATACTTTTTTGTCTTTGGACTTTTGAGGAGCACCATTTGTCATTGATATATTTCAAAATCGCAAAGTATATTATTAATAAAGAGTCATGATCAGTTATAACCTAGCTTCTAGATAAGTAGTGGTATACAATTTTGAGTAAAATAGAAGGAGGTAATTTTCAAATTCGAGATTGCTTCCAAGGAAACCGTGAAACTCATCTATACCAAACCCTGCTTACTATATTTGTGCCAATGAGTTAAAATGACTCTTATTTACGGTAAAGGATGGCAACGAATCCCATCCTGAATTTCTGATTTTACAACTCATAATAATAACTATTTCAGTTAAGTGGGAGATAAAAAAAACCCTCTAACATGTACTGCCAATTTCTGATCACAAATATTGCTATTGAAAAACACTGTGAAAATGAAGATGAAAAATACACTCCTATTTCAGTTAATTGTAACTAACCCCTACACTTCTTGTTAACATTGAAGTTTAAAAACGAAGAACAAATTCCTCATTTAAATTCTCAGTCCAAGTAAAATATTCTTGCTGGCTTTCATTTGACCATCATTAATGAAGACGACTAAATATGAGGTAGAATAATGGAACAGTTCAAACAAATCGGGGGAAATATAAACAGGGTTCATCTAAGTTAAATTTTATTTCTAACACCATTTTGAAGACTTGAATACATTCTATACGCAGATATCTAATAAGTCTCAATTTGAAATGAGCTGACAAGATATCAATACATATCTCAAAGGAAAAGTTTCTCCTGTGTCAGTTATGTAGATTCAAGATTTTCATGCTGCTCTTAAACATACTAATGGATCAATTATATCTTTAAATTAGGTTTTTTTTTCAAGTTTGCTTGAAGTTACATCCCACCGGGTATGTAAATATCATAGTGTTAAGTGATTATATGTCGTTACGAATGATACTGTACCATTGTATCACATTGCTATTAATTTAAATTCAAATATTATTGTGCTGTGAGAGATGTGCATTGTTTTTGGAACTTGTTAAACTAAATGTTCAGACTATTTTTCCGAACATAATAAACATATGCTTTTGAAATGTAACTTTGAAATCTCAAAGTCAAAAACAGAATGGAAATGACTCATAGATTTCTCAATTATTTCAATGTTGAAAATTATCTTTAATTGAAATTTTAAGTACTGAAGCATATTTTAGAACTTTCACATAGGATTGAATATTAGGAGGGATTTCTTCACATTTGGTATCTAAAACTATACAAAGTTAATAAAGTTTGTTCCCGATTAATATTTGCAATTTTGATACATATTAAGATTCAGTTGTTGATGTGAAAAACTTATTTCTAATTATTATAGATATACTAACATTTCTAGTATTAGGAAATTATTAACTAGACAGAAATTCTTGTTGCATTTGTTCATACAGATAATAATGAAAAAAAAGTTTTTAATTGCTTTACTTTCCAGGATAATAAGCTGCGTTTTTGTTTCTTTGTTTCCACGCTATATTTTTTCTTTTATTTAAATATTATATGACATCCTTAAAACCTTAATTTATGGATTCAATGAAAAGAAAAGTCTCGGTAAAGTAAGAAATGTCTCTATAAGTAAGGAAATTTGGAAGTATGAAAAATCCACTTCCAAAAATATGTGAAAAAATAATCCGTTTATATTAAAAATTAAATATACAATTCTTTATATCAAATACACACTCGAATACTCCAATGATCTTCAAATGTTAGTTTATTATGGTTTCTTAGTATTACTCTTTTTAGTAAAAGGTTTTATTTTAAGAAAACATTACAAATTATTAAATCGTATTCAAATAATAAAACTTACAACTGAACTGCAGTAGCTTGTAAACAAAATTTATTCCCAACGATCTAATCCCTTATAAATACTTTAAGTTACACGTGCGCAGTTGTAACCATACTAATATCTTTTTTCTGCAGCTTAGTATCTCTTTGTAATTTTCTCATTTTTACAAGACACGCAAAAAACCAATTGTCAGGTTAATCTAAATGCGTCCCACAGCTGTAAAAAAGAATGAATAAATGAATATTGTATTTCTAGTAATGTGTATTCTTAGCAGTTTTTCCTCGCCAACTACTGCAGTCCATATTTAATATGTATCATGTAACCAAATGAGTTCCTTAGAAATAAATGCATTATATTTTAAACATTGTTAGACTAAAAGACGTCAGTGATAAAGAATTTAATTAACAGTTTACATATTTTTAATTTAAAATAATTCAATGTCTAATTGAAAATCTTCTTTAGAAATGAAATATTAATAGGAAAACGTGAGAAAAATAGTCACGAAAGTACAACCTAAATACATCCAAAACTTACTAGAGAATCGAACTCAAACCACTTAACCTTAACCACTATGCAACCAGGGTGGCTCACGAATTTTAAGTTCATAATTTTGTTTCTTTCTATTCAAAATTCCTTGTTTTAATCAGTATAGTCTCTGTCACAAGGTATCGCAGTAATACGCTTATTTTTTGTAGGTCTATTTACATAAAACTTCATTTTTATTTAAAACTTTAATAGTCTTCAATAGTTTTCAATCGTCACTTTACAATAATTACATGTATGTGCGTATATATGAGTTTCTCTGAAAATTTGGGACAATTTTTCACTCATTTAGTCGCTTTTGCTGTAAATAGATTAAAACATCTCGGAAATCATAGTTATAGAAGGAAAAACAGTATTAACCCTTTGTCTTAAAACAACGTATGAGAGACGTGCTGTGCCTACAGTGAGAACCTCGTATCACACACGTGATGATTCTGTCTGGCCAAAAGTTAAAAGCTCGTATCCGACATGTTATTGTTTTTAGGCGATAAAGTCTTTGTTATTGTGTTTACAGCTGCAATATAAGAGTTGGTCGTTTATTCTTAGGCGTAATTACAATAGAGTATTATATTATATGCAATAAATAATTAACTGTGGGTGCTTAAAGAATTCTTAAAAGAATCTAAAACTTTAACCTAATGGCAAAAAGGAAAATTGATACTAATAATAGTGCTGGAATGTGTCCTGATTACATCTTAGAATCTGAAACAGATACCGATGTGGATACATCTGAAGACAGCATTGTAGTTTGTCCTGTAAAAAAACGTGTGCAAAATTTAGTTAGAGATGAAACTGCTTCTGGTCAAGACGCATGAGAAAAGCTTTCATCGAAAGTGGAACACAAAATCGTCGCTCGATTTATAAGCAAGGGGTTAATAGAAAAAATGTCCATTTAATGTTAAAACTGCGGATTTTTGATACCGAGATTGAATGGTTTACAATTGATTGCTGCACAATTTGGTTTACATAAGAATGTTTCAGATCTGGATCTACTATTAAAGAGTTCCTGAATGGCTACAAATATCCATGCCAGCAATAGGATCCCGAATTGCACCGTCCAGCCCATTCGGTCATCATTTTGCCCCATTAAAGAAAAGTATAAGAAAGTTGCTGAAAAACGTAGACCAGCTTTATGTTTTTTTCCCGTTTTTGATAAAATGCAGTTCTTAATCGTTATGAGTTTTCAAATACAGTTTATATCGTGATTCTTTTTTACCAAACATTATTTTTGTAAGTTTGTATAAAAATGAAAAGAAACAAGAAACTGAAAATGTGTGACTTAAGTCCCCTTCAGGGCTAAAGGCGTAACAAGATTTTTCGCGAATAACCTAAAGTTAACTAGAATTTTTATTGAAGTCTCGACTTTTTCAATAGCGATTCAATGTTAACCTCTCACGAAAAGTCGAATTCAACTTCCTATAACTTGAACTATTTCCGAGAAAATTTTTCAATGTGTTTATACTATTCATTCTCCAATCAACTTTTCGATTGTATTTTAACGTCGGAGCTGGACTTTAAATTTGAATTTATAGATGTTCAGTTTCTACAAAATTTCCTTATCTTTACTTCTGAAGGTTTAAATCTTCGTCTTTGTAAGAAAATGACATTCCTATTCACGTTTTTTATTTTGCTTGAATTTCCCATATGTGTATTTTATTATCTGTTCAAACATTTTCAACGTTGCTTCAACTTTTGTTATTTCAACATTTTGGTATGTCTATTTTTATAATGTAAATTAAAAAAATATCAGTTATATCATTCGATTAATGATGGATATGTTAATTGACAATCCTTGATTTGACTCAACCATGTTGATATCAGTAATAAACAAAATCATATTAGAAAATCCCCATAACTGAATAAGGACTAAATATTTGTAGCATTTTTTCTTCCACCTTTTCTTAAATTTTTGAGCTTTTATGCAGGAAATCAATTTTTTTCAATGTCACAACTAAAAATTCTGTTTGATATAATATTAAATTCCTGAATATAGGAATATGTAAGTACTTCCAAGTAGTTATACATTTAGTTTTATATTGATATCCCATATTTATCCGATTTTATAAGTAAATTGGAATGGTAAGCTAAAATATACATTTATATAGTGTTAAACAACATAAATCTTTGATATCAGTAATAAACAAAATCACACTTGAAGAAAGTCCCTATGACTGAAAAAGTACGAAATATTTGCAGCATTTTTTTCTTCCACATTTCCTTAATTTTTTAACTTTTTGCAAGGACTAAATTTTTTTCAATATCACAACAAAAATTTTGTTTGATATAGTATTAAATTCCTAAAAATAGGAATAGGTAAGTACTTCCAAGTAGTTATACATTTAGTTTTATATTGATATCACATATTTATCTGATTTTATAAGTAAGTTGGAATGGTATGCTAAAATATGCATTTATACAGTGTTAAACAATATAAATCTTTGAGAAATATAATGTATCCATAGTGTACATTTTATACAGAATTTATTTTGCATATCATGATAAAATATACAGAATCATAACCCAAACCCCTTATTGACAGACTTTTATTTGGAGGTGAGTATTTTTTAGAAATATGTACTTTCAGAATGCTTTTCATATATTTCAGTATATACTGTCAAATATATAAAAGGTTTTCTATATAGAAAAATTTTTCACAGTGTCTTTTGTATATTATATATATCGCCTTTCTATAGTATTATATTTTAATAGAAATTTCTTTTAATATCTTACTCATTGTATATAATTAATAGCTTATGAAATAAAAGAAAATTATTGAATTTCTAAAAGAAATTCTTCCTTTAGAAATTCAATAATTTACTTTAGTTTCCAAATTCGACACATAAATACAATAAAGAGCATTACTTAAGTCTTCTACATGATTTGTCTTATTGAATTGGAAATGTTATAAAAATTCTACCATTAATGATATTTTAAATCTTTATCTGTGTTATTGCACATAGGAAGGGGATGTTTTATGATTGTCTTGGAGAACTGAAAAAAAAACTGATGAAAGAATCGTAATTAATTTTTATAGAATTTTATTAATATATGCATGAATACTAAGACTCATAGTGTATCTTTAAAGAAATTTCAATAAAAAGTTCAAAAGTAGTCTCCAAGTCTCCAAGTCCCATGTTAACACTTGTTTATGTTGTTCATTTAATATTTCATACATGAGGATGGCTCCCCAGAAAAGTATTGTTAGTAAGTTTAAATACTGTGTAAATGGAATGGATCCCAAAATGAGATTTTTCTTTGTTTTTGATGTTACTTGGTCAAACCAAGCACGATTGAGCTATATGCTACTCGTATTAAATCGAAGGGGTGTGCCTTTCGTTTTAAACAAGCACCGCAAGGATGAAAGTATAACTAATGCTCAAGTGGTTCCTCGTAATTTAGGATCAGGGTCCAAGCAGGATACAGCTGCCCAAATATATTGTTGCTGTTGTTTCCCCTGCCACGTGACAAACCAAGACGATTGAGCCTGCAGGCTCTCGTATTAAGGCCAGGGGGTGCGCCTTTCGTTTGAATGAGCACCATTAAGATGAAAGAACAACTTCGCTCAAGTAGGTACTCGTCATTTTGAAACAGGGACAGAGTAGAAGACCCATAGACTGTTCCTGTCATCGCTAGACATATTGTATGATAACTTAGAGGACATTGTGACCACGAACAAGTTTTACGTGTCCCCGTCACCTTTATCGAACACGGGGAACCTTACGCCGGCTCGGGTTCCGAACCCGCAACCCTCCAGCTACGAGTCCGTTGTCTTTACGTACTACGCTACCGCAGCTCAATTATAAGATTCAAGAAACTATTTTAAACGTGAAAGTTAATAACTATTACGTATTCAGATATAAATAAGTATGGCTTTTTTTAGTCCATATTATGCAAATTTGGAAAGAAATTGGCACACTTAGGCTTTAAGAGACGTTGATCAACACTTCTTATTTTAAATTGTCAAAAACACCCTTTCAGACCTTTTCAGAACTCACTTTTTTTAACATAGATATTGATTTTCGCTTGGAAATGTACCAGCAGATTTCAAATGTAAGAACATCCAAATGATTATACATCATTATTTCAAATGTAGTTCCCATTTTAAAGCTGGCTATAAAATTTTTGATAAAAACTTAAGACGTCATAATTTAGCTGAAGATAAAATAGCAATCAAACGTCTTTCCAAGTTACAAATGACTTCACGGGATGCGCATTATTACTACAGTTTTGTGACTTCATTCCCTGAAATATCTGATTCATTCATAACTTTTAAATCAAGTTTTTATCATCAGATTTTATCAATCAGGAAATATTTCGTATTCTCACATACTTTAATAATAAAATTTGTATAAATTTAAAATTTATTCTTAAATTATTTTTTATAATACAAAAATAGTTCTGTCAACAAATTTTCTTTGGAAAGTAAAAATTCTCTTAATACCCAAGCATGGAAATTTCTATGTACTCCTATTATTAATATGTGCGCTTGATATTGCTCACAAAATAATCGCTTTTTTACAATAAAGCCTAGAACAAAGAGGTATGGACAATTGGCTTTTTCCGAGTCATTTTTATAATTTAGTGCTCCTTTGACAAATAACGACTTCAATGTACATAGGAAACGTCTATTAATTCTATAGTGACGTTATAATTTTTTTTAAATATCTTCGCATGTTGATTGCTTTGAAATTACTACCAAATGTAGAATTCCGGTAATATCTTGGTAAAAATATACGAAGCCTCTTTAAGAAATACAAAAGGATATAAAAATATTTTTTACAGAAATGTAAAATGGTTGATGTAAAATGTGAGTATTAATCTGAATATTTGTACATATTATAGATTATACTTTTTTAAGTTTTGCTAGACATTAAACAACTTAAATTATGTGACAACATGCAGAAACCACTGAAGATTTCGCTGAACCGATCTCGATAAAAGCAATGCACAGGGAATTGTGAAGGATTGATATAGCTAGTCATACTAAGACCAGAAATCACTTATTTTGTAGGCAGTTGATGATTTAAACAAATATGATGCAGTCAAACTAATCTTACTGCATTTTATTTGCTCTCACACAACACATAGGATTCTAAAAAAGGCACATTTGTTCTCACACACGGTATATAATTTTCATATTTCAAGATATGATGCGTTCATCATATTATAAGACATGGATATTTTCTTTGTTTTGAAAAATCTCCTTAACAATAAACAGTTAAATGTGCAAAACATAAAAACTCTTCCTATAAAAACTATTTCATTCCACTTAGGTTGTTACCCGGAGTGGGATGGACCTTTATTGGATAAGGAGGAACAACATACACCGCATAGAACACCACCGTAGCTTTATCTTTTTGAGTATACGTTTTACTAATATTGATGCTATAGTAATATTCCCAGAAATATTCCTTGGGTTTCCTTTCATATATTACTTAATAAGTATTCAGTTTACATCTCATGAAAAGAATCATCCACCAATCTACACAAACAGTATGGTATATTATATCTTCTAATTTCATATAGATATGAGGTGAATCTGCCATGACTAGTAACGAAGTAGTTTAATATAACATTTTTTTAAAATTTAACTACGTAATTTACTTTATTACATATGTCAAGTGAGCACAAGGCAATGTGACTATGGCACCACCAATCCTAGAAACTTTCCTATATATTTTTAATTATTCGTATATTTTATTACTTATATACAATATTTTATTATTTCTATTCCCTCTATAGTAGACTATTTAGTTTAGAGTACATTTCGTCTGTTGTAAATAAATAAAATATTTTGCCTTAACTGCATGTTTATATAATATTTAAAGTATGTCAGTTGTCTGTTTCACAAGGATATCCACGTAGTTATTGGCAGTTAAACTGATATTGGCTTTCACATAATTGAAACTCATAATTTTTTCTTTACGATTATTGAATAAATTTATAATATTTAAGCAAATATGGGATATAGAAATTATATTTTCTAAACGCATTAAAACTGCCATACTATCAGTTAGATGAAAATAACTTTTTTAGATCTCTCTAAGCCCCATGGATGACAAATACCTCCGCCGGGCCTTTAATTGGTGGTAATAGAGCAATACATTATGCGAGCAATTATAGAGAGTAATTTATGGAATAAATATTTGATTTCTAGCATTATCCTTTGTCAGTACCACAGTATGACTGAAACAGTTTTTATAAGGAATAGATCTAGTGTTTGTGAGGAAAAGGTATACCTCGGAGCGATTTCTTATGCTGTATATCTTCCAGGATATTAAAATTGTATTCTAATTTTAGAAAGCTATAATGTATAATCTACTGAAATTATAGAACATATAATAAAGTGTGAAATTTTGCAAATAAATTAAAATAAATTATTTAGAAAATGTATTTCACATTTTTCTGTAAAAATTTGTTATTACAGCGTAAACAACACACAAATAGATATAAAGAAGCTCCTTCTATTTCAAGATTCAATAATTAAGTTGTAATGTGATATTTTATTCATCGAGGTGCTTTGATACTTTATACAAAAAATATACATTTATGTCCCTAATAAAGCCTTAATATAAAACCTAAAGTATATAACAACCCTTAAAATACACCAAAACAGGAAATAAAAGTTGTATAAAGGTTAAAAGCAAAAGGTATAAACAAGTAAAATATTAAATGTCTAAAGTGCTTGTCATACTTTAAATCAGGAGGCTACTTGAAAAGACAACCAGTCTATAGCATTTAAATTTCCTATCTAGACTGCCAATATTTATTTTAAATATTTCCTTCAGTGGTACGAAGATTTACCTTGCGAGACATGCATTAAATATTTATTTGCAGGCTCTATATGTTAGTTAATTATGCCTCCTACGAAAAACAGGGTACATTTTTGATTACTTGTCGCTTTAAAAACATTGAATACCTCTCTTATGGGATGTGTTTAAATTTAAATTTTTTTTCTTTCTTATTTTTAATACTTAAAGAGCAAAGATGTAGTTTATATATAATGGTATTTTATATAATTACTAATGGTAGTTTATGCATTAATGTAATAGTATTTATAAAATGGAATTTATATATAATTAATTATAGTAATTTCTATAACTAAAGCAGTAATTTATAAATAATATTTATATATAATTATTCATGGTAATTTATGAAATTAAATTAGACATTTCTATATGATGGTATTTAAATATAATTATTCATGGTAGCTAATATAATTAAAATGAAAATTTGTATATAATTATTATAATATCACTATATATTTTAAAAAGTAATCAGTTGGTGTTTCACTAGAATATAAATTATAATACAAATTTATTTTCTTTTATAAACACTTTTATGACCACCTAGCTTTTATTTTAAACTTTTCACAGAACAACACCCATGTATTTTTTAATGGTTGATAGTTTAAAAAAAACAACTTATAAGGTAAAATATTATGGTAAATACTATGCAGTCTGGTCACATTGAAAAGAATGGCAATTATGAGTAGAACTTATATTTTATTTTAGTTAAGTGAACGACATATTTTCACAGTCATAGGCAGAAGATAGAATGAACATCGAGCCACGTTCTGGAACAGTTTCGACTCCAGAGCGAGACGGAGGTGAAATCATTCCCTGAGAAATTAGCTTAGTCGGTGTTATTAACAAGAAAAGGGGGATTAGATCATTGAAAAGTGAACCGGAGACAGTTGGAAAATATGGAGAGAAAATTATGGCAGAAAATTTACAATTATTGCAGAGAAAGTTTTGGAAACGGGTTGGAATAATTTTAAGCCTCGAATACTCCTTTAATTAAGATATATTGTTTCTGGGAAAATAGATTTGAAGGAATAAGATTGGGAGAGAGTTGAATTTTTGTGAGATATTAAAGTATAATGATTTTGATGTATTACACACACGCACACACACACATATATATATGTACGTTCGAATCCTGTCGACTTCTGTAATAAGACAGACTTCACAATGGGTGGTGGTAGTAATGGCCCATAAAATGACACCGTTTAGTTAGACTTTTACTAACATAAAGTGTTGGATAACGGTTCCCACTTCGTTAAAGGGGCAGGAAAAACATAGGGGGTTGGCTAGTATGAAGTTTTAAGTAAAAGTCCCTTAACACCTGGGTCAACATCTCAGTCAAAATCTTGGGGAAAATCTCTAGGAAAATCTGCCTCCGAAAGCATGCATCTCCTTTATGTTTGGAAATTTCCTAAATTGTCCTCTAAGGCAATATAGAGTTAAAATTGTTCAGACTCCTTCTCTGAGGGCGTAAAATGTAGCCCCAGTAGTCAATTTAAATTAGGGGTTAAAAGAGGAAAGCAAAGGAATTTGGGAAGTTTTCCCTTGATTTAAGATTTGAAAACCCCTGAGAATTTTCTCGGGGTGTCTTAGGGGTTTTATACAAAATATACTATCTCAAAATTTAAAAAAACTGGGTCAGAGATAATAATAAAACAAAAAAAAATGAAATAATATTTTTAAAACATAAAAAAGTTATTTTTAGAAAATTGTGATTGCATAAAAAAATAATTTATTCATATATTGTATGGATTCTTGAGTAAATGTAAATGCGTGAAGGTGTTATTGAGAAAATTACTCTTTTAAAACTTTCCTTTACCCTTAAACTTAGGTAACGTACGTTTATATCTAACACAGTTATGACAATAACCATTTTGTTAAATTATTTTGGCTGAATACATTTGCAGTAGTACTCCAATTTTATTTGTTTTTTACTACAAAATTATCTATTGTAATGAAGAAATTTATTCAAACTTTATATTCAATAAAAATTAAAATTAGCTTTAAACTAAATCATAATTCTCTAAAATTCTACAATTTTTATATGTTTTATTTTTTAATGCATAATTACAGAAAAAACATTTAAATTTTATTGTAGCATATTTTCCTATTTTTATTGAATAACATATAAACCAATATTATATAATAGAAAAATAATAAATGTATATTAATTTGCTTTTAAATTAATCAATTTGTATGCTTTTCATGCACCATTTACTCTTCTTAAAAAATGTACGTTTGAACTTCATATTGTATTTCATTAACTTTAATAAAATGTCACTTTAACTAAAGCTTTGAAACGTTTTGTTTCCCTATTGTTTGAGTTCAAAGTTCATTTTTCGAAAAGAAGATCCACTTATCTCGTTTATAAAGATAACAAAACCAAGAGATTTATAGTTTGAATATCTCGCTTTTATCTTCATTTCATTACACTGAACAAAACTATCTTGTTTCATAGTATTTTTATATCTTATCAGCAGTTTTTAAATATTTATTTGTACTATTTTCTTGCATTTATATTTTAGAGCTATTTTTAACAGAATAATTTTTGTTTAGTTAAAATGTTTATAATTTTGTTTAATTATTATAAATTGTTTTAATTGGTAATTTACTACGAAAAGGGTTAAAAATTAGGCAATTCAAAACCATACAAAGGTAACGTATTTTTTATCAATAAGGAATATTTTTTTATTCACAAAATTCTCTGGTGATCAGTAATTGGTGCCTGATTAAGAGAGTAAATAAGTTTTTCAAATACACAATCACACGACTAATATACATAAAAGATTAAGATTTCTACAGATAAAACTGTTGAAACTTCATATTGTGTCGTCATAAATATTGTGCAAATCCTAAATATGTAGGAAATAAATAAGTATATTATTTTGACCAAATGAAATATATAGCTTTATAAATGTTTAATAATGCTTTATATGTAAATTTAAATTTTTTTGTTCTGCCGTTTAATGAGTTTCGTTTCATGGAATAGCAAAAAATTAATTTTAGCTCTATTTTAACATGTTAATATGATATGTTTCTATGTTAATATGAAAATTTTCTTATTTTATACTTTTCTTTAGGAATATACTAAATTAATGCGTATTAATCACAGTAAGGTTATAGTAACAAATTCTGTAATGTTTTATCAAATACTTATTTATTAGCTTTTATCAGCAAAATTCCACATATTTATGTAATTTTAACCCATAATTTAAAATATATTAATATTTCTTAACTCACCTTTCAATAATATATGCTTGTCACCCAAATGCTTTTATTAAGAGCGGCTGAAAAGTATTTAAATATCAATCAGATTAGGTTAATAAAGCTTTAGTTTATGTTACTAATTATAATAATTCATATGTAAAATAATATTTTTTGCTGAAATATCCAAATAAAATTTTTAAAAAACTTACGTTCGAGTGAAAAATTAAAAAAAAATTCCTGTTGTTTGTTTAAAAAAAAAGAAAAAAAAGTTCCCTAAATGTGGCGTCAACAGTAGTTGCATTTTCTTGTGTACTAGATGTGTAAAACTTTTACCAACGACTTTTCAGAATTCTACTATGTGAATACAGTTGGTATAAAAATATCATAGAATAACTATAATATTACTATACTACTACTAATCTTATACTAGTACTATACAATAGTAGAGAGAATCGTGTTATAGAATTATTTACTAATGTTTAAATACTAACCATATCATTTTGTTAAATCTTCAATATTAAGTTTTTCTTCCAGTTGATAAATATTTACTTCAGATGAGACTGTGAATTTAGAATGGGAATTCCAAATCTAAATGAATATTCTAAGAAATCAGACTTTAAACAATTAAAGTTGGATTTTTCGGAATATTTATTTATGTATTTAATTTATGATTCCACACGGAATATAATTTCTTACTTTTTCTGAAATTAAATCTTAGCAAGGTTTTTCATCACACTGGTTAATAACGGCTCGCCTAGGTCTTGAATAAAACAGATATAAAATCCAAATTCTCATTAAACTTAACTCATATTGATAGTAAACGATTACAAAAAGCAATATCTTATAATATAGCATTCATTTGTGTGTGTTATTTTTAATTTTGGATGAAAATATAATTTTTAACAAATTAATTGAAAGTTATGTTGAAATATTGTCAGCTTCATTAGACAATACATTAAACATTGATTTGTTAACTTGAATTAAAAGTTATTTTCAAGTGCTTAATAAATATTGGTTGTGGTAATTATATAGGGAATTATTACTGAGTCATCATCCTCTATAATTCATTGAGCTATAACTTCCTATTAATAATTTCTTTATTAATACTTTGTAATCTTAGCCTGAGTGTTACTCGGGTTGCTATATTTGTCGAACTAAACTGCCTCTTGGGGTCAAATTTTAACTCCTTGAAGTATAAAACTCCTGCTCATTTCCTTTCATCATCACTTTAGATAATATATATATAATCTTTTCATCAAATATTTTATAAAAAACCAACGAGAATTTTTAACGGTTGTTGCAAGAGATCAAATGAAAAAGGTAATTAAAGACAGAAAAAAAATTGGCCTATTTGAAACCTTTGTGTGGTTTCTCTTAGGTAAATTCTTATTTTGGAATATGTCATTTTGATAATTATCAATTGTTTTCCTAGTCATTTACTAAGAAAAGCTGCAGATTTTTGTTGACAAATTTTTATTCGTTTATTTAAAAAATTATATAAAAAACTGAATTTATTAATGAAGCCTTTTTTGAACCTGTATATCTTTCTATTTTTAATAATTTCACCTTAATTATTATTTTATAGTAAATTTAAACAGTTTCTACATTTTTAATAAAAGCAGTTTGAAATTTCCAATAAAAAGATAATTAAGATTTCACACTAAAACAGTTGAATGGGTTATTTTTACCCCAAATCAATTTTTTTACTAATGAAATTACTAATGAAATTCTAAAAAATCCTTCGATTTTCCTATCATTATATTAATATCAATTTATGAAAATAGGATACTTTAAATGCTTATTAGGTTGTGTTTTTAATGATTATACCTAAAACTGAGAAATGGCTCATTTTGATCCCATTATAGCCAAAATTTAATGATAATATTGCACAATACTTCTAAAAGTTTTGCAATTAAACATTTCTTGAAATGGGAAATCATTTTATATTTACTTTTCATTCTTCATGTGTAATCGAAATTCCTGATTATGCTATGAGAAATAGTTCTGATTCAGAACTATACCTCAAGGTCAAATGGTCGACATAGAAGGTTAATACGGAGAATCAGAGACATGTTAGTAATAACAGAAGGACTAAGAGTTTTTTGTAGCTCCAGAAGACACTGTTTCAAAGCATATTAATCTTTGCAACGTTTTGATAATATATGTTGAATAAATGGTAAATAATTGTTTTTCAACTAGGAGAGGAATCCCGTTATGAGTTTGTGTGGGAGAAAATGTTTCTTGTTAGTGAATTCGAAGTGCACTCCACGCTGTTTAAATTTTTGGCCCATTGAATGGAATCTAAAGTCTGCTCCTGGTGCAATGTTACCATTACCAATTTGTTAGTCTGTTGGGATAATATTAAATTTTTATGATTTTAGAAACATAAATGCATGCTTATTTGTTATTTATGTCTGGATAAAGATTGAGAAAACCCCTGGAATACTTTCTCCGAATACTTCGTTTCGTGTTTGATAGAACCTTTCGAAAACCATTTTTTTAACCATTTTATTTTTATGTTATTTTTTAAATCGATTACCATCAGTAGATGAAATTTAAAACTGTTTGTCTGATAATACTCATTTACGAGAGAGCTATTGTGCAAAAATAAACTACACAGATAAGCTTCAAAGTCATATGTGTTGATTTAGTTCTAAATTAAAGTTTAATGTGATTGACTTTATCCTATATCATGCATTTAAAAACTCAACAAAAACTGCCAAGATAATTTATGTATTCAGATATTATAATTTATGTACATAATTGAAAAATTATTTTATTTTTTAATTTTCTCCACCAAGGAAATCTATATGACGCAACTAAACCACAGCTTTTACAACAAGAGATAACCGTGCTTTAAAAATATCAGTCTGTGATATCTGTACTTGCCCGTTGTTTCTTTTAAAAATATGAAGAAAATTAAATAAATATTATTTCGATTATATCTTTCGATTGACCCAGGGAACAGTCTTCCAAAATATGTTGCTTGTGTGGTCGATTGATCTCGTTTTGCATTGTTGAGTTAGCAAATGAATGGTAGTTGTATGGTACAATTTTATAGGCAGATATGGGCAATATAAACAAACAAATATCATATATCTAAGGAAAATAATACCAGTGATAAGGAAAATACCAAGTACACCAGGCTCACCAAGACTGATGTTGATTTCCTGAAAAAATTATATATATATATGTTTTCATATGTTTCTTACCAATACTACTACTGAAGAACATGTACAAGATTACCCACGAATTTCTCAGGACTTTGAAATACAGTTGTTTTTCTCCCAGGAAAAATTATGCATGAAATGTTGTGCTGCATTAGACATCATTCAGTGAATAGCAGAGTATAAGCTACAGGAAAAGAGAGGATACAAAAGAAAAATATACATTATCGACTGATAATAACATTGATCAGAGACAGGGAAAGTGAAATATAAATATTACTTTACTTAACTTTTAACAAAAATAAATTTATTAATGTAATAGTAACATCGTTACTTAGCCAAAACAGAATATAGCGATGTAATGTCAGAAAATCTCCAATATCAAATGTACATTTCTGTCACTGTATATAAAATTTCTTACTCCAGTCCGGAATCTTACTCCAGTGGGAAAAAAATATGCCTGATTTGGAAGTGAATGAATGAATATAGCACCACAATTCAAACATTACAAAAGTTTCAACAACTGCATTTGAAATGTAATTTAATAATTCCTAAATTGTGAATAATCTAACACTCATGATTTATTTACATACTTAAATCGTTTTATAAAATTAAAGTTGAACAATAAATCAAGTATGTATAATTGATTTAACCATTGCAGATAAAAGTTTTGAAGAAATAATAGAAAGTCCAATTACATATGCAAATCGACTCTTATACAACATAGAAAGGTAAAAACAGCTCATACATGAAACTAAAGTGACATTAATTGATAAATTTCACATCTTTCATCGAGGGCTTTTAAATTTGCTTGGACTGTTTTAACTGATATTTGGAACAAATAAACATTATTCTAAAGCCGAATGTCTGAATATATTGTGATTGTTCAATAACCAATACTCATGGAAAGGCTAAAATCTCGGATGAGAGACGAAAATGACAGATTTATGGATTAATTAGTTAAATATGAAGCTAAAAATATTTTCCAGCAAAATTTATTATTGAAATTGGGATATACACTGGACACATATTGCTCATCTTATTTTAAAATTACATCAAAATAAAATAAAACATAATAAGCCATACTTTCTCCATTTATTTGGATTTTTAACGAATAACAGATGATCGGCGATTCAAAGTTGCTTTGGATATTCTGAATTACATAAATTTCCAAAGATAAAAATTATTAGCTTTATAAAATTTTCTTTTTACTCAGAGTTAACACAAATCAGAAATTAATATCAGGAGTTATACATGATGATTTATTGTCAGAAAATTTTAGATCACGAGTAGAACTTATAATGGTATATTTTCGTTTAAAAATTCACTTTTACAAAGTTAATTACAAAATCACTTCACAGATGAAATAAAGATTCATTTAAAGCATTCAAGAATCAGATTCTTTTACATTATTCAATCTTCCATTGCATATACACCTCGAATATTAATATATACGGAACCCACATCCTGGTGACAATATTTTGACTTTATACGAAATAAAGTATGTTTGAACATATAAGGAATTTTACTAATACTTTTCTCTCAAAAGAGACACTTGAAATAAGAATGCCAACTGACAGATAGTATCTAACAGCGTAAATGTAAATAAGTTATTAAAATTTAAATAATATATTATTCTGGGTTTAAACTAAATTTATCTTTTTAGCTGTGTACGAAAAAAGTAGATGGTTTTGTTTTAAGTCTTCTTATCATAAGCATTTTATGCTTTTCTTAGAAAGGTTTTTCATATAATTGAAATAAATACCTCCTTCGAAGCATTTTATCTAATTAAATGGAGTGTTGTTACGTCAGTAGAACCTATAGTTTCAAGTAGATAAAATGCTCTTGTTAGAAGAATAAAAAATACGAAATATTAAATATAAACATGAGGTCTAATAGCCCAGTCACTTATTTTTCTCTTTAATGTATTTTCTTTACCTTAGCATATCGTTTTAAAGTATTCTCTTTAAAGTCGTTTTAAAGAAATACATTTTGAGTTTTTATAATTAATCATTTTAAAATTGCGTTTTTGTAAAATGCGTTACTGCTGTAACAGAAAACGAGAATTGTTTAATCTCTTCACTTATTTTAAATTTAAGGTGTAGGGTAAGAACTAAAACGGTATCCTTAAATTTATATATATATATATATATATATATATATATATATATATATATATATATATATATATATATTATATATATATATACATATAATATTAGATTTCAGTTGTTCAATAATTTAGAATATCTTTGAGAACTTATAAATACTTGTTAATCAGTATCTAAATAAAAAAATTTTATTTTAAAATGCAGTTTTTAAATTCGACAGTAGAAATTTAATAAATATCTTTTACTTTGAATTCTCATAAAGTCGTTTTAAAGTAATACATTTTGAGATTTTATAATCAATCATTTTAAAATTGCATTTTTGTAAAATGCATTATTGCTGTAAAAGAAAACTAGAATTTTTTAATAGCTTCACTTATTTTAAATTTAAGGTTTAGGGTAAGAACTAAAACAGTATCCTTAAATTTATATATATATATATATATATATATATATATATATATATATATATATATATATATATATATATTTAAAATTGCATTTTTGTAAAATGTATTATTGCTGTAAAAGAAAAGTAAAATCTTTAATAGCTTCACTTATTTTAAATTTAAGGTTTAGGGTTAGAACTAAAACAGTATCCTTAAATTTATATATATATATATATATATATATATATATATATATATAATACTAGATTTCAGTTGTTCAATAATTTGGCTTATCTTTGAGAACTTATAAACAGATGTTAATCAGTATCTAAATAAAGAATTTTACTTTAATTTTACATTAAAATGCAGTTGTTAAATTGAACAGTAGAAATTAAATAAATATCTTTTACTTTGAGTTCTAGGGCTTTCAAAGTCTTCAAATATTTTATACATTCTTCCCAGTATATCTTCCGTTTAAATACCACAATAAATTTTCAATCAATTATATTTCAGAGGGAAAAGTTCTACGAAGTCTCTGACGAACAAAGCAGAACTTCCCTAGAAAGACAACTTTAGTACAATACAGAAATATTAGCATGGCTTTCAAGATTTATGATCACAGAGGTCACACTTGAATGGATGATGTATTTATATTGACATCTCGACCGCAACAAAATTCATATCCAATTTTCGTTCTCTGACAGAATGTTCCGATGAAGGAATATTTTGTAACTGCTATCGTGCTGAATTCGTAATATTTTCTTTCAACTAGTATAATAAGTATAAATTACTGAAGCAATTTTTTAATTGATTATTTTCCGAAAGTTTCTTGAAAGTCATCCACTAAGTGTAATTTAATTAATATTACTTAACTTCCACTCTTCTATTCAGTTTTTCATTCAAGTAAAAATATAATATGATTTTTGATGAAAGCAAACTTTAAAGAAAAACATTTTAGCTTTAAATGAGTTTTCTGAAGAAATTTAATTCTACAGTAAGTTTTCTAATATCTTCGTCCAGCCTTTGGCACGTTTAACTCATTCCTCTCCAAATTATTGTTCATTTTTGTTACCAGCTGCTGTAAATCCTTTTAAGTATTTCAAATGTTCTTTAACTAAAAAATAGGGCAATTTAAACTAATAACTAAAAAGTTAAATTCAATTAAATACCAATTTTATTTACAGTAATTCCCATTTCCCACAAAAAAGTGGTTTGACTTCGTCCTCCAGGTACCTTTCTACTTGAGCATCTATTTGTTTGGATTTAATAAAATGTCGAGTGACACTCCACAAATGAGATCATAAGATAAAATTGATGTCGAGTTACACTCGACTTAGGAGTGTTAAGGATTTGTGTAGAAGATAATTCTTTCCAGCACGATTGAAACAAGTTTGTAGACTTTGCCCACATCGTTTTCTAGTTTTCATAGTTTTGCATTTCCAGTTTGTTAAGAAATGATTTATCAAGATTCCACTGTGTTTGTGTGATGACAAAATTGATCTTTATAAGAGCACTTTGGTTAGTAAATATCTAATTGATTTTAAGAGTAAAATGTTCTATTGCTAAAAACTTATCTAGTTTATAATAAAATTATCTAAAATATCAAATTGAATTCATAGGATTTGAACCACAGAATAAATGTATATCTTACATTTATAATTTAGTTCTAAACAGATAAACATTCACAAAAGCTATGAAAGTGATTAAATATTTTAGATATTTATTTAGAAATACTGATAACATATTTAGAGATTAATTCTACTTATAATCAAGAATTTTTAGGGTTAAATAAAAAGGATTTTTCCCTCTCAAATAATACTATGGCGATACAATTCAATTAAACACATATCTTAATTATTATATATATATATATATATATATATATATATATATATATATATATATATATATATATATATATATATGTGTGTGTGTGTGTGTGTGTGTGTGTGTATTTTAAGGAAAAGAAAAGTTAAAATTTAATACCTTAGTTCAGAAGAGAGCCATACCTTAAAGTTGTAATAGATAGCACATATTAATTTTTGGAATTTTGTTCAAAATATATTAAAATATATTCCATTACTATGTTACATTACATTACGGGTGGTAAAAAGCATTGCAGGAACAAAGGAATATCAGTACGAACATCAGAATAATTCAATAGTAATCTGTGAGCAATAACTTCCAATTACAAACCATGCTGGTTATTATAAATCCCTTTATATTGTATTTAAAGAAAATAAATTATTGAGTAATATAACAAAGTATAAAGATTGTTAATTTTAGATTCTACCACTTATTTTTGCACAGTATTTGTAGTCTTAAAAAATCTCCTGCTTAATAAATGCACATCATTCTAGATATAAATTAGTAGACTTTATATGTTACGTGCTACATTTCATTAGTACTAATTTTCAATAGAAGGCTAGTCAAGGACATGAATAAAGAACCGAAATTGTATGTAAATAATTTATACCAAATTATCTTAAACTATGCCCATTTTCACAGCAAATATTGTGATGCAAATAATGTCCTAACTATAAAATACTTAGAAAAAATAAATATTTTCCAATAGTTGCAGCACTTTGAAATTTATATTTCTGCATTTCGCAGCAGACTCTATTTCTGAAATATTGATCCAAAATGGAAAAGCCTATCATTTGTTCTCTAAATGCTGATATTTGGGGTTTCCCGAGTCGCAAAATAAAACCAAATACAAAATCATGATTATAGATTGACAATCAGTTTCAGCGTCTGCGTGGAGTTTTTACAGGGAAAGAGACAAGTGCAAAATCAATATTTCGTTGAGATACCCGAATATAACTTGAAAAAGATATGACCATGTCGTATCACATTTATGCTCCATGGAGCAAGTAGAAAGAAATTTCAGAGTCATGGATGGAATTTTGGTCACCATTTCTTGCGTGATATTTGAAGTCTACATAGTTTAAAAAAAACTGTGAATGTGCAGATAAGAGCCGAATTAGGACATTCTCGAAAGTAAATCAGAAAATTCTATATTATTACTTAAAGTAGATTATTAGCAAATAAAAGTGTTTAGAAATAAGTCTTGAGAGATGCATGATGCCATTCATCTGAAATCTACACTTGAAATGATTAAGAAGAATCTTTTATGAAAGATATTTAAAATGTACTACTATTATAACTTTTCATTTAAATGTAATACTAAAAGCAGTTGCTTCAGAATTCTAATTCACATGAAGTAAATTAATTAAAACTAATATTTTGGACGAAATTCTCGCTCCTCAGTTCTTTTACGTTTTAAAGATTATTTTAATACTTCGTATGGACTGGTTGTCACATTTTATAGAAATGATAATCTGGAAGATTTAGAAACCTAAAAGTGTGAAAGTGTACCTAAATTATAAAAGATATATTTGTATATTCCCCTCCTAGGCAGTAAGGTTGTTGCATTATAAAGTACACCTAGCATTAAATATTTTGCATATGGGCTTTATGAAAAGAAGGAATCTATTTAATATCCACTGCATTATGAAAAAAAATATTTTTAGAGTTATATCTGTCGTGGAAACTACAGATATGGCTTGATTGTATAACAGATTGATTATATGACAGATTATGCATTGGATCTACTATGTTTTAAATACTATCTGACGATTTTGAAAATAATCTGAGGAAATTAAGTTTTACATACAGACCCTCTTAAAGTAAAGTGTATACGTACTTAACAAATGGGACTTATTTTTATATCTATGTAACTAATACTGCACTTAAAAAACTATATCTCATAAGATAAGTATTTTGATTTCTGTGTCCTTTCCACGAATTAACAAAATTATTGTTTTAATCGTGAATTTTATTTGTAAAGCAGATACTACTCACAATAATACTACATTCATGAGATTAACTGTAAATGCTAGTAAATAGTAAATGTTTGGGCGGTCTACTCGTTAAACCTTACATTAGTTTCTTTAATTTAGCATAAATTAAATCCAAAATACAACATCTTCCATGCTAATTTGTTTTCTTTTTTAAAAAATAAATTTGTTATTATTTTGCTGTTACTTTAATTTTATAACTAATATTGCATTTTAATTGCTTTCATTTTATAAATATCATAGCAAGGAAAACAGCAGTGTAACACTGCCGTATATAGCAAAAATTTTATTTTATGACAATAAACTGTATTTTTTGTAGTTAATTTTATTTTCAAATATTGTAATATTTGAAAGAATTCACTAAGTAAATGAATTCAGTTTGACATTGCAAGCAAATATCTATGTATTTAAAGTTGAAACTTTAAGAAACTCAAGGGGTACAAAGTACGTGATTTTGCAGTATTTTTGTCCTAACTGAAATTTAACTGTTAAATTCTGAAAAATAAAAAAGATATATTTACATAAAAGCTATAATAAAATTACATAAATTCAGTAACAATTAACCATTTATAGTTTCAAAATAATGCATCAGATATTTTTTAATTTAAACTAAAGAAAAATACTGTATAAACGGAAAATAGTTTTAAAATACAGAATTTTCCCTTCTCTCTATATATGTATAAACATGCATTAAGTAGATCCTCATTTCAGTAGATTTTTGAAGTGTGCAGAAAATATGAAACATGTGATATTTGAAATATATATTATGTAACAATAACTAATTCTGTTTCCATAACATCGAAAGATAATCATTATATTTTTCCGTTAGAAAATTTTGTATTTGAGCATTTCAACTCATAATGTATGATAATTATATTAGAAATCTTACGTGGGTGGCAGTCAATAATTTGCATAATGCTGTCATTCTTTTGCACTCTTTAACTATATTTTTGATTATTATTACAGCATCAACATTTTACGCCAGGTCTTAGTAAAGTTTTAAAATTAAGAATGGCTTATGATTTGTATTTTTGAAATGATGTAAGTGAATGGGATAATTTCCCTCAAGCTTTAGAAAGTTGTAAACATGTATTTAATGGAACTTTACTAAATTTCTATGATTTTTTTGACATTAAAAAATATTTAACTTTTCGTTCTATACCAACGCTTTCTTTACAAGACTCTTTTTATTCATTAAGTATTTAGTAGAAAGTATATAAATATTATTACTTTATTTTATGAATAATATTAATTTCAAAATTTAGCTTATACAAATGCTTTAAATAATCTACTTTTTATATTAATTTAAAATCTAAAATTTTATGATAATATTCATTAAAGCAACTGATCTGTCTGTAATATCTGTGTATAATATTTTTACATTAAAAGTAAATTAAAGGCAGTTTTACAGTAAAAAGTCTCAATTATACGTAATAAACCAAGGATTGAAAGTATTTAATATCGTAGATTTTAAATTGATTAACTAGAAAACTAAGTTCATGTTCAATATTTTAGTAACATATTGCAAAGTAACTTTCTTCTAATATTATACATGGTGGACACTCTAAATGTTAATTCCGATAACTGGTCATTTTATCTTCTAGAAAAGATTACTAATATATAGCAATTTTTTTCTTTTTTAACTGATGTCATAACGCAAAGAGGGTAATTCTAGAGAAAATGCACTTTTTACAACTAACTTTCTCGTAACAATTTTTTCTTACAAAGTTCAATGGTTATTCACCTTCATGTAATTTTCGGTTCTTTGGAAGGGATTTTTTTTCAATAAATGGGATATAGCAGTTTATAAAACTATTAAATCATACAAAGGATGTTCAGGCTTACACTGGATTTTTCATAGATGTTTAAGATTAGATACTAATGTTTAAGATATTAATAATTAAAATAGTGCGATGAACTTTACAAATATAAAACATTATATTCATCTTTTATTCTGTTATTTGTTCTTTCAATTCCTCTATAAAACAATTTATTATTTTATCTGCTATTTAAAAAAATTAAAATTGCAGTCTATTTATCACGCAGTCATACTTTTTTCACAAACTAGAGATTAACCTTTAAAATGTGAATACATTTTTGTCAATAATTAGCTAGACAGAATATTTGTATGTGAAATGTCAGAAACAATATTCATATTCTTATTTTTGTTTTTATTATACATGACATTTCCTACAGAAAATGAATTATTAAAACAAGTTTTCAACTCTTATCTTTCTATATGACACGTGAAAAAATCATAAATACTGCCTATTTAGCAATATCTCTAAAAGTAAACTTCATTCTCTACATTTGCGAATAGAATAAATGTTTCCCATTATCTATCTTCATTTCCATAAATAGTGAAGAAAGCCATATTTACCAAAATTATTGGCAAAAGAGGAAACGGCGAAATTGCAAAGATTTTGCAAGACATCAATCTTTATCTGATAAATCGCTCAACGAATCAAAGACGAAATTAACTTTCGTCTTTTGCGATTCTTTAGCATTGAGTTTGTTTCTCCTTCTTCCCAGGGTTTAAATGGGATAGTGTGGGAAATATAAACTGTGTTTCCATTATTCATGAGATGATACTTCAAATTTATCGAATTTAGATAAACGCGAATTTTGCGTGACAATATGTAACGCCTGCGTACAATCGGATTGATTAAGGTAAATACGCGGCAGGTGAGATTTAAGTCGGCGTTCGCTCAGGCGTTCAAAGATTGAAATACAAATGGAAATAAATATTTCGTTTATGAATCATAATATAAAATTCATAAGGTCTAAATATTTAACATATTTTATTCTGAAGACCTATATAGTTTAATATGCATGAGTTTTTAATAGTTTATTGATTGATTTTGATGCCCACAGACAGGTGAATTAAAATAATTGTACGTTTTGTACGCTATCTTATTCATGTATGCATAAATGTACTTGAACTTGTGCATATTTTAACCCTTCTTCTTTTATAAGAGAGTCTATATAATCTTTGAAGAAGGTGTTAAAAATAAAAGCTATTATAGCTAGTAATATTATACTTATAATATTAAAAAAAAACCTAAGTTATATAAGAGGGATTTAAGAAAATACTCGTATGCTCCATTATTTTCTTATATATTTATATATATATTGTTTATAAAATAAAATAATTATATACTAAACAAATATAAAAATAAATACATGTTTTAATATAAATTAGAAAAAAATTATTCACGTAATGTTGAATCATTAAGGACTTTCAATATAACATGCTTTAACTTTGCTTTACTACTCTGTAGAAAATATTCATAACGTAAGTAAACATTGATTAACTTTATAGACAGACCTCAAATGTTTCCTCCGTTTCCCAAGCATACTTTTTATCTACTTTCGTTAACAATTTAAATCTTATTCTTAATAACTACGTTACTTAGATTTAAATAGATTAAACAACTAATAGAAACATATAGTGAAATTCTGAAAATAAAACTGAATACTTATCTTCACTAAAGAAATTCAGTTTAAATTTCAGTATAAAATCCTTAAATAGCACCCTTTATATCACTTGAGATGTTATATAGTGTATTGTGAAATGCGACAGACAAATTCAGTGGGATGATATAAGGTAAGAAAAGGAGGAAAAATTAGCACAGAACATGGTGTCGCAGACTACATTTAGTAAGTGAAAATTGGAAAAATATTATCAAGGATGTTAAGTCAAGTAGAACCAAATGGGTCATTAAGAAATTAAAACAATTAAATGAAGTAAAGCATATTTACAATAAGGGTAATACATCACGATACAATTTCAAAAATGAGACGCATATGGAGGTTTACAGGAATTGCTCTAAGTTGAGGACACAAAGGTCAGGGCATAGTTGACTAAGCAGTACTGTACTATAACCTTTGATTCCTTGAATTCGAACAAATCATCTAAAACTCCCTCTAAGTCTTATTTCTGACATTTTTCTCTTAGATATTGTCCGTACTATAATTCTGCTTTTCGTCAAATAAATACTTTTCTTATTGGCCCTTATCGTTTCATTTGACCCTCCACATTTCATCCCCTAGTAGCTTACCATCATACCTCTCAATATACCAGTCGAAATTGACAACACTATGTAAACAAATCGCACGTGGATGACAAATGTATTTTTAGTACTTATATATTTATCAGGTCAATTCTCCTTTGGTTTAGATTTATTTTTAATCCTAGAAACGTCTTATAACATCTTTATAATATTAAAGTTTATCTAAAATTTAAAGATTTAAATTTTTTAAATGTTTAAAGATTTTTTGTAATGTGTTTTGAATTAAACTTGCTTCATTTCTTTAACTAGATAATGAGTACTTTAAAAAAATTTCTCTGCAATGTTGTAAATCAAATTCGTTTATAAAAAAGTATCCTTTATTATAATAATTAAGTGTGGAAACTACGGGAGAACAGTAAATACATTCTATGTAATAAATAATTCACTCCGAACATACCTATCATGCGAATACTTACTTTCAGTATATTTTTTACAAATGTTTGAGAAAAGGTCTGTAGGATAAAATAACAAAATTATGTAAAAGGACAAAAATATATTGCTTAGTGTTTTTTAATTTTTTCCCTACTGGTTATCATTTGGCATACAATGTTTAAAAGATGGGGGGGGGGGGGGGGGGGGGGGGGGGGGGGGGGGGGGGGGGGGGGGGGGGGGGGGGGGGGGGGGGGGGGGGGGGGGGGGGGGGGGGGGGGGGGGGTGGGGGGGGGGGGGGGGGGGGGGGGGGAATAAAATATACATTAATGCAATTTTATGTACCAAAAATCTTTCATACTTTAAACTGGCTATTAAATGATATTTTAAAAACTTCAAAATATTTTAATCCAGTATACTGTGAAATAAATATATTTATCTCAATCCGAAATTTATAATTTTATATAAACATTAAATGCTTCTTATTATATGATTATAATTAAAATTGTGCTTTCGAAACGGTACAAAAGAGCTAGTCTTAAGAATGGCTTGATAATCAATACCTGTATAAACATAAAGCAATAGAAATTTATATGTTTCAGAAAACACCTTAGTTCAAAATACTGTCTGAAGCGTAAATAACTCACTGTTATCATTAAATTTCAATCTTTCAGTTGCAGAGTCCTGAATTTCTGAGAAGCCGAATAAGGGAACTACATGAATAGCGAATTTTTATCACATATATAATATGCATATCACACCATTAAATTAGAGTGTGAAACATTATATATTGTTATTAATATATAAGCATCTATATTATAACTACAACAGTGCTGAATATTGATAAAATTGTGTACTCTTATTTAGTTTGCTAAACAAATCCCCGATGTTTCTTCTATATCAAAGTTTTGGTTATTTTGAACAATGATTCTATTTTACAGGAAATTGAAGCTCAACTTTAATTACAATTACTCTGTTTTATATTGTCACGGGTATAAAATAAATTTATATTGTTATAGCAGTTCTTTAAATAAATGTGATTAAAAACCTAAATAAAAATATATTTACCAATCTTTTTTTCAATTTCCCATTTTTTCTTTGGCTTTAAAGATTTAATAATATGCGTTGATTAAAATGTATTTAAAGTAAAAATATTAATTATAAAAGAAATTATTTTTATATTATGATTTTTCTTTAAGGAAATATATTAATAGTAAATTTATCAATAATATAAGTGTATAAAAGTGATATTAATTTCAAAATGAATATTTAGAACTGTATAATAAAGTTTCCCTAATACTAAATATAATCTTAATTCCAGGATCAAAATCTTTAGTCAAAATTATCTTTTTAAAAAATAACTAGTTGTGGATATAAGGTCAGTCAGCATATGGCTATTTTAATTCTTAACCCAAAAAAGTAATCCATACATATATGCAAAATTGAAAATATATTCATCACTCATTCCATTTAATTACAGACTTATAACACTTGATAGTAAGACTTGATAGTGTGGCAATAAAGACAAAATAATACGAAGATTTTTATTTTTTTAATTATCTCGGTGATATTCACTTCATATATTTTTCATTTGCGACTGAAATTTTATTAAATTATCTTCTAACTTTTAAACCAATATAATTCAATAAAACATAATCAAAGTTTTTAAACTCTTATATTTATTTTACGTGTACAATCAAACCTTCCTGCGCATAATAAATAAACTTATTTTTACAAATTACTGTTACTAAGATATAATTTTTTTATATAGATAACAAGAAGGTAAAAAATTAAAATATTCATCACAACCCATCTTCCACATAATTATTGCATGATATATTATTATGTCAAATATATACTTTAACAATGATGTATTAGCAAATTCTCACATACGTTTATAATATATTTCAATCATTTCTGATTTAATTAGCTAATACTGTCACTCATAACTTGAAAGTTCCTTGCAAAATTTGTATAAAAATAATTAGGTGTTATTTTTTATCCATGCAGCAAAATTAATTGAAAACTTTTTCAGTAGCTTTAAGGTATAAGCGTAGGATACTGTCAAGACTAGTACTTAATTTTTAAAAAAATACATACAGAGTGTATAAATGTGTTGCAAATCATAATTATAGTTTTAATATATAATCATGGTTATATTTAAAGTAATTATGGAATACAGTAATTTTATTCGTGAATATTTGTTAATTTTCATTTCATTTATACGGTAAATGACCTTTTTCATAAAATATCATAAAAAATTATAACACATGAGAATAGTTCCTTTGTAAATTACTAAGCCTATTAATATAATAATAAAAGTTTCGCAGTACAGTGTCTTAAAGGATTTAAACGGGGTATGAATCAGGAAGAAATACTTGTGAGCAACGTTTGAGCTTTGTTAACAGCTTAAGCTATAATGAGGACAGAAAGAATTATGATACCGAAAAAATTATGATATGTAGGAGAGGGAAATAAGAAATTACTGCATTATGTTCAGTAATTGCCCATATTTATTTTATATTGTCAACCTTTTCCAACGTAATTCATTCATAATATTGTTAAATGAGATAAAAATATCATTTGAATATTCTGCGTAGGTAATGGTGATATAAACAGAATTAATACATATATCAAAAATTGCATGCTCATTTAAAGATTTTAGCATTGATTATTTCTACCGGATTTAGAATTATTTTAAATGCCAGCTATTAATCTATTAAATTAATTCAAGTTATATCATGTGAAACCATTAAGCATTAATCTTTGAGTTTTATATTTTAACCATTTTCATATAAGGATTCTCTGTACTTAGGTTAATAAATAAAAATAAATCTATGTACAGTTTTCTTATTTATATTTTCTTTTAAGTTTAATAAATTCTTAAATGTTATAAAGTTTTCAAATTTACATAATTTGAAAAATACAGAAATTATAATAATTTAGTACATACTATTAGAAATAAATGAAATTTTGCATTCTCCGACAGTAAACAGCAGATGTAACTTCCAATCGAATGGCCACAAAGGTAATGACACGTGATAAGAATAGTAATAGTCGTGTAAAGAGATTTCTTCGGTAATGGAAGCACTTAACGTTGAAAATTAGCAGCAATAAATCTCAACTCAAGCTATGCAGTTTGAAATTGGCAAAGTGTTTTAAATTTTCTATTGTTTAAGTGCCTTACTATTGTTTCTTTCAATACTCCACTTCCTTTAAGTATCATACTTTCTCAATAGCTATTTATAATATTTTCAAATATCGATATAAAAATTATTCTTTTTTATCTTAATTTTGTATAGAAGTACTATATTATATTGGAAATTAATACCAATTTGCCTTAAAGGATTACAGATACATATATGTTTTTAAGGGACACAAAGTAAATGGCAGTTTGCTTTTTTATTCCATGCAGTACTTGTAATTTTATTAGTCTGTCATTTTTTAATTTTAGTCTTTATAACACATCATTTAATAGTGTAACTTTTTAACTTTCTCTCCAAACATACAGGAATTGTATAAAATAATATAAACCTGTTAAAAACGATAATACTAAGGAAAAAACCTATCGTGCACTCCTACACGTCGAATACTCGAGGTCTTCCCCACTTAGTTTTTTCACTTAGTCTTTGGGAAGTGATAAATCGTGCAGGTTAACCTTGAGATATAGGTGATGTTAATGAGTCATTTAATCCCAGAATCTAGTCTTGAAGCATAACACCTAGGTGGCTAGAATGCATATACATCAAGTATAGTTATAGTAGAGATAACGTTTGAACTCATAATATACTACTGCATTAAATCTTCTTTATACCTTATCTCACAGATTTCAAATGAGGCTTTAATATTAGGTCACGGTTCCTCAGAACCTAGCTACCCTTTTTGATGTCCGGAGAAGTACCGTGTCGACTGACTATACCACACAGAAAAAACATGAACAAATAATTTTAACATTGGACAAAAATTGAAGCTTACTAATAAAGATTTGAAGAGCTAGAAGCAGAATGTGACTAAAAAGAACAATACAATAATATCCCAGTTGGCATATCAGATAGATACACTTCTAGAAAACAAACTATCATGCCATGAACTGTATTCAAGAAAGAAATGTAAAGTAACTATTCCAAAACCATTAGTAAAACCATGATATACATTTACACTAAAACAATTAAGAGCCATCCATAGAATTTGGCACAACTTCAATGAGATGATTCATCTATATAGTTACAGTGTCTATATAGGCATATTATTACAGACAATTGGACGCGTTTGTCCTTCGAGACAACCAGAACAAGATCACGCGATGTTGATTGCTTCCTCTCTATTGCTAAGCATAACATGCGTCGGTGATGATGTACGGCGCAATCTTTATAATTGGGCTGTTTTAGTGGTATTTTGAGTGCAAATTGCACAGTAGGTTTTCAACTGCAGTGATATTTTCTGAATTCATAATTTTTTTCTGGGAAAAGGGGATCTAGATATAAATAATATCTCAGAAAAACATACATTTTCTAATATTAATAATATTTATTAAATTTAAATCGGGTTTTTTCTAAATCTGGTAAAATACCTGAGAAATTTCCTAATATACCAGTCATTGAAAGAAAATCAACACTAAAAACGTTTGTACGAACAAAAATTTTCACATTAATGATACTCTAATATAAAGTTTCTTCTAAATATATGATATGTAATTAGTGAGAAATCTACGATATATATATATATATATATATATATATATATATATATATGTGTGTGTGTATGTGTGTGTGTGTGAGTGAGTGTATAAAGGATCTTTATGAATTACTGCAGAATTAAAATGGTAGCCTTGTAGAATACAGAACAGTCACTAGGCCATGAATGAAATCCAGAAAATTAGAAGTTAAAAATTCGGGAGTTTAATCAGACAGTCCATTTTTGGTGCTCTTCCACCTAAACATTTTTCCTTCACTTATAAAGTTCTGTGAGGGTGCAAGGTAGATATTAAATCAGAGTATTAAGTTAATCACACAATAGAAGTTAGTAGTGAAACTATGTTATTTAAAAAGATTTGTTGAACTAAGCAGGTATTAATTTGGTGATCTCAAAGTTGCCAAATGTTTCAACAAGTAAGACAGACACAAAGAGATTTTTCCAAATGTTGTAAGTTAAATGAACAGAATCAACAGAAATTAAGTTATAATATGATTATCATTAAGTTGGCTGGCTTCCATGAAATATCATATGTGTGTATACCATTAGATTATTTTCAATTCTCTAAAAATAGAAAAATATTTTATTGTACTCAGTAGTATTATAGGAGAGAATATATAAGCTATTCAGTGTTATTATAAAATGTAATGTTTAAACTATTCTGTAATATTATAATACACAATATATAATATGCATCGAAAAAAAAATAAATTGTTTGAATAATCTTTTTTTTTCTTTTTTCTTTTTTTTTTATAAAATCTCATGACTTTTCCAATTTGGGAATCCTGAAAAAAAATCAAAACTCCCCATCTCTTCTTTTCAAATTTGGGGATACGAAATCTAAAAACTAATAAAAGAAAAAACATTTTTTAAACGTGATTTTGCAGTTGTATTGAAAGTTGTATGCAAACATGTGTGATATAAACTGCTTTCAACCCATCCGAGTGAATAAGCGACATTTTAATCGACCTCGGGGGAGAACATCGTAGGGCAAAGTGTATCGTATTCACACTTCACTGATTTTCTAGAATCGACTAAAATGTGAACAAAATAAGGAAACTTTTAAAATTTTCTTTTTAACATATTTTAGAAAAAGTTTCCAAACATGGTGAAACTATATTTGTCTGCATTATATAAACTTTTAGGTAGATAGTATAAATACGCTTATATGGTGTTTTTCTCAAATATTCATCAGGAGAGTTTAGAACAAATATGACAATAGATAATTACATTTTTACACATAAATTACTAAAAAAGTCATCCAAATATGGAAAAAAATCTACTAATCTGCAACTCGGTTATTTTTCATATTTGTCAAATAATGATATTTTGCTCAATTTTACTTGGTAAATATTTTAGAGTATATATAATCAATAAAGTATGAATATAGATTTGTTATAAAGGTATAATAATTTCAGTTTACCATGTACTAAAAACTTACAATTATCTCAAATCGGTGTTGTTAGTCCTACATGTCTTATGTCGCTATTTTGTCCTAAATCTGGTGTAACTTATCATTTATTGTGCTTAAATCATCCATATATCTTTTTATTCATCAGACCTATCACATTTATTTCTCATCAAACTCTTATTTTACATTACTTAAGGGTATCTCTATCAATATAGGGTATATAAATCAGGTAAGAACACATATAAACTTCTTTCTGGAAATGCATTTTAATAAAACTTATAGGATCATCTGCTGTTTTCAACTATATTATGTCCTTCTAATTTTGGCATATGTGACCAACGGTAGAACCTAACTTTCAGATTTACTTTAAATATTGTTGAATTAGGCATTTATAGTATCTTAACTAGGAAATGGCATATTCATATGAAAAAAGCTGAAAAGAATGAGCTTAAGACTCCCTAAAATGTTGATCGTGTCATGTAAGATGTAGAAGTACAGTAATAAACTCTTACTAAAAAACAAATAAATGTTTAGAAGTGGCATAATTCAACTCGTAAGTCATTCAATGTGTTTGGGAAAACGGGTAATAGTTTCTAAATTATTTTGACTTACAAAACTTATCAATTTATTTAAAAGGTAACAAATTACTTTTTTAGTCGAAATATTTAAACATTGGAAATATTGAAACTGCTCTGCGTTACTGGAATTTGGGGATTTGAATACCACTGTTGGCATGGATGTCCGTAGCCATTCGAAATCGGCATTCAGTAGTAGATTACGGTAGAAAAAGGGTAGACCTTAGCTCTCTAAAAAAACCAATTGACTAAATAAGTGTTAAGTGTTGTATAAACATTGTTTTTATTGTAATTTCAGGATGCACTGACCTTGAATCTGCAGTGAAATATATCTAAATGTGGGTGTAATTTAACATGACCGGGAATAAACTGGCAAAATAACAATATTGATTTAAGAGATAAATTGAATATATAGCCTTATAATGAATGTATTTTACGTGCGCTCATTGCATCTGTATTTATATGCAATAAATATATCCTCAGAAAAGCTGACTATGCAAATAAAATTTTATCCTCTTATAAATATAAACAATAAATTGAAGGTATACTTCACTTATTTAAAAATAACTTCATAAAAAACAAATTTGTTTAACAGCAGAAAACTACACGTGATGCATATAATAATGATGCCATGGATAGATAAAAAATGTAAAAAAGTATGTAAAAAGGTTATGTAAATAATTACAAACATATACAAAGCCAAAGTCCGATTTAACACAAAACTCCTCTTAGGTGTCTATACTGTATCTATAGGACTTACAATTTTAAAAACCCACTGACATGTCAACTCATTTTGAAGGCAACTAATATTTGCCAGTTAAGAACCGTATGTTTGGCTTTTACTGAGAATTTCTTACCTCATTATTTTATTCTTTTTTCTCTTTATTTCCTTTATTAATTACCATTTATTGATATTAGAGTGTTTATAGGAAATAGTTTTCTTTGTACGATGCACAAAGGTAATTAAGATTCATTTAAAGCAATAACCAAGGATTAAGAATGGAAAATGTATTGCGTTCTAACACATTTAATTCAATTACTTTATATAATCAATATATTTTAGTAATCTGCACATGGTAATTGAGTAGATAAACACAGACAAGAATAATACAACTTTTCAAGCCAATTTCAATTCAGTAATACCTTGATTTCCTATTACTAATCAAAAGTCTCAATCCTCTAATGATGATTTGGTTTGGAGCACTACGGTCTCCTTTTTGCAACACGAGGGCTAATGAGACTGGGACCTACTGTTTAAAGCCGATTCTGAACGGCTTCGAACATCCATGCCACTGTGGGATTTGTACCCACGAAATCCGGTTTCGAAGGAGAACACCGTTCGGCCCTTTAAGGATGAAAAAGATAAATATGAAATGACTATAAAATTAGAAAAGTATATGTTTATCTCATATCATTTTCTAAAAAAAGAACCCTTTTCTAAAGCTAAAAGAATATCTAGAAAAAATGCTACACATAAAACACTGAAGAAAATATACTTAGAGGAAGACAGTGACATAATTTTTGCATAGGGAAGGAACTAAATAAGTACTTTAAAACACTTTTTTTCTTTAGCAATAATAAATAATTAAAAACAAAATTATATTTCTAACACATATGATAAGTTATTATGCATAAATATTTAATTTTTGATTATCTGCATTGTAAAGAGTTAAGCATAAACTTTCTTTTCATTTTTATCTATAGAATTAATATTTGATACACCTCCATACTTGTTGTAACGTTAATCTGGTACCGAAAAGTATATTGCCGGGTTAAAGCTTTTAATTAAAGAATATTTCCAAAGAAATGTTATTAGATAAAACTTAATCATTAAATCTATTCTTTAAATTATGATATAGTTTGGCAGAGTTGGTATTACTCCAGTAATGAATGTATCACATGTATTACAAATCAGCTTATTTCTGCTTCCTCAAAAGAAATTAAAAAAATTAAAAAGAAATCAGAGAAATATAGGGAATATGACGAAGCTATAGATTTGAAATGGAACATTTATATTTAGATTCTACGTGCATCACTTGTTAGTGCATTATTTTTTATAATATTTGTGCTACCTTAAAATATTAACAAGTGAAACTATTAAACTATTAAAATCATTAATAAGTACATAACTAGTAAACTAGTAAATAGTCATAACTAGTAAACTATTCAAATCATTAATATATTTTTCGCAAATTTTCATGTCACTTTTACAGCATATTTGTGAGAAAATAAAATACAAATAATTTGGTAAAAATAAATTCCTTTTTCTTAATAAAGATTAAAATTTAAAAATTGTAATATGAAAATACGGTTATGAGAATAATTTTAAATTATTAAAATCATATTCCTTACTAATTAGAATTGTGTAAATATTCTACGCAGAAAATATAAATCAAAATGAATCTCTATAGACCTTACTCAAAGACAATGTGAAACATCAAAGAACTGTGACAGTCTCAAATTTTTCTCATTCGACAAGTCTACCTCGTAAAATGTCAAATAAATATATTCTTCGAGTGGTAGAAATCATGATGTATGGCATGTTACCGTACCCAGTTGAACTCTTTCAAAAGATGTAGCTTTGATTCAGTTCATATGTCAGTATTGTTACATGTATTTTTGAATCGTGGCTTTTCTAGGTGACTTCATTACATCCGCAGAAAAGGTTAAAGAAAGTGTACTTAACATTGTCATTTTCTTTATTTACCGCATATCGAATACATTATTTTAGTTGACAAAAGATGTCATTTGAATAAAAGTAGAATTAACCTTTATAGTTTTATTTGTATAAATTAATGCAGGATTTTTGATTAAAGGGCGTATTGATACATATTTTACTCCGTCATACATAAAGAAATTTGAATTTTAAACCGTTTCAATTTTCTAATCCAAGAAAATATATTTTCTTGTTATTCAGCTTTCCCTAACATTTAATTAGAAGTTAATATTAGATTTCTCATAAAAGTAAAAAAAGGAAGAAATAAAATAACTGTATAAAAGATTTTCTACACATTTCACCTCAGTTATGCATGCATAAAATTAGTTCAGATGTTATTTGAAATATTTAGTTGGAACAAAATCTTAACAAATTAATTTGAACAGAAAATTAGATGCACTAAATTTGTGTAAAGTTAAATATAGATCGAAAATAATATAAAACTCCATAAGTGATGTTCTTTGCTATGTTATTCAAGCAATGATGAAAAATGTGAGACTTTGATTTTTTTTTCCTGAAAACATTCAGAAACTACAAATTTTTTCAACATTAAGGTCGTTTTATTTGAGATAAATTTTGCCATATGTAATACGATTGAATTTAATGTAAAATAGTTATAAATTTTTAAACTTACACGTACTTTCACGATTAAAGAAATATAACTTTTTCAAACTTATTAGATACTCATGTTCAGGATCGGTCGACTTATACGCGATAAAATTCGGAGCTTTATTTTATATTTATACCTTATTAAATATTCTAGGTATAGTTAGTTTTACCGATTCTCTTACTTTTTCTCTTTAATATATATCTATTCTTCTTTCAACATTATGAAACGATAGGGAATAGGTGCTCGCAAATTTGTATTTTTTTGCATTGACATAAAATAATCCCAATTACATTAAGGATAGAGAATGATGTATCACTAATCCTAGAGATAAATGTTTTATTTGATTTCTTTTTATTTACCTGTAAGATTTCTAATTCAATTTCCAATGAAAAATACTTAAAGAATATAAACTCTAAAGAAGAAGAAAAATTTCAAAACTATTCCCTTAACACTTCAAAGTACCTAAGTTAACTTTTAATAGCATGTATAATTATAACTGTTTACAAATTCGATCTTGCGGTTTAAAGTAGACTATATTTTTTACTGTAATTCTTTTTTGGAAAATCACATTATCTTTAATAAACATCTTATTAGCATAAATATTTATTTTAAAAAACTATTATAAATATTTTCTTTCATGTATTCTTATTTTTGTTTAGAATACAACACTAAAACTACTTATTTAGCTATTCTTTAAATACTTTCACATTTTTTTAAATCTTCTGCTATAAAACTTACAAATGAATTTGGTATTTTAAATGAATAATACAATAATACATTAAATGTAAACTAAATAAATAAACGTTTGGGGAGAAATATTAGATAAAGTAGACTATGAAAAATGTAAGCATTACAGGTAAGGACAAAGCATAGAACAGTTTGAGAAAAAAGAATAAAAAACAGAAGCATATTATTATCATCTAATCATTGCATCTTGATTTAAAAAAATATTATTCTTATGTCATTATCTTCTGAGATTGAATCCACTAAATTCAGTTTTCAAAGACTTTTTCTGTTTTCCTGTACTGATTTATACATCCTTAAAATTCCAGACACTGCTGTCGTGGCAAGGAATTCTGTGGATTACGTATGTGGTTTGTATGTATTCTCCCAGTGGCATTAATGACATTATCGCTAGTTTTTGAGCCCATTTCTGAGCAAATACGCTACACTTCTTATTGTCATGAGTTTATTGTCATTTCAATATCTTGGAGTCACCTGGAGGTTTATTATTGTTTTTGAAACTTTCACTTTATCAAAGCTAAATGTTTCGACTCTGGTAATTGCAACATGCACAATTTTTTCTAAAGCAATTTCGCAATTTTCAATTCGTCCGCATGCTTTATTCCATGAATAATACAAGTAAAACGGAATTGCTAATTTCCCAGATGAACAGATATTTTTTACTGTCTAATGTGTAAAATATGAATTTCCAACATGTCAGATGAAAATTATTTCTTTTATGAAGCTACCTACCTATCCCGACTATTCGAAAAATTAATGTACTCGCGCAATCTACCATTGTTTCTAAAAAATTAAAAATATTTTGCAAGTAAATTTTAAACTGGCTGCTGTTATTGTACTATAATCAAAAATATATTTCTATAATCAAAAATGCTTTTGGCGTTTACTCTGTTATTAGTATTTTGTACAGTATATATAACTAAACTCTTAATAATATAAACAATTGAAGGAGACAGGTTATAAATATAAAACTAATATATTCGCATGCTGATAAATTGGAACGAAATGAAGACAGCATTATATTCATGGTGTTACTTAAAGTAAAATTCTAAAAAATAATGAATAAATCCCCTCTAAAAGTGAGCCGAAAGCTGGCCGATTGGTTAGAGCGCTGATCGTCGTACTGGGGTTCGAAACCCACTATGGCATGGATGTTCGTAGCCGTTCGGAATAGGCTATAAACAGTAGATCCCGGTCTCATTAGCCCTAGTGTGCAAAACAGTAGACCGTAGCGCTCCAAACCAAACCTCTAAAAGTGAATTTGCCCCAAACTGTAAGTTTGCATCATTCAAACATAAAATTATATCATTATTCATTGGTCTTCCATGACCGAGAATTGAAACTTTATACTTTTCATCTTTCATAGTTTTAAATACGGTTATTTATGATTAACTTTGTTTAACAATGAATAGAGAATGTCGCTTAATAATTTTCCAAAGTTCTTCATAAAAATCTCATTTTTTTTCAAGACAAGGAATCCTTATAACGTATGCCATGCTTGTGTGTATATTATAATGCATTTCATCCTACTTAGGACATATTCTAGTTTTAAATCTATGTAACACTATCTCTGCTAGGCGATTTACTGAACATATTTTTCGTCTGATTTTATTTCTTCATACAAACAACATTCTCTGTGTTTGATAGCCAGTACTAAAATGATTGTTAATCATCTCATATAACCCTAAGGATTCAGTTCAAAAATGGTTTTAGAAAATATTTCAAATCATTTTGTATCTAGAAAATTCCCTTAAAATTAGCACAATTCAAAAGATATAACTACTAAAATAACTACTTTATGGCAAAAATCCCTTCTCAGTAGACACTACACTTCGTGATTACAATTTAATCAAATAAATATACATCTTATTCTGTTAAAAAAATCAATGGATCGTTGATATACTATGAGTAAAAAAATTTAATTTCTAAATTTGCTTTAGGTTAAATTCATGTAATCAATTCTCTAGACAGAAAATTCTTCATTGAAAGACACTATACTGTGATGTGCTTACTCAAACGTTTAAATAAAAAAGTTATATAATTTTATTTTTTAATCAAAAGTTAGGTCCGCAGAATAGCAAACCGTGTAGTGTATAACATCAGTAATAAAGATTTTACCTCTATTTCAATTTATACATAATATTTGAAATTGAAGTTTACAAGATATCCTTCCTAATAGTAATTACAACATTTTTTCTCCAGGCGTTTCTGTTGCCGTAGAAAAATATATGATTTTATAACAGTATATCACATATTACTCTTGATTCGACTTTTAATATCTATTATTATAAATAAGTCGCCCGGATTGTATAGTGATTAGTGCTTTGTGATCCCACTCGATGGGTTTGGACTCGATTCCCAAGTAAGACTTGGTTGTATTTATTTTACCCTAATTATATGGTGCTCCCATTTTAAAAAGGGAAACAAATCAGTGGATTGTATGGTAAAACATTAATAAAGTCAAGTGCTCCGCATTTGAAAAAAAACATTAAGAATAGAACATCTTCTCATTAAATTTTCCAGAACTATTATAACATGGTTCTACTGTTCATCTTACAATATATTCAGCATCATAATTTCTATACTTATTTTACATTCTTACTCTTCTACATTAATGCCGTAGGTTTTCTTACAGATAATAGTTTATTGTTAGTTTTAGTTACACTAACATTTTTCTTAGAGTTAGTTTTCTTTCCTATATAAGTATTATAAAAAAATTTCAAAGAATAAAACAGATACATGTTTTAGTTCTTAGGAATAATTTTAAGGCACAGACAAAATAATTACCATCTTTGTTGTTTTTCACTGTCATAAAAACATTGCATTTAATAAATTTTCTCATCTAGAACATTTTCCAGGTCTTGCATAATTGTGTTACGGTATGCAAATGCGTGTATACCGCAAAAGCTTATCTGAAATCCATAACGTTCCTAAATCATTTAATTAATAAAGGAAGCAGAAATGCGAATAAGTAAGAAAGAACCTGATTTATTAAGATTTGTTAATGTCATAACTTTATCGTACTAATCTACTGCATATATTAAATGCTACGAAGATCAGTATAAAAGGAAATTTCAATAATCCAAATGCTTCAACTCTTTTTATTAAATATTATTGAATTACTATATATTTTTGGCATGAACTTCAATTTTATCCCTATGCCTGTACTTTCAAAGATGTTTAATAACATAAATAAAGTGCATAAAAATGAATTTTTATACATGAAAAATGTCTCAGCAGCTTTTTTAAATAATGTTTCTTGTCATAATAAATGTTTTTATGTAACATACTATCGTTTTGGTTGCATTAAACGAACTCAGTTTTTCGTTTCAATTTTTAATGAAACGTTTTTTCAATATTTTAATTATTCCATCTTAATTATTTGTGATAGTTCGATATATCTACTTTTTAAGTACTAAATTAGGGTAAAGGTGACGTTTGCCATAGTTCGAAGAGTCTTCAACCCCGTTATTAAGGAGAAGGCTTTTAGGTAGCAATATGCTGTACTATGTTCTTCTAAACAGAATCTTTTAAAGCAGCTCAGATCTAATAAGGTATATGAAGTAAATACTTGAGTCATTTTCCAACCACTCTAAAGAAATCTATAGTAGAGCTATACCATAAAAAGAGTCAGGTCAAATCGCGAAGTCATCCAAGATCCTATCTGCACATATGTTTACTCCATGCTAGGTGATTTATCAGAGAGAATAATTCACTGCAAAATCTCTAACCAATTTCGGAAATCAAAGTATTTGTGGAAAAACAAATTTCGTTTCTACGGACATCTATGGAATACGCATAACATAATATTCTAACAATCTTCAAGAAGGATTTGGACAACAAGCTATAAACTGTTAGGTTTCAATGAATATCTTGAAGACCTTCGATAATTTATGCTCAGTTATTTTGGAGATTCAAAATGTAGGTTAAGGCGTACTGTTTTTTTTTCTGCATTTTATAATTTGAGGCTAGAAATAAAAAATCATAGGAATATTTTCACTTCTTTATATTTCCCACTAATACTGATCTGACCATGATTGCCAATTACAAAGATTGAATTAAAATATTCCAGCAATTTCTCATTTATATCATAAATAGATGGTTTTTTTTAGTTTTTATCTTTCTTCGTCCCTATAGGATATTTTAATAAAGGTTCCTATACATGAACAATTCTTGGTGTAATTTCCAAAAATAATATAATTTAACCCCTTAACGTGCACGCTCGATTTAACTCGAGCGTGCTAAACTAGCCAAACTGTGCACACTCGAGATAATTCGAGCAGCGTTGTACTTTATGTTGCTATAATATTTCAGACTCGAATGCAATCGAGAATTGAAAATAACAATGTGAAAGGAAAAAAACAATTGTTTTATTGATATTTATCATTTAATTGATGGATTGTAAGCTATTCTTATTTATTTAAGTATAAAAAAATGTCTTTTTTTCTAAATTCAACGTTCTAAATTGTGTTTGTTACATTAAAAAAAAATGATGTTTTTGGTTGGCCTTTTTAAAAAAAAATACTGTTCATTAAGGTGTTAAATTCGATAGCTTTCGGATACAACTAAGGGTTTTAAAATTTAGGATTTCTAAAAGAAAAATATAGGAATTTATCACAACTGTTCGATTTAGTAATAATTATATATTTTACGAGTGAAATTATGAATACATAAAGTTCAAATGTAAAGGAATATATAAAACACAAATATAATTTCTTAAAATCTGTAATTCTTCTGTAAATTCTCTTCCTGCCTTTCTTGAATAATCCCACTTTAAAATACCATATTCAAACTTTAAATGTTAATTTAATTTTTAGTTTATTCAATCTGCTCGAAAATGTAATGTAAAGAATTATATTTGTAAATGTTCATTTAAAATACACAGTTAAAATCTCAAGTATTTTTGATCAACTAATTAAAAGTTATTCAAAAACTAATTTTATTGAAAATGTTCCATGCTCCTTTATTTAAACATAATATGGCTGTTTTTGTTTATAAGTTATATTACAGGTGATAGGACATTCCCTAGTAGTTATTAAAGATGGTCACAGATAATATAAAAACCGAAAAAACAATAGGTCTGAGCCCATTCAAAGCTCCAATTCGGAGATGTGAAGAATGGAGTACCCATGTAAAGGGATGCCAGAACAGAGCATAACTCCCCTACAGCTGAGTCTGGGGGAGTTTATGCACGAATGCAGGATTGATTGAATTAGTGTCACGTTCCCTGCAGATGAAAATGTACTTATTATCAGGATAAACAGAAAACTGACTCATCAGATAAAAGAGATTTGTGCCATTTATTTCGCCTCCAATCCACATACTCTGTTGCCCCTTCCCTGCGGTCACGATGATGCCTTGTTCTTAACCCAATGCATTTCATTGGTGGGCAAGCATATAAATCAAAAGAAGGGAGCTGGTTCAGCTGGCTAGAAACTGAAATTACTGTGGTAACAGTCAAGAGAAGGTGTCACTGAAGACCTGTGGTATTAATATTTTGATATTTCCTTTAGCTTTAAATATTTATCTTCATTTGGCATTGTTGCAAGCTACGACCTTGCCCTGGTCTTCGGCCTGCATTTCCACTCTCTAGAAAGTGGTTTCAGATCTGGAAATTACACTTTGTGAAACGCCAGTGAATTCCTTTACTTGAGCTTGTGCCCTCTCTCCTCTAACTGACTAAGCTTCTGAATCGGTTAAATGACCCCGTTTAGTCATTGCACTCATGGAAACAACGTTCTAACAGAATATCGATCAAACTTTTCTTATTTTTTCATTAATTTTAAATAAATTTCAGATTAAAGAAAAAATAATTTTTAAAAATCAAAATTCATTTGCTGCTGCCAAAGTGTCAGACTAATAATGTGCATACTCTGAAGTTTCCAACTAAGAATAATTTACATTTAAGCACTCTCTTCTTCCATTTTGGACAAAAAAAAATTCTCTTATACCATTACTTTATATAAGACTTACAATATCCTTTGTTTTCAGTTCTTTTCAATTTTTCCTACCACAAGGCAAAAAATAGATGGCGAAATTCAGAAAAATAGTACAGTTTAAAATATATCGGAAGTGTTTCAAATATTCAGACAGTATACAATAGTTATATATTTTTATTAATGATTCGTATTCATGTTCAGGGGATAAAAAAATAATTCCTAAAAATAATTAAACTTATGATTACTCATATTAATTACTGCTTTGTATGTTGTGGTAGTAATTATATTCATTATGAGATTATAAGCATTTTTATATTTTTCTTCTTGTTATATTTTATACATAAAATAAAAATATTAAAATTTCCTACACATTTTGCCGAGCTGAAAAGCTTAGACCTTATCAAAAACTACTGAAATCTGTATGACATATGATCCATCGTCGTTTAGGGGCTAAATGCCATCATTCATCTTTCATAATTTTCTATCTGCCTACTAAAAATGACCGTATACCATCTAAGTGTTATGCAACGAAATGTTGTAACATTATTTATTTACATAGTATTGTTCAAAATGTAGTTACAGATATGCAGTTTTGGTGTAAAATTTCACCCCTGTAGCTGCTTTAATGTTTTTTGTTATCTAGGTTACACATAAATAGAAAATCCCACAGGATTTAATTTACATCAAAACACATACAAATATAATTCTAAAGCATTTTTCTCTGTACAGAGCTTTTAAGTTCCAATAGTAATTAAACTCTCAAGGTTAAATATTTTGCGATTATTGTTCTTTATATATACATACCAATCAAGATATTACAGAATTGCTATGAAAATAAATTTTAAACCACATTAGATTATCCTTATACTTAAGATTATCGTATGTATTTCATTTACAAACCCAGAAGTTGCTATCTACATATCAAAGATGTCTGAAAAGTGAACAAATCTTGAAATTTAAGTATAAAAAGGGCATGTCCTTTAATGTTGGTTCAGCTGTTTTTTTTCGATGTAACAACTTATGGGATCCAACATGTGTAGTTTGAAACCAGGGTTTAGCCTCACTCTGGATTGAATTTCCCATAGGACCTTTCAAAAGTGATGTCTTTTAAAGGAATATTACAGAGTTGAAATAAAATATCTATGTTTTATGAAATATTATATATATATATATATTATATATATATAGAATATATATATTATATATATATATTATATTGTAAATATATATATATATTATATAATATATATATATAAACATATATAATATATATATATATATCTGTAATATATATATATATATATATATATATATATATATATATATATATTATATATATATATATATATATATATATATATATATTATAATATAATATATATATATATATATATATATATATATATATATATATATATATATATATATATATATATATATATATATATATATATGTATATATATATATATATATATATATATATATATATATATATATATATATATATTATATATATATATATATATATATATATATATATATATATATATATATATATATATATATTATATATATTTATATATATATATATATATATATATATATATATATATGTGTGTGTGTGTGTGTGTTGTGTGTGTGTATTTTTTGAAATCATTTATAAACAACTTCCCAACCATTCAAAAGTGAAATTAAACTCAAGAAAACAAATCGAAACCTTAAATGATTAAAAGTAAATTAAATACTTATTAAGTAATAGTTTAATTCTAGAAATTCTGGGATTATAGCCACATCCGCACATAGATACAGCATTATACCATACCACTTATTCTCTGTACCGAAGGACAGCACCGTAGTCAAACTGACTTACCTCATTGAACGTTGCCAAAAAAAAGGTAACTTAAAAAACTTGAAAACTAGAATCATTTTTCTTCCAGATCAGTGTTGCCATCTGTTTACGTCCTTTGACACACAATTTTATGCATGGCACATTAGCAAACTCTAACATATATATATATATATATATATATATATATATATATATATATATATATATATATATATATATTGGATATTTATACGATGAAGTCATTACAGTAATCAGCTGAAGTAAGCACATTGTTCAGTAAATCACTAAAATAATTGAAGACGACTTCATCACACACAGTTGGACTTGTAATATATAAAAATCTTGGACAATAAAATACACCTGAAGCTACGATACCAAAACATAACATAAAATTTTATAAAATGTATATGTTACATTATTAATTTTGAATCTTCATTTATTTTATTAGTACATAATTAAATTCTATATACTACTTTCCAAACTGTTCTGACCTCCAGTCACTACCTAAATATCTAGCATAATTTTGACATTTACTATTTATGAATTTTTCCTGAAATACCAAAACATAGCAAATTTTCACCTTAACATTCCGTACCCGTGTGATAACATAATTTTATCTACATTAAAGTCTTAAGTGATATCGATATTCGAGAGAAACGCTAAAATTATTATTCGACGTCATTTAAATAGGGTTAATGAAGAGCATTAGAATAAAGTAATTCTGTTTAATAATATTTGATACGCTCCTGATAAAGATATTTGGATGTTCCTCGATATAGTTTAAAATCATCATATCCTCCTTTTTCTCGTGATTTGGTGAAACTTTGTTTCATGTAGCTAATGATCTTAAAGTTACTCTATTTAATTACTGAATGGTGTCAAATGAAGTACCTCACTTCCTTCGGGCAATTTTCCAACATGTGTACTTTAAAGATATACTGAATCATTACTGAACAGTTCAGAGTTGTATTCTTTTCTTTCAGCAGACAGAAAGGTGCTTTTAAGATTTGAGTGATTCTTTAAATTATTTGATATTTAGATGAAGTTCCGTTAATAGCTTGATATGAAGTTTATTAAATGCCTAATTAAGATTCTACGTGAAATATTCTTCATTTCATATTGAGGGTATAAAAAGTAGCATAAATTTTAAAATGAATTATTAATGCTAATATCTGTTTGACCTGAGATCTATATTGATAAAAATTTTCATAAATTGACAATTTTCAGTTTACATAATATGAGTGGGATTTAAATTTTGTACTTAATTGAGCTTTAGTGAAACAGTGAATTAAATGGATGGCAATTTTTAATCGCAGTTAATAGCCAAGATTTTTGTTTTCTACACCCTAACTGAATGGTGTTCCAGGTGTTCAAAAATTCCATATCCAGATAAGACTAGACTTACAGAGTAATATTAAGTATATAAAATGTCTAATTAAACTTATCTTTAACCATCTTGCTTTGATTACATTGAACCAAAAACAGCATAAATAGGGGAAATAATTTTGAATTTTTACAATTATTTGTGTCAGTATTTATTTATTTTCATATAAATTTTCATGAACTGACTTTTGACTTTTTTTTCTTGCTTTGAATTAGTACATGTGATAGAAAAATTTTAGTATTTGTGATAGATTTAAAACCTATTAAATAATAAATCAGGTATCTTTTGATAGATTCTGAATATGTGATAAAATTAATTATACAAATAATAATTTTAATCCCTAATGAGACACTTGTGATAGATAAATTTTAGTACATGTGAGAGACAAATTTTAGTACTTGTAATGGAGTTATAACTTATTAAATTAAATGTTTTAAATTAGGTATCTTTTGATAGATTCATAATTTGTGATAAACTTAATTATACAAATAATAATTTTAATCCCTAGTGGGTCACAGGAATTTTGTTAAACATCTCTTTCAAACATTGAAATGGTTATATCTCTGGAATTTATGTAAAATTCAGTAGCTGCAATTTTGTGTTATGCGTACACGTACAACTAAAGGTCGCTCACAAGATAAGCTCTATAAGATTTAAATGCCTTACAAATATTAACTATGTTGAAAATAGAAAATTTTTTTCTTTAATAAACTGTTAACATTAAAACATTTTCAGCAAGGTAGAAAATGTACTAACACTTAAGGCATGAAAGTTAAGATTTATACCAAATTATCCTGTTCCATATCAATAAAAGTAAACTAAAATTTTTATAACAAATGTTATTTTACTTTTTCAGAATATTCATGCTTTTTATTCGTTATTAAGTCTCAAAAGAAACGAATTTCACAAACTATCTTAGTCCGTTAAAAAACAAAACGTAAATTCTTTCTCGGCCTGAAATATATTCATATTAATGTAAATTGTTGTATTCATTTTGTAAGAGGAATGGTTTATTCACCACGAACACATAAATAATATAATATTTACTACATCTAATTTTGTAGTTATTATTACTATTTTAAAATTTTAAAAATAACATGAGGTCGTAATTCCGATCAACGTTTCTATGCAATAGGGAATAAAATTAAAACGAAATCTTTTAAGAAATTGCTTATTCGTCTTAAAATTTAAAGATGATTTTGATTTACATTTATTTGCGTGTCACTATCTACTCATTTATGATGTTTAAAATATTTTCTTGATTTTAACCAAGATTCAGAAGAGAAATACAGTGTTTGTACTTTAAACGAACTTTATTTGTTTGTGTGAATAAAGCAAATACAATGGTTATTGTTGCGCTTATTTGCAGAATGTATTGATACAAGTATCATTCAGGCAACTTTTTACGTGATACAAGTAGTCTGATCACAAAACAAAATGTACTTGCTTGCATACATTTATATAATATATTTTATTCGTTGTACCATTAGTTAATTTATATGCCTATATAAAATTTATCACACCAGAAAAATATTTGAATGAAAAGGTTTTAACCTTTTCATTTGGTAGTATCTGAATGAAAAGTTGAATTAGTTCTAAATTAAGATTTAAGGAGTTAATAAGTTTTTATTTCTTGTAATTTTTGCTAATCGTTTTACTTATATGTTAGTTTATTACCTTCCAATGTATTCTTTAATAGTGTTACTTATTTTACACAGTACTGTGTATTTACATAGGTAACAACTCTGCAAGTTGTCTAATAGCCTTTGCGGAATGCCTTAATTTTGATGATAAATTGCTTAAATACAATCCAGTCTCGTGGACCGCTATTTACATTTCATGCACCCTCAATTTTTTTCTTTTGTTCACAAAGACTCCATGAAGGTCATGCAGAACCTTGGGAAAACCACAATGACCCTATGGTAATCTACAGAACAGCTGTTGAATCTGAACTAAAATGGAAAGATACTTTACGACATAATAGTTTGATGCAGTTGTGTATAAATGATTAAGCAAATTAAAAATGCAGTCTTACTCTCTATTTCTGACTCTCCCTTTCTTATACATACACATATACACAAACACACACTCATGTATATATATATATATATATATATATATGTGTGTGTGTGTGTGTGTGTGTGTGCAAAGGAGGAGACACAGAGAGACAACACCATGTATAAAATTTCAATTAGATAAACTATGTTTAAATCATAAAATTAATTAAAATCTAAAATTTAGACATTTTAATTCTGTTTTTTTTATTAATTAAATAAATATAAATATATAATTTTGCTATTAGTAATAAATATATTTTCTACCTATATCAGTATCAATAAAGAGTATCAATCAGTAATCAGTATGGATATTCATGTTATAAGATTATAACAAACCACACATCTTTTGTGAGTAAATTAAAAAAATGACTGTAATATCGATTATATCCTTGTTGTTTAATATTAATTATATTCTCGTCGCATGTGATAGTGCAATTTTAAAATCACGAACGACAGGAATTTTGAGCAGAATGCTATTATATGGTTTAAACTTTTTGTAAATAATTATCAGGAATTAACGAAGCAAACGGGAAATATTAATGTTCTTCTGAACACTCTAAACATATTTAATCGTAGGTTTAATTTTCTTTTTCTTTTTAAAAATATAAATAAACAAATTTGAATCCCTGGAAAAAAAGCTTAGTTTGAAGTTCTCGTTAATATGCCTCCTTATAACTTATTTCCTTAATTAAAACTTCTTTTATTTTATCCTCGAGATAAAATGCTTCTTTTTATCTAAAATAGTTTATTTGGTTTCATTTCCATAATAGCTTTTATTTGTAACTGAGGGAAAGGTAACATGTGGTTCCCAATTTTTTCCTTTATATTGCGTCTAGACAAGTTTACTAATAGGAAAAAAAATCTCCAATTTTCTTATGTATGAGTTTGCCGCCTCACTTATATCTAAATAATCCTTATTTTAGTGTTAATCGTAATATTTGTGGATTCTTTGTAATTACTGTTTATTGTATAGTTACATAACTGTAGATATATAAATCTTTGTGAACTGCATGTGCCAGAAATAATTATAGGTTGAGGGGTTGAGGATAATTTAAAGTAGAAAATATGATAATATTTTAAATTTCATAAAATTTCTAAAATATTTCTGCAACTCAATTTATTTTAAGTATCATTAATAAGCTGAAATTTTAAATTTCGTTTCTTTAGATATCTTAACCATCAACCGATTTTCAGATTAAAATATAAAATACGGTTATTACAGAAATGAATTTTTAAAAGAAAAATATTGTAAAAATATGTTATGAAAAAATACATTTATTGTTATCACATTTAATGCATAATAGGAGGTTTAAGAAAAAATAGCATATGATAATACATAAAATAATGAAAGGAAAACAATGTATTCGAATAATAATGATCGGTATTTTCGCTGACATAATCTTTCCTGAACTAAGTTCCTCACAGACTATCAAGCAAAATAAGCATGTTGAATATTGGTTTTTTTGCAGTTCTTGCTTTGTTTAGAATTATTTTCTTCCCATTACCGCTGTTTTTTACCAATAAACTATTCTTTAGCTTTGAAAGCTTCATTAAAATTTTACTCCTGCATTATTTCGATTACAAGCATTCACGACAAGCGAACACTTTTTCTAGAGATCTAGACATTTTTCTTTATCATTAAGAGAATATGACCACGTTTATTACTATTTGAGAAAACCTGCAATGCAAAATTTTATGCATGAGAATAAAATTTGGTATATTAAAGAAATCAAGGATATTTTATACGAAATGCATTATTCTATTCCATACCAAACAGAAATCTTCATATACTATTATTTTTAATAAATTATTCAACTCAAATTTACAAGACGGCTGAGTCATGAAGCTGAAAGTTTAAGCATCGATCCAGGAGAATTGTGCTTCATCCTGAAAACACAAAGCATAGGAAACGTGTGAGGGAAAATTGCATATTTAAAGCGAATTCCTCGCTTCTCTCTAAAACGAGACACCTGTGTTACAAGAAAAATTCGACATGTTAAGCCCTGCGTGCAAAACTTCGTTACACTGGCGTATTTATGAAAGCATTTAACTATTTATCTATTATTAGGGATCTCAATTTTCATCGCTCCGTGCAGTGTTCGATTGACTCGCAGCAAAAATGTTGCTTCTGCGTTAGTTTTACCTGTCAAATATTTAGTTAGAAGCTGGTAATGATATGCGTGTTCTACATTATCTCACGCAAAATTCCCATTTATCTAAATTCGACAACTTCTCAAGATGAATAGAAAAGATGCAGTTTGCATTTTCTTCACGCTTCTCTCACATGCATTTTTCTTCGGCAGGAGCAGTCACATACTTGTAATATATAAATGGTACAAGAGATTCTTAATGCCGCTAAAATCACTGAATTAGAAAAAGTTTGTTACTATAATTAACTAAAATGAAGCAAGATTTATTCTATAATTGGTAACTTTTATAATTTTAAATGAGAATAGGATCATTGAATACTGCTAAAATATTAAAAGTGCTTTATTTTTAGTAATTTTAATTCATATTGTTCATTCATGATTTCAAAATACTCTATGGACATTTTACTTTACATTTCATGTCAAATATCTTTCCACAGTCATTTGTACTACTTACATTTGTAGTACTTTGTACTACTAAGTAATTTAACTCATAGTTTCAGTTAAGTAAGATATTATGTTATCAAAAATTCAACACTAAATTGTAAAATATCCGTTGTTAATGTATAATTTTAAGTATACAGTTATTTGTTTCTAAGAAAATTATAATTCTGTCAAATGTATTTTGACATAGTAAGACTCTGTTAATACACTATATTGCTAATGATGACCGGTCACTTGTGATTTTAGACATTTTGTTGAATATCTAGAAAAATACTCGAGGAATTTTCCTAAAACCACAGGCGTATAAACAGGATGAAAGAATTCATATATTTTAGCTGTGAATTTATTCCTAAACCCGATAGGAGACTTTCAACAAATTGAAGAAAATAGAATCTTTTTTCGATGACCCTGTCAAAAGTAATGAATGAAAAGCTTTGAAACTTAAGCACATGATTAGGATGCTTCTTGTAATAATCGGTATTCATTGTTATGACGATAGCACGCATACTTGTGGAGAAATTAAGGTTTTTATAAAAACATTCCCAAGAAGATGAACACAGATTAATACCAGAAGCATCCCATGTCATGCATAAGCATCATGTGCTAAAGTTTAAATTCTTTTCATACATTAATATTTACAGGGTTATCCAAAACATATTCGTTTTTTTCGATTTGTTGACGGTCACCTATGGGGTTTACAGAAAAATTCTTTGCTGAAATATATGACGTCTACCATCCTATTTACATGCTTGATTTTTCAGGATAAATCCTTGTGTATTTTTTAGATATTCAACAAAATGTATAAAATCGCAAGAGACTGGTCATTGGTAATATAATATATGGTAATTGTAACACTTCTTGTGGTACGAAGTTTAATAGGGCTAGCTAGAAATAAATTTCCAATTCAGTGGGATATAAAATACTTTTTATATCTCCACTTATTAAAATTTGAAAAAACATCTAATTCAAATTATGTATTTGGCATTTATTAAATAAAAAATAGTAAAAAAAATTACCAAGAAAGGACATTGTAATACACATACATTTTAATATGCTTTATAAATAGTAAATAATATAAAATAATAAGGTGAAAACTGTCCAGTGTGAACCCTTTCCTTTATGTCAAAATATATTCTGTTATTGCAGAGCTGTATTTTCCACAGCTGACCTCAATGAGTCTGCAGGATGTCCAAAACTTACAAATCATTAAAACTTAGAAATCATCAAACACAAGACATCCAAAACTCCAGATAGGGCACAGATACTGGATTTGAAGTTAAATATTGACCTCCAGGAAACCCCTTAACTAAAAGTCTCAGAGAATGATATCGTGAACGAGAAGACTGGAAAATATCTTATCATCATTATATCTAGCAGCCTGATTTATTCTTTTAAATTTCACACATGCAGTATTGCTGATAGTGACTTTTAAAGAAAGTAAGTAATGTAGCTAAGTTATTTATTGAGGTTTTCATTTTGTGTATAATAGCTTTATTAATGATTTAATTTTAGATTTACAAATTGCGTAAGTGTTTTTAATTGTTTATGTCATGTATTTGCTTTAAGTGTCTCTAAGGAAGTTTACGAAATGTAAGTCGGATGCCGCAATCATGAAGTACCTTCACATTGTTCAAATTCCCCTAAAATCTCTTCTCCTAATTTTTCTTTGTTTATCCCTTGTTGTTAATTACTCTTTGAAGGTAAGAGCACCCTTCGAAAAGCTGATTTCACTCTGGTTGTTTTCCTAATTATTTTGGCATTATAACTACCCATGTGTTTGTGTAGAGACCTGTGTCAGCAGAAGAAAGAATCCTGGTAATTGAAGGGAACCCAAACACAGTGCTTTGTGTGCATTGTGCATCTTCTGTATCAGTCGGCTGATCTTTTTTGGAATTTGAGTTAAACCTTGTGGTCAGTCCCTGGACCGTGTGTTAAGAGTGATAGGTATTTTAGGGAGTGACTGCAAGGGTATAGATTACAGCTAGCATTGATGTATGTCTACATCGCCTTGCTGGGCTTCGTGGTGAGTGGTGTGGTCAGGGTTTCAATTTATTTAATCTCTCATGTATTCTGAAATAAATTCCCCCGTGAACACATTGTGTTAAGTAACTTGAAAAATGTGAGATTTTTACCAATCTATAGAGGGTACATTTAGAAACTTTTCTCTTTTCTTGACACATAAAACGTTACTGGCAAATGTTGGCGAGATATGGAGAATTAAAAATCTAAGGTACTTCACTTGGGAATATGACATTATCTGTCACTGCTCACACTACTCTGAATTTTTCCAGGTATATTCTTTTAAAATGGGTTGTATTCAACAATAATGAAAAAAGATTTTAACATAACTGAAAATTTAAATAGTTGGTGTCAGTAAAATATACTTATAAAAGGCGATGACAACTAAACTCCCACAAACATATTTTAACTTTTTCTCTCTTTGAATCACTAAGGATCACTAAGAATAAAGATATAAATGCTCGTTTTCTGGAATGTATAGTGAGGCCTTACGTTACAAATCCACTGCACTGTTTTTACTGTCAATGGTTTGATCGTTCTAAAGCTACCTGTCGATCCTATGTTCAGATGTCAGGCAAGGCAGTGAAAACTATATTCACACTTTAAAGTGTGTTAAATACAGTGAAGATTATACCGATTCTTAAGATCCTGCCCATACTGTAATAGACAGAAAAGGAGATACAATCTGTAAAACAACTCAGAACATATATTACTCCCAAAGATAGCAAAATAGTTGAATCCTGTAAAAAATATATGCTTGGGACGCAGACTTTTTAATAGAAACTTGTGCAGGTATACATATTAATTAATAAATAAAATCTTCTATGCACTCCTGTTTTCTGTTATAAAACGTACTGTTAAACTTCAAAAGAAAACACAGTAGGTTAAAACAATCCCGCGCATAACAATTGAAATTGGCGCAAAATTCTTGATCTAATATTAAAGCAATATTCACCTTAATCCTTCCATACAATGTGTTAATATTAAGTTTAATTATGTTAATAACGGGGACTTGACAATAATTGAAATCATAAAAATGTCAAAATTTTATTTTTTATTTAGATCCGTAAAATAGTAATTTCATAAAAATTTATGTAGTTATCAATATCGAATTCAACATTAAATTCTTTTTTTCGATTACTTCTTTAAACTATGCCTAAAGTATCAGAAATAATTAATCAATTTCATATTTTTTCTTATCTTTAAATTAGGAAAAATGGAAAGAAAATATTTTATAATCCAAAGTATAAAGTTATGAAATTATTAAAAAGGAGATTAAAGAATGATCTTATCTTTAATAATCAAACAGTAAACGTCTTATTTAATACCAGAATTACTAACAATAAAGTTTGGTTTTCAATACATTACAACACACATTTTCTAGAATACTTTTAAAAAATTAAAAGTAATGGCGTAATATTTTATGACTAATCTTACATATTTTTAAAATAAATTTCTCTTTATCTAAAATTCAAACTTTAGTCAGTCTAGTCTAACGTTTGCCTTATAAATCAACACAAAATGTTATGTTTTACAGATATATAGAAGTGCTATAGAAAATGGAAGGAAATTTAAATTCACTATTTATTCGACAAATTGAACGTAAGTATTTTTTTATTAATTTTTTGTCAATTAATATTAGTGAACTCTTAATGTATTCTTTTTTAAAATGTTATATTATAAATCTCCATATATCTACTTATAAATTGAGAAATTTTAATTTTATTATTCGATTAAAGCTGAACTTAGATTTTAATTAGTACCATAAAGATATATCTTATGCAGAAAAATAATTTCCACTTTTACCGATCTAAAAGTTTCTTTTCAAAATGGTTTGAAGAGGACTCGCTTAATCCCTCATATTTAATTATTTTACTCCTAGAACACCTTAAATTATTATTAATTCTTAAATTCATTATGAGAAGAAAAGGAAAAAGATTGAACTTTTACACATCAGGATTATATATCAGAACTATTATTCATAATTTGGGGGAAACAGAAATTTTTGTTCTGTAATATGTTTTACAAGTTAGTTGTATAACTTAGTTCATAAGAGTTTTACTGAAACCAGCAAATTAATTGTTTAGCATCTAAAACTTATCACATCTTAATTATAAGTAAAAGGGAGATTTTTGCAGCCCGCCAGCAATTTTGGGGATGATTTATGCTGAAATTTACCATAAGTCTTATCATATACAAATTTTATTATTCTTTACAAAGAAAAATATTAATAGCTAGTAGTCAAGTCTAATATAACTAGTATTTTCTCACAAACCATAAATTTACGAACCTTAAACTAACGTAAATTTTTTGTTAGCATGTGCATGCTTAGTGTTTCAAAAGGATTAAACTTTTTAAAGAAAATTTCCTGTGAACAATGCATGATTTTTTTATACACATTAAAGTTATACACATTTTATTCATTTGCATGACGCGTCTTCAGAATTATCATTTAAAAATTATCTTTTAGGTTTAAATTTAGTTTCGTATATTTTCGTTTGTTGTTTGTTGCTCAAATGTTGGTATCTGCCGGTTAATTTTCGTTATATTGAGATTTTTCGTTATGTAGATATTTAGTTCTAAACGAAAATCTTCCGAAATCGCAATACTTACTATACTGAGAAGCAGAAAATTACTAATAAACAGTAAACATTCAAAATTGTTCTGTACATAATAGATTTCTACTTTTAACTTCTCAAAATGTACCATAACATCAGTGATTGAGCAATTTAAAGAAATCGTTGATATAACTGCATACGAATACGTCAATATATTTGCGTTGCACTGTTGGAGACCAGTAGCGTTAATGTTTGTTATACTGAGATTTTTCTTGATATTTAGTGAGTATTGCATTTAACTCTGATTTTAAAATAATAAGATCAGAACTAAATGTTACAACAGTACTAAATTCTAATGCTCTACTGAAAATCATTTATCAGTTATATTCAGAAATTTTAATGTTCTTTATACTGAAATTTTTCGTTGAGTTGTGATTGCAGTCAAAAAGGGATGAGGTGCACAATTAGATTTTATTATATGCCTAAGTGTTGTGTCCGTATGCTTAATTGAATAATTTTTTCAGTGATGAAAAAAAGAAACTCAATTCAAAGAATGCAATTGTATCCGTTTCCCAGCAATAAAATGTTTAACTCTCAATTATTTCTTAATCTCAATTCAGTTTCTATGATATTTCGATGATTCATCTAGATTTTAATTTTGTATTCAATCATATTGTACTGATCATCTGGAATTTCTAGCACACAATGCTGAGATACGTTAAATAATCCCATTAGAAATTTATGCATGACACTCTCACACATATATGACAGAGCATAAGTTCCTTAAATGACTGATCTGGTGTCATGAAGTCGTATAGTGTGTGCCATCCGAGTTACTAGAAATAAACGAACTCTTTAACGAGTTCTTCCAAGACTGTTCTTTAAATTTGTGTGAGAATATAATGAAGTTCTGAGGCTTTAACAATTTATTGAGTCTCGAATGACAAACCAAATTTCTACTGTATTTGTATCCTAATTTACATGTTTAAAAATTGGGCATGTCATATACAGGTATCTGTTAAAGATATTCTTCTAGGATCATACTTTTTTTATACCAGAGTTAAATCAATAATGCAATTTTACTGCAGTCGTAAAGTGGATTGGTTTGGTTTGACGCGCTATGGTTTACTATTTTGCTACACAAGGGATAATGAGACCGGTATCTATTGCTTAAAGCCGATTCTGAACAAAAATGAAGTTTCAAGCCGCAGTGAAATTTGAACCCACGAAAACACGTAACGAAGATCAGAGACCTAACCATTCGGTCATCGTTCGGCATGTTTCCGTCATGATGTGAAAGGCAACACACTAGAACACTATACCTGTCTAAATATCTAAAATCCTATATTTTCCTCAGAAAGTCAGAAAACTGACGGACACATTGGAAGATAAACCTTCATTTGTTAATATCCGAATATTTGGTAATGAGGAGTAGATAATAATCAGTTGGATAAAAGATTAACTTCCATGAGAATGCGTTGAAGCAGAAGTTTTTTGTGGCAGAATAACTGCATACAACGGCATCAAGACAGCAAAGTTTTTCATGGGAAATATAACAGCTGCTTTAGAAAGTGTAAGGAAGGACCTCACTTCATAATTATTAATTCAGTTTTTAGTTTTGGAAGGTGCGGAAAAAATTTAATCTCAAGGAATCACGTTATTATGTTTTAATTTATGAGGCTGGGCTTGTTGAGGCTATAGAAACAGAGCATAGTGAATTGTGAAAATTATTTGAAAAAATTAACGGACAATAATTATATATATATATATATATATATATATGTGTGTGTGTGTGTGTGTGTGTGTGTGTGTGTATACATAATTATGTATATATATGTATATATATATATATATATATATATATATATATAATATATATATATATATATATATATGTATATATATATATATATATATATATATATATATATATACATATGTGTGTATGTATGTATGCATATATTACGTGCAAAATTATAAAACATTAAACAAGGGCAAACTCTGTTATTATATAAATATAAGAAAGTTAGAAATTCACACTACGTAATTATATTTTAATACATTACTGAGTTTAATTTTTGATTAAATAATTTATATATTTGAGTAAGAGAATATTTAATCTATGAAGATGTTATTTAAAAAAACTATGATACACATTAAAAATTAAACTAATAAAGCTTAATTAATACCTTTTAAGTGATAAAACATGAAAAAGTAAATGACAATACTTTCTTTTATTCCACAAATCTTGTTTGTTGAAAGTGAATGATTAATGCATCCTAACCAGTCTATCTTTGATCATCAGAAAATTCCCTTACTGTTCAGATTTTTTTAAAGCAAAGAAATATTTCAACGTACATAACAATATTAAATCAGCATAATACTACCG